>OW386290.2:74642445-75026311 GCA_936432065.2 Rutpela maculata | reverse complement strand
AGCTGTTGAAAGACTCAATATATGTATCATGTTACTTAAATATTACTAATACGATTTGGTAAATATTATAGGCAGTCAGAAATAAACCATGGAAGTGTTTAGAGCGTTTTCATTGCTAATAAATTGCTTTGTAGTGATTTAATTGTATGTGTAGTTGTTTGGCCTGTCTCTTCAAAATCGGGGAGTGGGGTGAATATTTTTATAGTGCAGCGGCGGGATAGATCTCACTATCCCGAGTGTTTGTGTGTTTTGTTTGTTTCATTAATTTTCAAGCCGCCTGTAAGTACTGCATTTTTTGTGTATTAATTAACGTATAAATTAATCACTTTAAGGAATGACTTCAACCTATAGTGCGTCGGTTTAGTTAGTTGATAAATCAATTTGATTGCCTTTGGGTATCAGATTTCAGGCAAGTTGAACTAGCACGTTAGCAGAATTTCGTTTGGTTTATAAATCTCACGATAGCTACGTTATTATATAAAACGTTTTGTTTAAGTTAATATTACTATTACTAAATCAGTTTGAATTTCGTTTTGTGTTTTGTTAAGCAACACATCCGTTATTTTATTAACTGTTATGTTTATGTTAACATTATTAAATTAAATTCGACACTTCGAAACATTAAAGAAATATGTTTCTGTTTGTTTTAAAAGAAATAAATTTAAAATGTGTTGTTAAGTGTTAGAAAACTATTACTTTGGAGTTAGTTTATTGTCTCTTTCTGTTTTATTTGAATACGTAGTTCATCAGACATTCTTGCAAAAATAAAAATGGGTCGATCGCGATCACGTTCAAGAAGTTCAAGCGCAAGTTCTAATGACAGTGATTGTAGACGTTATGGGAATCGCCGACTGGACCAAAGTGAATCGCGTGTACGTTCTGAAATTCGCTTAGTTGATTCAACAGTGCGTTCCAGTGAAAGAAGTTTTACGCCACCTCCACGAGATAATGTTCAACGACTTGAACTACTTGTCGAACGACTCATTGAACATGACATTACATCAAGGCCTGGTCCAAGTAAGTTTTTCGTGAAACCGGAGTGCATACCGGAGTTTAAGCCGGGAAATCCTAACTTAAGCTGTGCGAAGTGGATTGAGAAGATTGAGCAATTGGGAAAGATTAACCATTGGGACGAGCACACGAAAGTTTTTCACATGCAGAGCCGTTTAACCGGCCCAGCTCGAAAATGGTATGATAATTTGAGCTCGTACGATCTGAGCTGGAAAGAGTGGAAGAGTTTACTTTTGAAATCATTTCCCGAACATCAAGATTTCGCAACCTCTCTTAGAAACCTGCTCAACAGACGGAAGCTACCCACTGAAAGCTGGGAGGAATATTATTTTGACAAAATGGATTTAACAAATGCTTGTGAAATTAGCCCTAAAAATGCGGTTTCCTGCGTTATCGATGGAATTGGCGATCCGACGATCCAAGTAGGAGCCCGAGCGGGACGGTATAAAACACCTGATGCTCTTTATGCAGAATTTCTTTCATCTTTAAAACAAGAGAATATTCCTATGGCGTGTTCGAATGCAAAACAAGAGAATCCTAGGGTGTTCTCGAATGCTGGATCTTCCAGGAAACGTTTTTACCCGAATGATCGGCGTAATAATTTTGATCCCTCACCAAAGAAAGTCAAAAACAACACACAAGAACAGAGGTGCTACAATTGTAAGCAAACAGGACATTTTTCGAATAGCTGTTCAAAGCCGCGACTGGAGTGCTCACGATGCAAAAGATTAGGCCATTTGGAAAAGGATTGTCGCCGACCCCTCAAAAATCAGATTATGGAATTCAACAACCCTCAGCAAAGCAACAATGATGAATATTTTTTTGATTGTACCGTAAATGGAAGGCAAATGAAAGCCTATGTTGACACAGGTTGTGGCGCGATGCTCATACGAGAGGAGCAGGCTCGGGAGCTAAACTTAAAAATTGTACCTAGCTCGGTAACGATAACTGGCTATGGTGCATCCACAGTAGCTGTGGTGGGAGAAACAGAATTCACCATAGAGCTGGACCAAGCAAAGGCTAACGTAAAAGCTTTTGTTGTGCCAAATATAGCCCAGGAGACGCCTGTCATGGTTGGTCAACCGTTTTTAAGCTTACCTGATGTGGTGATGGTTGTGATCAGCGGAAAGGTTAGAATTCTATCTTCACACGATGACTTGGGGAAAGTACTCCAATCTACGAACAGAAAAATACCATTGTGGTCCAAGAAAGCTGTGGTCATTCCATCCAGAACATCCGTACTAGTGGCTGTCACATCCCGGGGCGCTATCAGTGGAGAGGTCCACGTATCAGGTGGACTACGTGCAAAGCCTGGCCAGGAACACTACATTGGGGAGTGTGTCACTCAAGGCGAAGGAGGCTACGTTTCCATCACGAATATTTCCTCTCAAAATATTGAGGTGAGTACCAAAAATATTTTAGCACGATGTGTACCATGTTTTGAAGACAAATCTTTTAATACCTCTGTTAAAAATCTCTCGGTTAACGTAAATGACCGTGAACCATTTAGTCAAAACGATTTGATTTATAATAAAAACCTTACGCCTGAACAAGCAAAACGTTTGCTTGATACAATAAATGCATTTAGATGCTGTTTTGCTCAACATACAGGGGAATTAGGAAAAACAGATGTGGTTAAGATGTCCATTCATCTTACTGACGAGAAACCAGTAGTTTATCGACCGTATCGTCTTTCACACACAGAACGCGAAGAAGTAAAGGAAATAGTTGACGACTTGCTGAAAAACAAGATCATTCAAGAATCAGAGTCGCCATATTCTAGCCCCATATTATTGGTGAGAAAGAAAAATGGAGAACAACGGATGTGTGTGGACTATAGGGCGCTTAATTCAAAAACCGTCAAGGACAGGTTTCCGTTACCACATACTGATGATTTTCTCGAGAAGCTTAAGGAATGCCAGTTCTTTACCAGTTTGGACCTGGCTTCTGGTTACCATCAGATAGCTATAGAGGAAGCATCGATATCAAAGACGGCATTCATAACACCAGACGGGCATTACGAATACCTTCGAGTACCTTTTGGTCTATGCAATGCCCCGGCGGTATTTCAACGCACAGTCAATAAGGTTCTGGGAAATCTGCGCTATGGAAATGTTATCGCCTACATGGACGACATCTTGATACCATCTACAGACTTAGAATCGGGACTTCATGATTTAAAACAAGTTCTTGAATCCCTGAAGACTGCTGGGTTGACACTAAGACTTTCTAAATGTCAATTCTTTATGGAAAAAGTCGAGTATCTTGGTCATGAGATAAGCCGGAAAGGAGTTCAACCGGGAAATAGAAAAATAGAGGCTGTTAAAAATTATCCGGAACCCACAGACGTACATAAGGTGAGGCAATTTCTCGGTTTGGCAGGATATTTCAGGAAATATATTAAGGACTTCGCAACTATAGCAAGACCCTTAACATTGCTGACGAAAAAGGACATAAAATTCCACTGGGAATCAGACCAACGTACAGCGTTTGAGACCCTCAAGGGAAAGCTTGTTTCCAGACCTTTGTTGGCAATATACGATTCCAAGCTCAGAACAGAGGTTCATACGGATGCTTCGAAGTGGGGAATAGGAGGAATATTGTTACAAGAACATGGTGGCAAGCTGAAGCCAGTCATGTACTACTCCAGACAGACAAGTAAGGAAGAGCAAAGATATCATTCCTACGAGTTGGAAACTATTGCCGTAGTTGATACGCTAAAACATTTTCGGATTTATTTAATAGGAATCACGTTCAAAATTGTTACGGATTGCAACGCCGTTCGATCAACTTTTTGTAAGAGGGATCTTATTCCTCGAATTGGAAGGTGGTGGTTGGCGATACAAGAATATACGTTTGACATAGAATATCGTCCAGGGACCAAAATGTCCCATGCTGACGCCTTAAGTAGAAATCCTTCAGGTCAGTCGCCTTACAACATAAGCGTTAGCGAGGTCAACATCACCAACGATGATTGGGTACTACATGCTCAGATGATGGATGAAAGATGTAAATATTTGATAGAAGTTTTAGGCAAGCCACCAGCGGATCGTGAAGAACAATGTATTCATGAAGAATATTGTCTCGAAAATGGTCGTTTGTATAGAAAGCTTCCTAATGGCAAAAAGTGGGTTGTACCAAGAGCTGCACGACGACAAGTGGTACTACATTTTCATGATGGTGTAGGACATCTGTCGTTGGAAAAAACCTTGACATCTATTTCCAAATTGTATTGGTTTTCTGGAATGCGACGGTATGTCAAGAAATTCATTGAAGCCTGCTTACCTTGCTTGTATAACAAGAAGCCTGGCGGAAAGCAATCCGGATATTTACATCCAATCGAAAAGATTGCCATCCCTTTCGACACAATCCACATTGACCACTTAGGGCCATTTATTAAATCCAAAAGGAAAAACCAGTATTTAATTGTCATCGTAGATTCTTTTACCAAGTTTGTATTTTTGAAGGCTGTACCATCTACTAAGACTCAACCACTAAGAACATTTTTAGGCAGCGTCATAGAAAATTTTGGGGTTCCCCGAAGAATAATCACTGATCGTGGAAGCTGTTTCACAAGTAAGATGTTTAAAAAATACTGCAAGGACTTAAACATCAAACACGTTTTAAATGCTACCGCAACTCCCAGAGCAAACGGCCAGGTGGAGAGGTATAATAGGACTATTCTGTCATCCCTTTCTGCATTAACGGACGATGAAGAAAGGTGGGACTTGAATATTTCTAAAATACGATGGGGACTGAATTCTACGATGAGTTCCGCAACGGGCAAGTCTCCGTACGAACTTCTCTTTGGGTACGCTCCAAGAGGAGTTAGTAATGCAGTTCTCGACAACGAAGTCGTAATAGAGCCGCAACAAGACCCAAACTTGGACGAAACTAGAGCTAAAGTAAAGGCTCAACTCGACCTCGACGAAAAACAACGTTCTCAAAAGCAAGGTTTGATGCGCATCGTAAGCCTGGAAACTCCTTTAATGTCGGAGAACAAGTTTTAATACGAACATCTCAAAATTCCAACGATGGGAAGAGTAAGAAGCTACTCCCAAAATATAGTGGACCTTACGTCATAGCTAAGAAGCTAGGTCACGATCGATACGTAGTAAAAGATCCTGAAGGATCTTCCCGATCACAACGAAAATATCTTGGAGTAGTTTCGCTCGATAAGATGAAGGCCTTCAACGTAGAAGTCAGTTCGGGTTCCAACGAGGAATCCGGTTCTGACGAAAACTGATAAGCGCTTAATACGATATTCGAACAGGAAGAGCTAATCAACAGACGTTGCTGGTTTGCTTTCCTTGTTAGTAATTTTAAGTAATGTGTGTATGTCTGAGTATGATGTAATCAGCGCTGAATATATATGTTGTTGCTCTTAAATTCATTTTTCAGGTTTTTAGGCATGTTCGAGCAGTATGGAGTTATGCCACTGTAAAAAAAAAAACTTAAAACTAATATAATTTGTTTTCGCAGGTTTAACGTGTCCACGGGGACGTGGACTGAGTAGCGTGGCCGACTGTAAACAACTATGTACCCGGCCGCGGGCAGAAGAGGGTCGACGCAACAATGAAAACATTGACAGCTGTTGAAAGACTCAATATATGTATCATGTTACTTAAATATTACTAATACGATTTGGTAAATATTATAGGCAGTCAGAAATAAACCATGGAAGTGTTTAGAGCGTTTTCATTGCTAATAAATTGCTTTGTAGTGATTTAATTGTATGTGTAGTTGTTTGGCCTGTCTCTTCAAAATCGGGGAGTGGGGTGAATATTTTTATATATGAGAGTGAGAGAGACAGATGACCGTAACATAGGTGTTATGACTAACGTAAACGTTCCATCATAGGCCTGAATGTTAACATAAACATAACAGTTAATAAAATAACGGATGTGTTGCTTAACAAAACACAAAACGAAATTCAAACTGATTTAGTAAACACAAAACGAAATTCAAACTGATTTAGTAATAGTAATATTAACTTAAACAAAACGTTTTATATAATAACGTAGCTATCGTGAGATTTATAAACAAAACGAAATTCTGCTAACGTGCTAGTTCAACTTGCCTGAAATCTGATACCCAAAGGCAATCAAATTGATTTATCAACTAACTAAACCGACGCACTATAGGTTGAAGTCATTCGTTAAAGTGATTAATTTATACGTTAATTAATACACAAAAAATGCAGTACTTACAGGCGGCTTGAAAATTAATGAAACAAACAAAAACACACAAACACTCGGGATAGTGAGATCTATCCCGCCGCTGCACTATAAAAATAATCACCCCACTCCCCGATTTTGACATTTTTGTTTATTGTGTATTGTCTAATTATTACGTCATGTTTATGTTATTACATTACCCCTTTGCTTTGCAAAAATTAAATTTGAAAATACCGGTTAAGGTAAAATTCAAATAAAATTCAGGAAAAACGCAAGGACAGATGCGATCGACTAACTGATTTTTTTATGCGGGGCTGGATCGTGGGTTCGTTTTTATCTTTTAGGTGAGTTCGAGAAAAAATCAATATCTTCAAGCCGGCCCATCGGCGGGCCATCACTGGGCCAGAAATGAAACTTCTGGCCCTGTGATGGCCCACTGGAGGGCCGACGTTTTGTGTTTGTAGGGAGATATTTTTGCCAAGCTAGTTTGTTTTATCACTCAGGGGTAGTTTTATTTTAGGTGTTGAAAACATGAAAATATAAGAGAGTTAAGCTACCCTGCAAGTGATAAAACCAACCGCTGTGGAATGATTAGATCGTTCAAGAGACAGACACAAACAAGCAAAATGAGAAAATAAATTTAGGATAAAAAAATCACAATTTATTTAAACGAATATTCAAAGATGACAAATTTTATAAATCAGACAATTGAAATGGTGATAGTCAAAAATTATCAAAATCTTATAGTATTAAAAATGATTTCGTAAATTATTACTAAGATTAAATCAATGTAAATAGTACACACGTTATTGAAAACTTAAAATAATAATTAAGTGCACTGAAATACTAAAATTAGATTACATAAAAAATTGATAAATGATCTACGAGTTCATAAAAATTTGTCGATGGAAAAAATGTCTTTATGCAACAAAAATACACAACTTAACTAAGAAAAATCAGAACTTAACACTTTCTCACCGAATCCCTGGAGAAATGGATGCTACAAAATGGATTCTGATGGACTCAGGCAATCTTTGTCAGCGACCTCATTAACACGGGCGGCTCTGTGCTTTGATCTCTCGAACACCTGTACGAATACGCTGGGGTTTTGCTGTTCAGACTAAACTAAAGTTGACTTGACCTGAAATTGACTATACTGAATGGACTATTACTGTGAGTAGTATATAACTTTTATTTATCCAACCAAACTGAACTGAACCAAAATAATTTCCATATATAGCTGAATGTTCATCTGCTGACACGGACACGTGGAAAACGTGTTTGTATAGATTCCAAATTGATATGACTGGGTTACTTTAATAACCCACGTGGTGTTAAAAAATGATTGAACTATTTAGCAGCCAAATTAAATATATAAATAATATATATAAAATATAAATTAAGTATATGTAAAATATAAAATGTAAAAACAAAATATAAAAAGGCAGCAAAACTCCTTTTACTGTTGCTTTCACTCAAGTAAAACCCGATAATATCAAAAGGGAGCAAAGTGTTTGCTCAAATTAATTATCGTAACCCAGACAGCACAGGATATCCATACGGCATCCATTTCTTGTCCATATCATGTCCGCATGTCCAAAGACATAGTATGGATATCCTATGGACGTCTGTTTTATGTTCGTACATGGATATCCGTACATTATCCATGGGGGGATATCCAGTAGATGTCCATTTATTATCCATTTACTAATATTCCTATTCATCGTCCATTAAGGGATATATATTGGATGCCTGTTTCTGATTCTTTTACTACTATCTGTATATAGTCCATGGAGAGGCATCCAGTGGATATCCGTTCTTATCCATCAACGAATATCCATACATTGTCCATTAAGGGATATACATCGGATGCTCGTTTCTGATCCATCTACAAATATCCGTACATTGTCCATCTAAAGATATCCACTGTATATCCGTTTTTATCCATCAACGAATATCCGTACATTGTCCATTAAGGGATATACACTGGATGCTCGTTTCTAATCCATCAACAAATATCCGTACTTTGTCCATCGAGAAATATCTACTGGATATCCGTTTTTATCCATCAACATATATCCGTAAATTGTCAATTCCAGACAGCACATGACACCCATTGGATGTCCATATTAAGTCCATATGAAGTCCTGGAAGTCCGTGTACCACACACGGATATCCACTGGATGTCCACTTGTGGATTAATTTTGATATTTTTCTTTGGACATCCACTGGACATACAATGGATATCCACCAAAAAGTCATACCTACTTAAACAAGTTATATAGCAACTTGGACCTTATAATTGAAGAAACATTATGTTTTATTAATTTTTTAAAAATACAGTCAAATTTCAATTTTATTAATTTGTTTCATTGTCTATCTGGATTGCAAGAATTGGTATAAATTTAAATATTACCACATATTATGCTAACTATTCTTCACGCGGCCAAAATGGCCAAACTGTTTACCGTTGATTGGAATATTTTAATCAAGGCTATTTATTAGCTTCTTACCATATTTATGTATTTGTATAACTCACGTATGTTTAAAAACCGCGCTCTTTGTACTTTGAAATTATAATTTGATTGGCTCAAGTTGGTCAACTGAATCACAACTGAACCAATGAACAGCGACTTCTCTCCCGTTAGTTCCGTCACAGAGTACAGTAACTACACAGAGGCGAAAGCAAGCCTTCCCGCCAAAACCAAATTTGTATACGCATCGCCATTTTTTAACTGGTATATCAATCAACCTCACTTTCTAAATTCACTTGTCATTGCTGTCAAATGGCGACTGACTGAACTTAAGAATTGAATTTTTCATAATATTGGAGTTTTTATGGATATTATCATTGTATATAGACTATATACAATGACATTATGTCATACAAAATGGCCAGTTTTTGTTGTATTATTAGTTGTTGAAGGGTGGCAATCCGAGAAAACATCAGTTTTTATAAAATAACGTCGATTTACGACCAGAAGAGGTTAGGGTTAAAAGATTCCAAGCAATTAAAAGGAATTATTTTACTGGAATATTCCAAGTATTTTATTAATGGTAAGTTGTTACTTGTTAATTTAAGAATTTGATTTTTAGTGTGGATTTATGTTGCAGGAAAGTCCGTAATTCAAGACCACTATGATCCATCCAGTTAGATGTTTATGGGATACAACTTTAAAAGCTAAAAGTGCTTGTGATAATAATTACTGCTTAAGCAAACAATAAACAATTCATGGTAAAAAATAACACTTTATATTAATTTGTCAGCATTTTTAATAATCATTTATGTTTAAATTTTAGTTGAGCGACGGTAGAGCTGATGCTGAGGGAGAAAGAAGCGTAATAGCATTTTTTAAATCGGGTATCTCAAGAGAAAAATACACAGACTACATTAAGATATCTGATGAAGTGCTTAAATCAAAGAAATTTAAAGTATTGCTGTCATTGATTGATCTGGAACTAAACGTCCTTTTAAAATATATTGTGTGGTGTTTAAAAACCCAGTGTTGGGATTGTTTAACATTCAAAAACTATGAAATTAAGACTGAAAGTGATCCTCCAGTCAGTGAACACATAAATAAAGTCCGAATGGGTTTTGAAAGTGTCAAATTGTAGCAAATATTCTTTGAATTATGTAATTACAAATGTTACTTATTACTACTTAGATATTAGTATGTGTATAATATAATCATTTATTTTTTATTGCAATCTTTCTTTATATCTCCAGTAAGTTTCTTGTTAATTCTTCTGAGTATTAACGTTGGATAATAAATAATTTGATATTTAGTAAATATATTTTGTTTTACTTTCAGTTAGATGCAAGTATATATAAGTTCTACATAATCGACTATTTTAATTTACTGCTAACAACAATAATACAAGTGATAAATAAAATATAATAAAAAGTGAATATATGTATTTAATAAAATACAAGGGATATTTAACAATTGACCTACCTACATAAAAAAGTAATAGTAATACATAAAATAATAAAATACGTGTTAGACATATCGATGGGTTTTTGACAAAACATCGTAAGCGACATTATCTTCATTTTTAGCTTTTTTGGTTCTTGTGGTAGCTTACATTAAACTACAGGTTCCCAGAAAATCTCGTAAGTGAATTATTTCATATTCTGCTAATATTAAATATTTTAAAACATCGTAAGCGCCCACTTTTTAAAAAAATGACCATAAAATATCGTAAGCTGATATCATATACTGACAGAAAATCGTAAGCACCATGGAGTTGTGTCGGTTACGATACCCTTTTAGGCGCTTAAGATAATTTTTCTTGTCCCATAAAACTAAAGGCTAGCCATAGTATTTCGTGTATATATGTACATCTTCCTTACAAACACAAAAGGTTGGCCCTCTAGTGGGCCATCACAGGGCCAGAAGTTTCATTTCTGGCCCAGTGATGGCCCGCTGATGGGCCGATCTTTTGTGTTTGTTGGGTTAAGTGACAAATTTCAAATAAAATATTCCCGACAACATCTTAAGCAGCAAAATTAAATCAAAAATTTGTATTATCATCAATAACAATGTCGGTATCAATTTGTAATGAAGAACAAAATCGTAATACAAATTTTGGTACAGTTGGAACTAAGAAATACAATTATTTTTAAAAAAGTCGTTTCCTGTAAAATTTACGATATGTCGCTTACGACTTTTTGTCAAAAACCCATCAATATTATACAGTATCGGAAAGTTCTACCATTGAGATTGCATAGTTTCAACGACTTAACCGACTGCCTACAATAAAGGCGTCTACCAGTACCCTAGCAGAGGCAAAGCAGACACGTCCCTTAATATACATCATTGCTTGCTTTGCTCTCGCTTGCTCTTATTGCCGCACCAAATCAAACGCTTTCCGATACTGTATAACATTAACAAGACACGATAAAAAGAAGTTTTTGTACAAATTACAATGGTTTGTATAGTTCCATCTATAGGTATATCATAGGCAAGGGGTCAAAAACTGGAAGACGTGTACACCTTTTTTACATATTTCAAGTAGTTCAATACTCCAGATCTTGTTTATTGTTTACTTTATATGGTATTTTTCACAGAATTTATAATAGTTAACCCTTCGAACATAGCCACCGTATTTATTGCTAAGAAATTGAAAGGAAAGACTGATGGGTAGTGAACGATTTTGTCTAGATTAGTAACACAGTCACGATGAGTAATCCAAGGAGTCGATGGCTTTTGTTGAAGATGCTACGCTAAGAGTTCATAACCTGAAAAATAAATTTGCAATTATTCATTAAGCAATGTTTAATCAGGTAAGCATATATTGAAAAAAAAGGTTGATCATCGACAACTAAGTCTTACCTTTGCAAAAAGCTTTTATCTTGCAAATTTCTTGGAGAGTACTTCTTACACCCAACCACATATACCTACAAGATTTTTGAGTGCCTTGAACTCATCCTTTTGTCTACGCATTTCTCTCAAAAATCAAGCAATTCTCAGTATATTATGAAATATTTACACCAACATTTGTACTAGTCATTCACCATTTCTCAAAACGTTAGCGATGTATTGTCAGATTTGATAATACTTTCACATGATTCACATTTTCTCTCCAAGCTGATTCAATATTATTCAATTCTCGCCAAATTATATATTTTATTTTGTAGGTTTCTCAGCGATTGTCAACTAAAATACTGGAATATATATAAATCTTCCTTTTTAGCTTGCATTCTGAAAGTATAAAACATCGTATTAAATTTTCATCATTTCGAACACATTATAATAACTATAATTAAATAGGTATTCAATCAGTCAGATACGTTCTTCATAACATGAAGTTTAAAAGGTTATGTTATATTTTTATACATTTCTTTCTACTCACTTTATTTATATAGTCTGGAATGAAGACACTAAAATAGAGCTGAACTAAATAGAAAAAACAAAGGTTCACGTTCGAAATATTTCATAGAGCCACTAACAATAATTATTATTTAAATATTTGAGAAATAAAAACTAATAAAGCTTGGTTGCTGTGTGTGTTGCTTGGGTATTTGCTTTGCTTTATAGGCAATTTGGCCAGCCGGGCGGTCGGAAATCAGAATGGCGCCTTATTTAAATATATTAGAAGGTATATAGTTTTTTTGGAAAATACATTTCCTTGGTAAGGAAATTAGAATACTCCTTCGTCACATTATAATAATATTTTTAGCTCGAAATCGAAACAAAAAAATATCAAGTGCAATTATAATAATTACATTTCAGAAAATTTGCTAGGGCCCAACTCAATTGAAAATAAACGCAGTTTATAAACAATTCAAATGGTAATATTTTTCTATCCAAATTGAAATACATTTTTTCTTCAGTGTATCCTTAAATGTAGGGTACAGAAAAAAATTAAAAACATATTTCTCTCAGTGTAGACGTAACTGGTACTCAAGGTCACAAAAAACGAGCCATCAAAAATCAAAGGAGCCGCCAAAGCCTTCGCCTCTGTGTAGGTACTGTACTCTGTGGTTCCGTGTCCCGTTCCAGTTTGCAAATGGCGGCTTCCAGTTCTTAGTGTTTGTTTAGCTCTGTTCTACATAATATAGGAATATCTGGTGACTTAAACGACAATAATAATAGTGATGTACAAAGACCACGTACAGGGCTTTTATCTCTACATTAAAAGTGCAAACTGCTGGTGAAATACCAAGAGTTCATCTGAAAATTTGGCTTCAACAAATAGAAGCAGCTTTGATTTCAATTTATCTAGTTTAAAACCTGAATCTACTGGTGGTAAGTTGAATTTGTTATTCCCATTTATCTATGAAAATGTGTTTATATTTACCTATGTTACCTTCCAACCTGTTTATATTTATATAAAATTATATTTGACATTTATATATCACCGGCTTAAAGTGTTTACCTGCTAACCCCACTTTTTAAGCAAAATCACATTTATGCACCGTTGGAAAGGTTACTGTTATCCTCAGCACCCCTTTTCGATCCCCGGTCCCGTAACTTTCTCATTTTTTTTTCGCTTAATTGTATAATTTTTGTTTTTCGTAAATGTGCTCTATTTATCATATTTATACTATTTATTACTTTTTAGAAAATTTGCAAAATCCGAGATACATAAACTTTATCAGACCCCCCAACAGCAAATACATACAGTTAACTATAATGCGAATTAGCTCGCTTTCTTCCAAAAAGTAATTAGTTACCAGTCTAATTTTTTTTGTTTTTAAATTTTTTTAGATTGTGATGTTAATGTTTAATTGAGTGTTAATTATTTTTAGATTAAGGACTTAATACAGCCGGGCAGAAGAACAACTTACGATTCGAATACATCGATGCTTGCAGCAAACAATAGGTACATTTTTGCGACATACCGGGTTAAATAAAAGTGGTATGTAGTGGTTAAACCCCCACCACATTATTATATATTTGCAAACCGGTGTCGCGAAAATATAGATAGTTACTTTAAATTATTTCTTACAAATTCAAAAGGAGGTCAATTTACGGGCTTGACAGTAAACAAGGACAGCGGTACATACTGCTTCTAACCTACGTCGAGAGCTGGGTAAGCTGCGGTTAGTGTTTTGACATATCAAGAGTCACGTGAAACCGTACTCCCCTATTAAACCGCTTCTCGCGAAAATGAAGCGGTAAGCTAATAATACATACCACAACTTACCCGGTATGTCGCAAAAATGTACTTAATAATTCAAATTCAATTTTATTATGTAAGTACTAGGAGTTACCTTTCATGAATTGTTTCTTTCAGTTATGAGTATGAACTGTATGAACCTCTGAAAAATCACCCTCAATTAGATGCACCCCCCCCCCCCCCTCAAAAATTGTTTTAAATAAAAATTAAGCAGAATAAAAATCTCCAAAAAAGTTCATATGACACACTTAATGTTGCAGAAAATACATTTTAGATTTTAGAAATCATACTTGTTTATATAATTTTGAAACTGCCATCCCCACGTTTAGGCAGGTAATGGGTTGCCATGCCATGATTGAATCTGGTGATACATTTGGCATGAGTGCTCTTGAATTGCAATGATTTTTTAGGGATTTAGATGAGTAGCTTATTGATAACTTTGACATTCCTGTACAGGGTGGACCAAATTAGATGGGATTTGGGGTTTTCTCTAAAACTATATGGCAAATAGACAGAGAAACAAACAATGGCGCAAACTGCGATCGTCTATCTTTTTCGACTACCGAACTACAGAGCGTTTTTGAAAAATTGGTATTTTTGGATGACTTCTAAATCTCAATTACCAACCCTGCCAAAAATTCCACATAGAAACTTATAAAAAAAAAGTGATGCGGTTTTATCGTTCCTATAAGTTATATTAGTATTATACAGACAGGATTTTATCTGTTTTATTAAGTTTTAATTCGGTTATGAAACAGTAATTCCGAATGAGCTATTTGGAATTATCATGTTGCCCTTTCATGAGTACTTATATGAAATATACATCAACAAATCTACAGTTTAGTGTCTGCAAATGCATCCTTGCCCTTATATCTGTAAACATATGGAATTACAGATACAACTTTAAAGAGATTCTAAACTTTTCTATAAGTAATATCATAAGAGTTCCAGTATCTTTCGTATGTAACACACCATTTATCAACATGTTTTTATTGTAAATTTCAACATTGTCTTTTTATTAGTATTAATGTGGATATACATGTCAACAAATGTACAGTTTCAATTGTATATTTTACAGATGTATGCTTATTGTAAACTTCCATTTTGCTTTTTTATTAGTATTAATTTGGATATGCATGCCGACAAATGTGCAGTTTAAATTGCATATTTCAAATAGAAATACTAATATTGTGGTAAACACAAAATACTGCAAAGTCCTTATTCCTCGTGTGTTCTTGTTCTAGCCTAGAAGCAATGAATGAGTTAGCAGTGAAAGAGACTGCTTTACTTTTAATTTAACAAACACACGTCAGTTCCTTAGGTCACATTAGATTAGATATGAATTAGCGACACGTATACAGCTCCCTCTACTGGAGCCTGGAGTAAAGTTGCTACTGAAATTTCTATCAGTTTCTACCAGAATGGAGCAGCAAACATTTACTTATACCACATCAATGAGAATTTATGAGAACAGTATCTAAGGTAAAACGTGCGGCTTTCCGTGGTTAAATGGCAAGTGTTTCTATCAGAAACGAGCTGCATTAGGTTAGGACAGTTTTGACTTGCACTTGAAGATTACTAATTATAATGTTTGAATAGGGATTTATGAGATCAGTTTCTATGAGTATTAATGTTTTTTTTCAGTAATATATTAAATGTGTTTTCATTTGTTTGAATGGGTAAAAAGAAAGGTCAGTTTTCAACTGCAATTACAAATACAAGTTTAATCACTTTGAATGGGGTTATATGCGATTAATTTCTAAAAGTATTTATGCTGTTTTCCGAATATAATTGTGATGAGGTTTAATTAGTAACAAATTGTTCACTACTTGTTATGATATGGTCGGAAATTCCAAGTACACATTTAGTATTCCTTCAAAAGGATTGATGAGAGCAGTTTCTACGAGTATCTATTTGTTGTTCCTCTAGTAAATTATATAAGTCTACATTTACTTATACTATCTCAATGAGAATTTATGAGAACAGTATCTAATGTAAAACGTACGGCTTTCCGTGGTTAAATGGCAAGTGTTCCTATAAGAAACGAGCTGCATTAGGTTAGAACAGTTTTGATTTGCAATTGAAGATTACAAATTATAATGTTTGAATAGGGATTTATGAGATCAGTTTCTATGAGTATTAATGTTTTTTTTTTCAGTAATATATTAAATGTGTTTTCATATGTTTGAATGGGTAACAAGAAAGGTCAGTTTTCAACTGAAATTACAAATACAAATTTAATCACTTCGAATGGGGGTTATATGCGATCAATTTCTAACAGTATTTATGCTGTTTTCCGAATATAATTGTGATGAGGTTAGATCAGTAACAAATTGTTCACTACATGTTACGATATGGTCGGAAATTCCAGGTACATATTTAGTATTACTTCGAAAGGATTGATGATAGCAGTTTCTACGAGTATGTATTTGTTGTGCCAATAGTAAATTATATAAGTCTTTATCAGTATGCATTCGGATCTAATTTAAATATGAAAATTATATCAGAATAAAGCAACCAAATGTTTTAAACAGTATCTATTTGTAAATCCAGACATTTACTTATACTATCTCAATGAGAATTTATGAGGACAGTATCTAATGTAAAACGTGCGGCTTTCCGTGGTTAAATGGCATGAGTTTCTATAAGAAACGAGCTGCATTAGGTTAGAACAGTTTTGATTTGCAATTGAAGATTACAAATTATAATGTTTGAATAGGGATTTATGAGATCAGTTTCTATGAGTATTAATGTTTTTTTTCAGTAATATATTAAATGTGTTTTCATTTGTTTGAATGGGTAAAGAGAAAGGTCAGTTTTCACCTGCAATTACAAATACAAGTTTAACCACTTCGAATGGGATTATATGCGATCAATTTCTAACAGTATTTATGCTGTTTTCCGAATATAATTGTGATGAGGTTTGACCAGTAACAAATTGTTCACTACATGTTACGTGTGGAAATTCCAGGTACATATTTAGTATTACTTCGAAAGGATTGATGATAGCAGTTTCTACGAGTATGTATTTGTTGTGCCAATAGTAAATTATATAAGTCTTTATCAGTATGCATTCGGATCTAATTTAAATATGAAAATTATATCAGAACAAAGCAACTAAATATTTTAAACAGTATCTATTTGTAAATCCAGACATTTACTTATACTATCTCAATGAGAATTTATGAGGATAGTATCTAATGTAAAACGTGCGGCTTTCCGTGGTTAAATGGCAAGAGTTTCTATAAGAAACGAGCTGCATTAGGTTAGAACAGTTTTGATTTGCAATTGAAGATTACAAATTATAATGTTTGAATAGGGATTTATGAGATCAGTTTCTATGAGTATTAATATTTTTTTTTTCAGTAATAAGTATATTAAATGTGTTTTCATTTGTTTGAATGGGTAAAAAGAAAGGTCAGTTTTCAACTGCAGTTACAAATACAAGTTTAATCACTTCGAATGGGGTTATATGCGATCAGTTTCTAACAGTATTTATGCTGTTTTCCGAATATAATTGTGATGAGGTTTGATCAGTAACAAATTGTTCACCACATGTTACGATATGATCGGAAATTCCAGGTACATATTTAGTATTCCTTCGAAAGGATTGATGATAGCAGTTTCTATCAGTATGCATTCGGATCTACTTTAAATACAAAAATTATATCAGAATGACACAACCAAATATTTTAACAGTATCCACTTGTAAATCCAAACATTTAAAGATATATTTTAATGAGAACCAATCAGAACAGTATCTAATGTAACGCGTGCGGCTTTCCGTGGCTAAATTTTAAAAGTATTTTTAATAAATAGCTTTAACGGATTTGAACAGTATTAATTTGCAATTCCAGATGAATAGTTTTAATTGTTAAATAGGGATCTATGAGATCAGTGTCTTTGTGTAATGTTTTTTCCAATAAAATAGTATATTATATTACTAGGAGTAGAACGCACTCTTTTTTTGTGTTGAGCCCAGGATTTGCGGCTGAGGCGAAGCCGAAGCCGCAAACTGGGCGAAACACAAAAAAGGCGTTCCACTCCGTGTAATATATACTATTTTTTCTTCAAGCGTATTAAAATGCAAAAATTCATTTACTTATCATAAATGTACAAATATTCAAACTACAGTCTTACATGTTGACACAATATGACAAGTGGCTAGTGGATAGCGCGCCACCGGTGGCTTTCGGTATTAGCATTATGTTACTAGTAAAACAATACCCACTACGGCGGCGCTTTCGGAACTAACATTATGTTACTAGTAAAACAATGTCCACTACGGTGGCGTTCGGTACTAACATTTTGTTACTAGTAAAACAATGTCCTACTTCTACTTCTGTTTTTGGTGACATAATTTAAACATTTTAATACGCTTGAAGAAAAACACATTTTATTGAAAAAAAAAAAAACATTACACTGACCTCATAGATCACTAACAATTAAAACTATTCATCTGGAAATGCAAATGAAAACTGTTCGAATCCGTTAAACCCTATTTATTGCAAATAATTTTAAAATTTAGCCACGAAAAACCGCACACGTTACATAGTCCAATTAAATAAGTCAGCAAATCAAAATTTTGAGGTAAATACTTGAATTTTTGATATAACTTACTTTGATGTATTAGAACACGATTAATGAAAGAAATTTTTTTCTGAACCCCCGGGAAGGGCCAAAAAAAAAAAAGTGTTTTTTCAAAATTACTCAAAATGTGTAAAAGCTAGTAAAAAAAGTTTCAAACAAAAATTGTAAAGCATGAAATTTTATATAAAAATGATCTCTAGACTTTTTTTGGTATTACTAAAATTAACGGAGTTAGGCTGGTTAGAAATTAAGGGATGATATGTACAACTTTAAAAAATCCAAATGAAAAGTTAATGAATTTGAATTTTTTTTTTCTATTTACTCAGAAAAATATAAACATTCGTTTCAGAGAAATGGATTTTTTTTAAATTGTTAATAAAAAAGTTATAAAAATTTTAATTTTTTTATTTTCAATTAAAACCACTTTGAACGGTGAAACGAATGTTTTTTTATACCATTCTGTTCATTATTTAAAATATTGAATATTTGCTTTTGAAAATTTTTTTTACCCTTCATTATCAAGAAGGTATGAATTTATTTACTTGCTTAGTTTTTTTACAAATGTAAGACAATGCTCTTGTGATGTCATGATAACTGGAAAGAAATGAAGAATGCATACGACAAAGATAAAATTGTTTCGTTGCTGCTGCGTTGCCTACAAGACACGCATGCGTCACATCTATAGGGCATCTGCACGTGACGTCACAGCTAACCTCAAAAATATGTGTTTCTTAAGATTTAAGAGTATTATGCAGCTATTATTAAAATTTCTGCCTGGTTCCCGTATTTTCAACTAAAATCTAGTTCAGTGTAATGTTTAAGAAGTTCTAAACACCTTGTCCTAATAAAATAGGCCTCTTTTTGTAGGTTGGAAATCTAACCTGTAATTAGCAGTCTATTTCGATTAATCATGAATATTGAAAAATTATTTTCGTGAATTTTTAAATATTTGCTTGGAGCCAGTACCGGCTCCAAGCTAAAAATGCGTACACAAACATTAAAAATGAGAATAAACTTGAAAAACTTAAAATTTAAGGTTATGTTAGGTACATGATGCAGATGCAGACTATTTACAAGTTCAAGGCCGTGTTAATGCTTGATAAAGCTCGTAAAAATATTAGTGAGGGCTCATTGAATTCGAAATGACGATGACGTCTAGAAAAAGTGTAAAAGTTTCACACCCGCACATAAACAAATGAAGATTGAAAATATATCGAGTTTCGTCTTTTGCAAATAACTCAAAAACTATTAATATTTAAGAAAATTGAAAGAACGATTCTTAAAGAGGAATGAATTTCCAATAAAAAAGCCGAACTTCCGAAACTCTATCTCACAGCGCTCTGCGCGGCGAACACTAAGCCGTTACGATGCTCTGAAATCGGCCGTAATAAGTAAAAATATTTTTTTATGTTATTAAATATTAATTTTAAAATTTTTAAAAATTATGGTATTATTTAGACACTTAACGGAACAATATCCTGTTGAAAAAAAATTGTTTCACCGATTTTTCATAAAATGAGCCTATTGTTAATTAACAAATTTTTTTAGAGTTTACGTTTATATTTCAAGTCGGATAATTCTTAAACAAAACCACTAAAATTATTTCGTTTCATGGAGACCTTATAAAAATTTTTTTGCCATTTTATTATAAAATATTTTGATTAAAAATTAAAAAAATGTCTTAATTTTTTTTTAATTGTTTATAATAATGTTTTTCTTTTTTTCATTATTTAAACAAATTATTAAGAAAAAAATGTATTCTTAAAATTTATTATTTGCAATTCTCTACAAGACGAAAAACAGTGTTAATTTATTTGTTTATCTAATAAACAATTTGTTATTAATAATCGCCGAATGTTTTTAGATAGAAAAAAAAAACAAAAACAACCGTATACATAAACATGTAAAAAGAAAAATAAATTTAACATGTTTATGTATACGGTTGTGTTTGTTATTTTTTTTTCTATCTAAAAAGAATATAAACACATTCGGCGATTGTTAATAACAAATTGTTTATTAAATAAACAAATAAATTAACAACAAAAATGTTTTTCTCCTTTTTTCATATTTTCACGAGCTTTATTAAGCATTAACACGGCTTTGAACTTGTGAACTAGTCTATATATCTCAATGCAGCGGTGGTGTATGTTTTGGTGAACAAATGCTCCTAAAAATTGTTAACAAATTTGTTTTTAGTAATTCTTATTTTAACTTTTCATAAGATTAATTTAATATAGAATGGATCATACATTTTGTTTTAAGAATGAATTATTTTCTTCTAATTGTTATTATCCATCCATCCAAAAAATGGTTCAATTATTTATTATTTAATTTATTCAATTTTATTCTTTAAACTGTTTATTTTTATTTAGATTAGGAATAGAATAATATCAATGATCTATTTTAATGGAAATGTATCCATCATTTTTTTTAAATGTCATTTTTATTTCATTCAAAATTGAAATTAATGATCCAAAAAAAAATTCACTCAAATTCATTCAAAATTTTCATTTATTCACCAAAACATTCACAACCGCTGCATTGAGATATCGGGCATCTGCATCATGTATCTAACATAACCTTAAATTTTAAGTTTTTCAAGTTTATTCTCATTTTTAATGTTTATATACGCATTTTTAGCTTGGAGCCGGTACTGGCTCTAAGCGAATATTTAAAAATTCGCGTAAATAATTTTTCAATATTGTTGATTAATAGAAATAGACTGCTAATTACAGGTTAGATTTCCAACCTACAAAAAGAGTCCTATTTTATTGGGACAAAGTATTTGGAACTTCATAAACATTACACTGAACTAGATTATAGTTGAAAATACGGGAAATAGGCAGAAATTTTAATAATAGTTGCGTAATACTCTTAAATCTTAAAAAACACATATTTTTGAGGTTAGTTTTGACGTCACTCGCGGATGTCCTTACTGCCGTCATAAGGTGAAAAGCCGCATCTAGATATTTGTCATAAATGAGATTCTAGTAATATATGAGCACCCAAGAGTTCTGCAGTTAAAAATATTATTAAAAAATTATCAAGTACAAAAACATAAGTGGATAAAAAGCAGCTACATGATTTTCTTAATTAATATTTACTAGTTGGGAAAAAAACAAACGCCTTTGTTACTTTCCTCGCCAACCGACAATTTACAGATGGGCTATTCTCCTTATGGCTTATGACGGCAGTGTAGATGTGACGTATACGCGTCTTGTAGGCAACGCAGCAGCTACGAAACCATTTTATCTTTGTCGTACGCATTCTTTATTTCTTTTCAGTTATCGTGACGTCACAAGAGCAGTGTCTTACGTTTGGAAAAAAGTTAAACAGGTAAATAAATTCATACCTGCTCAAAAATGATGGGTAAAAAAAAATTTCAAAAGCAAATATTCAATATATTAAATAATGAACAGAATGGTATAAAAAAAAATTCGTTTCACCGTTCAAAGTGGTTTTAATTGAAAATAAAAAAATTAAAATTTTTATAACTTTTTTATTAATTAAAAAAAAATCCATTTGTGTGAAACGAATGTTTATATTTTTCTGAGTAAATAGAAAAAAAATTTTTTCAAATTCATTAACTTTTCAGCACGCTATGATTTTTTAAACTAGTACATATCTTCCCTTAATTTCTAACCAGCCTAACTCCGTTAATTTTAGTAATACCAAAAAAAGTCTAGAGATCATTTTTATATAAAATTTCATGCTTTACAATTTTTGTTTGAAACTTTTTTTACTAGCTTTTACACATTTTGAGTAATTTTGAAAAAACACTTTATTTTATTTTTTTTCACCCCTTCCCGGGGGTTCAAAAAAAATTTCTTTCATTAATTGTGTTCTAATACATCAAAGTAAGTTATATAAAAAATTCAAGTATTTACCTCAAAATTTTGATATGCCGACTTATTTAATTGGACTAACATTAGATACTGTTCTGATGGATTCTCATTATAATATTATCTTTAAATGTTTGGATTTACAGGTGGACACTGTTTAAAATATTTGGGGTTCCATTCTGATATGATTTTTGTATTTAAATTAGATCCGAATGCATACTGATAAAGACTTATATAATTTACTGTAGGAACAACAAATAAATACTCGTAGAAACTGCTCTCATCAATCCTCTTGAAGGAATACTAAATATGTACCTGGAATTTTCGACCATATCGTAACATGTAGTGAGCAATTTGCTACGGATCAAACCTCATCACAATTATATTTGGAAAACAGCATAAATACTGTTAGAAATTGATCGCATATAACCCCATTCGAAGTGATTAAACTTGTATTTGTAATTGCAGTTGAAAACTGACCTTCCTTTTTACCCATTCAAACAAATGAAAACACATTTAATATATTACTGAAAAAAAACATTAATACTCATAGAAACTGATCTCATAAATCGCTATTTAAACATTATAGTTTGTAATCTTCAATTGCAAATCAAAACTGTTCTAACCTAATGCAGCTCGTTTCTTATAGAAACACTTGCCATTTAACCACGAAAAGCCGCACGTTTTACATTAGATACTGTTCTCATAAATTCTCATTGAGATAGTATAAGTAAATGTCTAGATTTACAAATAGATACTGTTTAAAATATTTGGTTACTTTATTCTGATATAATTTTCATATTTAAATTAGATCCGAATCTTTACTGATAAAGACTTATATAATTTACTAGAGGAACAACAAATAGATACTCATCGTAGAAACTGCTCTCATCAATCCTCTTGAAGGAATACCAAATGTGTACTTGGAATTTCCGACCATATCATAACAAGTAGTGAACAATTTGTTACTGATTAAACCTCATCACAATTATATCCGGAAAATAGAATAAATACTTTTAGTAATTGATCGCATATAACCCCATTCGAAGTGATTAAAGTTGTATTTGTAATTGCAGTTGAAAACTGACCTTTCTTTTTACCCATTCAAACAAATGAAAACACATTTAATATACTACTGAAAAAAAAACATTAATACTCATAGAAACTGATCTCATAAATCCCTATTCAAACATTATAATTTTGAATCTTCAATTGCAAATCAAAACTGTTCTAACCGAATGCAGCTCGTTTCTTATAGAAACTCTTCCCATTTAACCACGGAAAGCCGCACGTTTTACATTAGATACTGTTCTCATAAATTCTCATTGAGATAGTATAAGTAAATGTTTGGATTTACAAATAGATACTGTTTAAAATATTTGGTTGCTTTATTCTGATATAATTTTCATATTTAAATTAGATCCGAATCTTTACTGATAAAGACTTATATAATTTACTATAGGAACAACAAATAGATACTCGTAGAAACTGCTCTCATGAATCCCCTTGAAGGAATACTAAATGTGTACTTGGAATTTCCGACCATATCATAACAAGTAGTTAACAATTTGTTACTGATTAAACCTCATCATAACTATATTCGGAAAACAGCATAAATACTTTTAGAAATCGATCACATATAACCCCATTCGAAGCGATTAAACTTGTATTTGTAATTGCAGTTGAAAACTGACCTTTCTTTTTACCCATTCAAACAAATGAAAACACATTTAATATATTACTGAAAAAAAACATTAATACTCATAGAAACTGATCTCATAAATCCCTATTCAAACATTATAATTTGTAATCTTCAATTGCAAATCAAAACTGTTCTAACCTAATGCAGCTTGTTTCTTAAAGAAACACTTGTCTTTTAATCACGGAAAGCCGCACGAATTACATTAGATACTGTGCTCATAAATTCTCATTGATGTGGTATAAGTAAATGTTTGGATTAACAAATGGATATGGCTTGACTCATTTTGCTGATCAATGCGGATATAAACTGATAACAATTTCAACAGCAACTTTACCTAACTCTTATAGAAACTTATTGACCATATAGGTTCTCATAGATACTTTTAATTTTTGATAATTTTCAATACGGATTGATGAGATTTTTTTGACAGGGAAGTGTCGAATCAAAAATCGAGTAACACATTCTTAGTGCGCTTTTTTGAGTAGAATTCGTTACTGATAAGAAGAAAATTATGCTTGCCTCAATTTTCGAGGTTATAGACATAACTTGTGTTTTTTTAATAATTTTGTTCCATTTAAAAAACACAAGTTATGTCTAATTCTCGAAAACTGAGGCAAGCATAATTTTCTTATCAGCAACGGATTCTACTCAAAAAAGTGCCTTAAGAATGTGTTACTCGATTTTCTATTCGACACTTGGTAATTGAGATATAGAGGTCATCCAAAAATGCCAATTTTCCAAAAACGCTCTGTAACTCGGTAGTCGAAAAAGATAGACGATCGCGGTTTGCGCCATTGTTTGTTTCTCGAAAATCGAGCTCAGGACATCTATATTGGTTTTTGTCTATCTGCCATAGTTTTAGAGAAAACCCCAAATCCCTTCTAATTTGGTTCATGTAAAAAAATATAGGTAAATTTAACTTAAAAATGGAAAATTGATATTATTTGAAAAACATATCTAGCTTTGTCTATGAGTATAATCAGGCAGAAATTAAGCAGATTTTCCTACATAATTTACAATTTTTAGGTGCGGCAGAAATACATCGTAACGCTGGCACTGTGGATGGAATAAAAAATTGATTAAGTTGAGCCAAGGAGAGACGAAACATGAGGAAAGTTAGAATAGGATAGAATATATATGATAACATAATGGAACTGATGTATAAATAATTTAATTCTAGATTAAAAAGTTCTTTTTTACATTTTAACATACATGTATCAATATATAACAACATCTCATCAACAGTCAAAAGTATTGCAGTTATTTGAATTGATTGTTTTTATAAATACATAAAATTTATTAAATCTATTTATCCACCTATTTATTTTTATATGATTTGAAAGTAGTAGTTGCAACGGATTTAAAGCCAATTTGAAATAAGTTATAAGCAACGTTGGCATAGGTATGTTGCATATGGTAAGCATAAGTTCTCCTTTAGCACCATATACGAAATATTGCTTTTGCTATTTGATATTTAAATAATGAAATTAGTGCACAATTGTGGGATATATCCATTAAATGTAGAGGTCAACCAAAAGGGCGTTGCTGATGAGTCTGTTTATTTAGTCAGCATTGGCTTTAACGATTAATTTATTTAGCAAAGAATATTTGACTATATACTTGGTGCAAAAGGCAAAAAGTATATAAATTAATTGTTAAGGCTGATGTTGACTAAATAAATAAATTCTGATCAACAGAACTATTTTGAGTGGCCTGCAGTTAATGGACGTCCACGGTATGGCCAGTGGATGTCCACAAGCGGACACAAAATGTGTTACCTATGGACGTCCCAATTTGTGACAAACGTATGGTCTATGGACATACAATGGATATCCCTAAGGATTTACGATGGATATCTTATGGACGTCCAAAGTTGTGACAAAAGAATATCCACTGGATATCCCATGTGGTCCATAAGGATATCCGCTTTATGTCCATTCACTGTATAACAAATACGTCCTATGTATGTCCAGTGGATATCCCAAAGGATTTACGATGGATATCTTATGGACGTCCAAAGTTGTGACAAAAGAATATCCATAGGATATCCTATGTAATCCATATGTGATCCTTAAGGATATCCGCTTTAGGTCCTTCATGTCTAATGCGGATATCCATAGGACGTACATAGGATATACTTGTGCTGTCTGGGAACTTAGAGGGAATAGACTAAACTGCCACAGAACTGGAAAATTAACGTCAGAGAGACTCTGTTAACCATAGATTAAAGAGTTATATTTACTAATATAGATGCGTCACTCAGAGCTTATCTGTCACTACTGTTTTAGTTCGTGACTACGTTCCCCTGTAGCGCTGTATGCGCGGGATTTTTAAATTCTCCTTTCTCTCAAGGTTCTTTATAAATTTTAGGCGGAGTTTTTTTATTGGGGAAACTTAATTCAAATTTAGTTTTACTTTCAAGCAACTGGTTAACTGTATGGTATAAATTAACATTAAGTATAGGATTTTGCAGACTCAGAGGGAAATATGCGTTTATTTTCAGTTTATTATAAATATTTAAAAAATCATAAATGGTATAATCTTTAAAATAGTTTTGGGTATTTCCCATTGCTCTAAGGAACACAACCATATACAGTTTTTATCATAAATTTTGTATATAGTTAAATGCCATGCTCTAATAATGAAATTAGGAACTATTTTCACTGACAAACTACAATATTCAAGTACAACAGAAATTTACAATAAAGAACAAATATATAAAAAAAAACATACATACGGGTCGAATTGCGAACCTCCCTTTTTAAAAATTTTATGAAGTTGGTAAAAAATATATATAGTTGTATTCGTTAGAACAATATCAAGTAGGTATATAAAACAATTTTAAAGAATATACTATGCTTGGTTTTTAAAAATTTATAAACCGAAAAATAAAATATTTCCCTCTCACTCTACAAAATCCTATCCTTAAACAGTAACTTAATACAAAAACTAAATTTGAATGAGTTTGCATAATGTATAGTGATAAATAAACAATAAATTAGAACATAATTTGGTAATCAATATTTTTATTTATAATTACTTATTTATTAACATTACTGTATGAAACCCGATTATCGAAACGCAAATCTCTAAAATTAATGACTATTATTTCTAATCAATACATATCACTAAAAGTTTTAATAAAAACTAAACTAAAATTCATATGGAAAACAATTTTTACTTTCCAAATTATTTCTTGTTCGCAGGCTTTTTTAATTAATGAATTTTTATGTATTTATTCCAAAAGTTTCGCTGTAACTGCCATCTTCAATGGACTTATCTATAATAAATTTTTATTTATATTAAAATTCAACAATTATACTAATATAAATTGATAATCACTGCAAACAAGAAATAAATTAAAATATAAAGGTCAATAAAAAAAATAGAAAAGAAACTTAACAGAATTCATGAAAATATGTTGGGAAACAGGCCCAGACAGCGAAGCAGATATTTCAGGCGATATTTTTTTAAGGGCGGCATTTTAACACTTGATTATTACCTTTTTATAAATTTCAGAAATTCAAAATTGCACAAAAATCTCAAAAAAAAATTTTTTGACCCCGAACAGTAGTAACTTGTAAATGTTTTGTCTCAGGGCGGCAAGCAAATATTTGCTTCAGGTGCCAAATACCCTGGCACCGGCACTGTAAAATGTTAATATAAAGGTGTAAAAAAAATAAAAATGAGACGTGTAAAAAGTGTTTATACTGCTGTTACAGTTTGCTGCTTAAATATAATCTGTATTGTCCTTCATATTAAAGTCTGTTCGCTGTGAATAAGTTAGTTCCAACTTTTTCATCAATTCAAGTTTCAAATTAAAAATCATAAAAAATAGGCTTAGAAGTTTAATAATTCAAGAAAAGTTGAAAGCATTTACGTTAATGTCTGTACAAGAACACTTTTAAGCAAACTGAAAAATGTTACGATATTATTGAGGGCGTAGCAGCAATAGCTATATACTTTCTCCCATATATATCGAATGTTACAATCCAATTGGACACACTGAGAAACTGCCTCGTTTTAAAACTTCACACTTCTTAAAACTGTTATGGCTTCATAGTAAAATTTATGATGTGGTTGATTTTCTTTTATGGCACACCTTAAGGTCTTGCCTTGTACTGACACTGGAGCTGTTACAGCTGTCAAACAATTTGTCAATGAATAACAAGAAATCCGCTGTATCAGCTGCTGTACGTGGAAGTAGGTGTCTAAAAAAATAGTTTTATTAAAAACAATTAAATATCGATACTCAGTACATACCGCTTTTCTGTGGGGGATCCACCATGATAGTTTCTAAAGAAGTCACTTGGTTTGGCCCAGCAACAGGCTCAATTTTATTAATCCTAACGGTGGAAGCAGACGCAGTACCATCTTCTTCAACAAACATCGAGACAAATTCTTCCTCTGTAAGCTTTACAATTAGAGTACCATTCTCATCCACATGAAAATACACTGGCTGTTCTTCGCTCAAGTGGGAAGTTGTTGAAGAAGCCGGTGGAAGATCTCGTTCTAATAAAGGACAAAACTGTTAAAAAAATGTATAAGTAATTAAGAAAAATGAATTGCATACCTCTTTTTGCCAGGAACCACATTACTGAAGACACTTTGGGAAAAAACTTGTGCCACATTTTTTGCGATTACGTTAACCAAGAAAATATGACTATGTCAAATCACAGAATGTCAAAAATTTAAACAATCACGCACTTGGCAGATGACGAGCAACGGCGGAAATCGGCGATGTTAAACGAAATCTGACTACTAGTGCCACTCGGGAACGGAGTCAGTCATTAAAGTCTCTCCGCACCCCACTTCCGATAGTAGAATCCTTTGATACCCTGAGTTGATATAGCATGCTGTTAACGTTAATCTCTCTCCGTGACAATAATAATAAATAAGGTATGATCCCCTCCAGTCAGACTAGTGCTGCCATATTACAATAATTCAGAAACTTCTAGATATCAAATAACTAGATTTGCAAATCTAGGGGGAAAATACTACTACGCAACCCACTATACTACCCAATGTATTGTGTGTAAGATATACTCAATCAGCGAAAACACCATTAAACGTGAATGTTTGTCCCGCGTTATTCGTAGAATATAAATATAGCCCTGGTGTTAATGTGCCGTCGACAAAAACTGCTAACATAGATAACAAATAATGGTTTAAATTAAAGTAGGTATACAAAAAGATGTTGATCTTAAATTTAAACATATTGTGCAGGATAATAATAGGGGCATAAATAACTCTAAGATGGTAAATACTTGTACAGTATTTCTCACTTATTAGGTGCGATATATATACTAATTTAATAAAAATACGTAAAGTTCCCATGTGAACGTAACGATGTTGTATGTTCTACTTACTAAATTTTACACTATAAATTGTAGACATATGAAAAAAAAGTGGGATTTCTGTTACTTGAAAAATTACATTGAACTTCGCAAATATCTCGAAAGCCAGTGATTTTTCGAAAATTGCTCATATTAAAAAAGTTGCTTAAGGTAAATTCACACCTAAGGGTGCTCACTCTGCGTTTTTAACGCAGCATGTAAAATGCATGCATGTCTTATTCACACTTATGAGTTCTTACCATTGAACCATATCTAACGAACTGGAAGGGCAAGGCCTTGTGTAAATCGCGTAGTCTCGTTAAGTTAGGCAACCCGCGCTAAGTAAGGATCCCTATCCTTGTCTAATACAAACAAAGTCCATTAAACGATTGGCCTTATTCAAAGGCCCCATTGAAAAGAGACATAAACAAACCACTAATAACATCGCACGTAACAGATAAAGATGGAGCGATACTTACCATAGTCTGTCTCTCTCGGCTACAGCGCCTGCCATGCAACTTTAAATGAGCGTTGCCGTTCCAGTTCATTAGATATAGTTCAATGGTTCTTACACATGCGTTGAGAATGCAGACTGCTTCAATTTTCCCCCAGAGAAGCATGCAGTTTAGCGAAATTCCCTAGAAATGCGATTGGTATGGCTACAGTCAGAGCTGGGTAATTCCTGGTGAAAAAGTAATTAGCAATTACAATTCCTTTTTTTTTTCGTGTAATTGTAATTGTAATTAAGTACTTTTTTTAATTAAAGTAATTTGGAATTGTAATTGCAGGAAAATTATTGAAGGAATTGTAATTTGTAATTATATTATTTGAACTATCTAATTACAATTACTTTTTCCAATTACAATTACTTTTTACAATTACTTTCTCCAATTACAATTACTTTCTACAATTACAATTACTTTCTCCAATTACAATATTTTGAAAATTTTTACTAATTTCAAATTTTAAAAATTAGTTGCGAAGTATGGAATATAATAAGATAAAAGTTCTAAATAATTGGTGTTCTAAAATGAAAAAGTTACAGAAGTTTTCAAAATTTACACAGACAAAAAAATGGAGAATTCATGTAGCTCCAAAACGGCTGGTATTTACCAATTTTTTTACATAGTCAAAATTATTCACAATTTATTCACTAATTGTATGAATCATGTTTCAAGGTTCCAGCTATCGAAAAATAATTTCTCACCGCAGCGCCATCTCTGTGCACTGCGAAGGAACAATTCTAACTACAGTTATTTAAGTCCTTTTTTGGTGTCAATTATCCGCGATTTACAAATTTTAAGTATCTTTATTATTTTACGAGATAATGACCTGGGGACTTTTAGCTGAAACACCCTGTATATATATGTATATCTATATCAGGAGGGGGAATGATCTGATCTTCACCAAATTTAAACTGGAGGTTCCTTTAATATTAAGAATAAAAGGATACTATTTTCGTTCCTTAAATAATTGTTTAAGTGGTCAAAAAAAAATTAAAACTGCAAATTTGACCCTTAAAATGTCAAAAAAAAACCTATTCGGCCAATAAAACACGATTCCACCCCCATTTGGAAATCAAGACTTTAGAGTTTTGTTATACTCGCCATGACAAACAATTTCCGCCGGGTCTGCATCCATCTTAAAAAATCTCCCAATCTCGCTATTTTATTGACTAAATCGACTCCACTATAATAACAATGCCTAATAATAATAAGAAAATAATAAACAGTAAACACATTTAGTTTTTAAAAGTTTATTCAACAAAAATACAAAAGTTTAAGTACTTAATAAAAAAACATAAATGTGCAGCGGACCACGGCAAAAACTCGTTTGTAGTCAGTACATTTTTTGAACTTTTCAGATTCATTTTAAACTATGCAACTATAAAATTCTGCTTTAATGTATTCATGTTCTTAAAGTAATTGTAATTAGAAGAAGTAATTGTAATTGGAGAAAGTAATTGTACAGAAGTTTTCAAAATTTATAGAGACAAAAAATGGAGAAAAAAATTCATGTAGCTGGTATTTACAAAATTTTTTATATAGTCAAAATTATTCACAATTTATTCATTAATCGTATGAATCGTGTTTCAAGGTTCCAGCTATCGAAAAATAACTTATCATGGCAGCGCTATCTCTGTACACTGCGAAGGAACAATAATTCTAACTGCAGTTTTTAACCCCATTTTTGGTGTCAATTATCCGCGATTTACAAATTTTAAGTATCTTTATTATTTTACGAGATAATGACCCGGAGACTTTTAGCTGAAACACCCCGTATATTATATATATATACGAAAAAAATAGAAAAAACCAAATTTTGGCTATCTTGATCAGATCTCAACCAATGTGGCTGAAATTTGGAATGGAAGTAGCCTTTATCACACAAAAATTATTTACCAGATTTCAGCCAAAAATGACTGAAATTGCAGTTTCAGTCAAATTTTCTGAAATGTTCAAATTGAAATATCTCCGGACCTAACAGACGGATCGAATTTTGCGTTATGGCAAAAGGTAGGTTATTTTATGTACTTTTACATGATATAAGTCAAGAATCACTTTTTTTACATTCGGTCGTTTTTTAGTCATTTGCACTATATATATAATATATGTGTACTCAGTGACTATGTGTGCGCGCACTGGTATAAAGCAGAAAACAATTGTATTTATTGTTTATAAAACTTTAAAAAATATACATTTTTTTTATTTGTATAGTCGTGCCTACTGCTTTGACTAGGTATAGATAAATGTATATTATATTATTTATGTGTGTGTGCGTGCGTATATTTATTTCTGTAAGTATGTGAATGTATTACAATTTTTATTTTTACGTGACTCAGGTAGCCGCTTCATGTATAATCGAAGGGTAACCCTGGTCTATTTTACTTTTCAAAACGAGTATTTTTATATCGTACCACGCCTACCTTTTGCCACAAAGCCAATTTTGACGACTTCCGTCTCCGAGATTTCAGTACTAAATATCATATATATAAATCTTTTATCTATGGTACTAAACACTCCCTCCTGGGACCCTATTCTCCAGTCGAGAGAATGATCATTTCGGGAGAAAGGAAAGAGAAAGAAATAGAAAATATAATGATATAAAGAGAGAAAAAATACCCCGATTCACTTCTCCTAAGCTGGAGAATAGGTCCCCTGTGACTTTATACTCTCTGTCTGTGGTTAAAGCACAGCATAGATAGAGAGACAGCAAAGAAACTCTCGTCAACTCCTTTGTGTTGGCGTGACTAAAATCTTTCACCTTGAAGTCGCCATTTCGGCTTAAAAGTCAGAGTTGGATTCCAAAAAATCTAAATGTTTCCGACAGGACCGTAATTCTCCAATTTAAATTAAACAATATATTTTCTTGCAGTGTGTGTTGCTTGAAAATGAAGACTAGAAACTACGAAACCGGAGTCATAAACTGAAAAAATATTGTGATATTTAACAAGAAAAGTTTGTGTTCGTTATAATGGAATATCACAAAGTAACAGACAACAAAATAGGAAGTAAAAGCATATGAAATAGAATTTTCTTTTAAATACATTGATATAATTTTTTTTTCAGTATTTTTAAATAGAACCCAGCAAACACAAAAATTGCGGCCCTTAAATGGGCCACTGTAGCGATCAATGGCTTTCTTATGGCATAGGCGAGCCTTTTGTGGCCCATAATAAATTATATGCAGGCGTACCATAACTTCATGTTGTTATGAATTGCCATATAGGTAATAACCAGAAATGGTCCATTATTGTGCAACCATAAAAAATGCTGCTTCAGTTTATACGTTGATGGTACTTTTATGGTAATATGCAGGCTAAAATTTAAATGATTACGCGCATGCGCATTGTGAAAAATCTCTCGAGGGCGTCACCGAGCAGCATCCGCCATTTGCATTTTTCGTTCTAAATTTGGCCTTTGCGTTAAAATTTGTGTAAGCTGACTTTGTGATTTGGACAGTTTGTTAAGTCTTTTAAGTACCTGTTTTGCGTAACAAAGTGTGTTGTGATCTTATATTGTTTATTATATAATTATAGTGTGATAATTGAAAAAACAGTAAGTTAGCTAAAGTTCTTCGTCAGCCATCCAGTTTTCATCACATCGCTTTCAAATAAGTGTTTTATATAAAAGTTTGTACAAAATCCTGGATCTCAACATCAAGCCTAATATTAAGGAAAGGATTTCTGTTTCTGTTATCATATAACTTTTATTGTTTTAACTTTCTTATTTAATAAATATTTTATTGTTAGCTTACAACTTATTTTGCTTTTATTGATACCTACCTGACATTTCCAAACTTCTCAATTCACAATATTTACGGCATTATTTGTTTGGTCTGGTATCTATAACATATTTTTCAATATTGGATTATAATCCTTTTATAACGTAAGTATATATTTCGCTAACTTGTTCTCCTAAGTAAATTTCACATAAAATAATTATATACCAGAATCTATAGCAGGTTATGCAAAATATATTACTGCTTGACAGAGCTGGGTAATTACTTGTAATTTAAAAATAATTACAATTACAAATTACTTTTTTAAAAAAGGAACAAATTACAATTACAAATTATTTTTTTAAAAAAGGAATTAATTAAAATTACAAAGTACATGAGTTTAAAAAAGGAATTAGCAATTACTTTTCTAATTACTTTTATGATAAAGTAAATTATAGTGACCAAGCAGACAAAAAGGTAAGTTAAAAATTTTAATTAAAAGTGTTGTGTAATATTGCGTTTTAATATTTATTAGAATCACGATTTGAAGGTGTAATTCAATGCAGGTCGGGGTATTTGCCCGCTGAGTAGTTGTTTCCTTCAAATCCTATTTCATAAACTGTAGTCCACTATGGCTAGAGGTCGCCGCTCGTGGTACTTGCTTTGCAAGTCGCTATACGCCACAGAGACATATATGTGATTATGTCCGACGTATAGTAGCATCTGACCATATGGGAGTTACCTCTCACCATCACTTCATTTGCGTTAGTTTGTATAAGACTAGCAGGTTGGCCACTATCATTTGTCTGTTCCATGACCTATGGCATACTGAGGAGAACGTATTAAGTTGTTAGGAATTGACAAATGGTATTTGGCTAACGATCACGATTTGAAGGTGTTATTCAATGTAGGTCGGGGCATTTGCCTGCTGAGTAGTTGTTTCCTTCAAATCCTATTTCATATATATATATATATATATATATATATATATATATATATATATATATATATATGGTCTGATCTTTACCAAATTGAAACTGGAGGTTCCTTTAATATTAATAATAAAACTACTATTTTCGTTCCTTAACTGATTGTTTAAGTGGTCAAAAAAAAATAAAACTGCAAATTTGACCTTTAAATGTCCAAAAAACCCCTTTTCGGCCAATAAAACACGGTTCCACCCAAGATTTGATAGAAAGGTCGTCCTAATAAAGCCATCTCTTGCGTCAGCGCAAGATTTAAGGGTTTTGTTATACTCGCCATGACAAACAATTTCCACCTTAAAAAATGTTCCAACCTCGCTATTTTATTGACTAAATCGACTCCACTATAATAACAATGCCTAATAATACTAAGAATGATAATAATAAACAGTAAACACATTTAGTTTTTAAAAGTTTATTGAACAAAAATACAAAAGCTTGTGTACTTAATAAAAAAACATAAATGTGCAGCGGACCACGGCAAAAACTCGTTTTTAGTCAGTGACTTTTTTTGAACTTTTCAGATTCATTTTAAACTATGCAACTGTAAAATTCTGCTTTAATGTATTATTGTTTGTTAAACCACATACGCATGTTCTTAAAGTAATTGTAATTGAAAAAAGTAATTGTAATTGGAGAAAGTAATTGTAATTGGAGAAAGCAATTGTAATTGGAAAAAGTAATTGTACTTATAGAAGTAATTTGTAATTAGATAGTTCAAATAATATAATTACAAATTACAATTCCTTCAACAATTTTCCTGCAATTACAATTCCAAATTACTTTAAAAAAAAAGTACTTAATTACAATTACAATTACACGAAAAAAAAGGAATTGTAATTGCTAATTACTTTTTCACCAGGAATTACCCAGCTCTGCCAGAGAGAACTGCCGAGTTGTGGGTTGAGGTGAGGTATTTATAGTAGGATTGGTGGGTGTGGTGAGCACTGGTGCGGAACGGTTGCGCGTGGTAGGAGGGTCGCTGTGTGGTGTTAGTGAGGGTTGTGTACTTAGCGGTCTCCAACCCACAAACTGGCTGGACACTTAGCCAGCACCCTTCAACCTATCGCCGAAAAGGCGTCATCCTATGTCAAAAACTCCGCTCATTTTATCGACCTCCTGCAACAATATCCTATTTCGCAGAATGATATATTAGTCAGTTTCGACATTGTATCATTATTTACGAATATCCCACTGTCTGAAGTCCTAAATATCCTCAAAACCAAACACAACATTTCTCCCAGTACCATATCCCTCCTAAAACATTGTTTGTCAAACACCTATTTTCTTTTCCAAAATAAATTCTATAAACAAATAAGTGGAGCCCCTATGGGATCACCTCTATCCCCCATCATAGCCAATATCTTCATGGACAACTTCGAAACTGAAGCCCTCAACACTTCCGACCTGAAACCTACGTGTTGGTTAAGATACGTTGATGACACCTTCGTTATCTGGCCGCACGGTAGGGATTCCCTAAATACTTTCTTGTCCCACTTAAACAACATCCATCCCAAAATACAGTTCACCATGGAAGTGGAGAATAATTCGTCCCTACCTTTCCTAGATGTCCTTATCACTAAAAATAACACACACCAATTCTCTTACTCTGTTTACCGAAAACCAACCCACACAAACCGTTACCAAATGCAAACTCCCATCACCATCCCTCACAAATAAATTCGGTCGTCAACACTCTTATAACAAGATCCCTCAGATTAACTGACAGCCGTAACAGACAAACGGAATTGCACACATTAGAACACGCACTCGTACAAAACGGTTATGACAGAAACCATATAAGACGGACCATAAATAAAGCACAGTACCCACACCAAACACAACATCCGGATACATCCCCACCTGAACAACACAAAGCCTTCCTACCTTACTCCAAAGTCCTAAAAACAAACAACATAAAAACAATATTCACAACACAACAGACTATTTCCAACCTTATCAAGTCCCCAAAAGACCAAGTCCCTAATGACTCTCATGGCGTTTACGAAATACCTTGCTCCGACTGTCCCCAAACTTACATTGGACAAACAAACAGACGCATTAACAATAGGGTATACGAACATCGCCTAGCAGTCAGAAATACTGACCTTACCTCATCCCTAGCACAACACCGTCTCCAGACTGGACATAACATAGACTTTGACAACACAAAAACAATAGCACCTGTATATTCCCGAAAAACACGAACGATCCGCGAAGCAATTGAAATCGAGAAGCGTCCTAATTGTTTAAACAAAAGGGACGACAGTCTTCGACTTCCAGCTGCTTGGAAATCACTAATATCTCCACTAACTGCACAACCCTCACTAATACCACACAGCGACCCTCCTACCACGCGCAACCGTTCCGCACCAGTGCTCACCACACCCACCAATCCTACTATAAATACTTTACTTCAACCCACAACTCGTCAGCACAGTTCACCGAGACTCCGAAGCAAGCAGGCCACCTAGTGTAGTAGTGCAGTTTCCAGTGCAAGTGAACAGCGAAGTGGCAGTCCCACAGTGCAAGCTGAGCGTAGCGTTCCCGGACGTTACTAGGCTAGCAGATTGAAGAGGAGAAGCACTAGTTGTCTTTTTCAAGACACTAGTGTACAAAAGATAAATAAAGTCCCCCGCCCGGGGACACTTTGTTTTTCCTTTTTCCTCTCCTAAACCTTTATTTTTCCCCACCATTGATACTAATATACATTTTCTTACAGGAAGCCAGGACAACATGGAGGACAGAATGTCCGACATGGACACTGATGAATCGTCGAGAGAGTCCACCCCGGACAGGGAAATGACGAGAGCCCAGTTAATGGAGGAGAACAAACGTCAGAGAGCCCAGATACTAAGCCTGCAGATTGAACTTCAGCAGGTCAGAGCTGAACTGGCCCTCCAGAGAGAGCAGAGCCAAAAACAGCATGCTGAACTAATGTCAGCAATGAGGACCATCCAGGCCTTCCATGCTCCCCTGGCGCAGCCCCGACCCGAGGCCCAGACCCAGGCCCAACCCCAGGCCCAACCCGAGGCCCAAGCCAAAGCACTGGTCCCTCAACCCCAGGTGCAGCCCGCACAAACAAAAGAGGCGGCCAACAAACGAAAGGCCCAAGAAGACAGCGACGGAGAGTCCCCCGAGCAAACAAAGGCCAAGAAGACGCCCCAGCCCACCCAAACACCAGTCAAAGACATGCCGTCCACCAGCCAACCAACTAGCCAAGATACCCCCGTTCAGGAGAAAACACCGAAGATTCCCCCCGTTATCCTGAGAAAACAGGATACATGGTCCGAGGTGAGCCACAGACTAAAGGAGGCCAAAATAAAATACACCAAGGCCAAAGTGGTAGGCGAGGGAATCGCAATCACCCCGCAAACAGCCGAAGATTACCGCCAGATGACCAGGATGTTCGCACTAGAAAAGCGTGAGTACCACACGTACGCACTACCAGAAGAACGGTTACTACGAGTAGTGATCCGGGGCATTCCTAGCGGCGTAAGCTGTGAGGAGGTGAAGGAAGACCTACAAGAACAGGGATTCACACCCGCCACTGTCCAGAGGATGACTTCCAGACGGACAAAAAAGGAGATACCGCTGGTACTAGTGCAAGTACCACTAAACGAAGAAAAGATCCTCGACGTAACCCGCTGCTGTTCCCTGGTGGTGCGCACAGAGAGACAACGAGCAGCCCTGGCAGTTACCCAGTGCCACCGATGCCAAAGATTTGGACACGCCCAAGGCAGGTGCACGGCGCAGGCCAAATGTGTTAAGTGTGGCGACCCGCACCACTCAGGCGAATGCAAGAAACCGAGGGATGTTCCAGCCAAATGTGCCAACTGTCAGGGGGCCCACCCTGCCAGTTACCGAGGATGCCCGAGGTTCCCCAAGAAGACTGCAGCAACCCCCGCCCAGAGGCAGACACCAAGAGGACAGCAACAGCAGACAGCCAGGACACCAGCCGCCAGTGGAATAAGCTATGCGAGGATAACACAGGGCAAGACGGGGCCAACCACCAGCCCCGTCAAGAAACCACAAGCACCCACTGAGGCCCAAAACCTCACTGCGGTGCTGGCACAGATGCAACAAATGTGCTCAGCAATGAGCGCATTTTTTGCACAAATGCCAAAGTTTTCTAACCTATAATGTCTTTTCAGGTTAAACCAGGCTTCCTGCAGATCGCCTCGTGGAATGTCAATGGACTGCTAGGACGCAAGCTCGAGGTGGAGGAGCTCCTAGCCAGGGGCGACATAGACATCATGGCACTGCAGGAAACGAAGCTGCGACCAGACCAGGCTGTCAACTTCCCAGGCTACCACGTATACAGGAAAGACTGGACGAGGCCCCACAGAAGGGTAATGAGAGGAGTAGCCCTGCTAGTTAAGACGAGCATCGCACACCATCCGATCCTGCTCCCGGAGATGGAGAACCTGGAGGCCACAGCCGTAGTAGTGCCCACGGCACGAAATGGCGACATCAGAGTGGTCTCCTGCTACCAGCCACCCCACAACATGCTGCGAGACGCAGACCTGGACTCGGTCCTCCCCCCAGGGACCCAGACGGTTGCTATCGGCGACTTCAACGCCAAGTCCCCGGAATGGCACAGTAGGATCACAAACACTCGAGGACGAGAGCTACTGCGATTTCTGGGACGACAGGATGGCAACCTGCTGGTCCTTGGGCCGGAGGCGCCGACCCATGACAATGGTGTAACCAGGCCGGATGTGCTGGACATTGCGATGCTGAAGGAGATGACCCTCGAAGCCGAAATCACCGCCATGATGGAAGGTTCCACCGAGCACAACCCTATTCTCCTAGAACTAGGAGAAAAGGACGGTGAGAACACGACAACTTTCGTCAAAAGGAGGACGGACTGGGAAGTGTTCCGTGCAGAACTGCAGAGGAACATCGCACACATTCCCAGACTCGAAACCGAGGCAGACGTGGAGAGGGCCATCGCCTCCCTGGAGGACCAGATCCAGGCGGCACTAAGGGTAAGTACCACCGAGACGGAAACGAGGCGAGCACCAGCTCCCCTGGCCAACCTCCCAGAGGAAACCAGGCAGCTGATACGGGACAGACGAAGTGCCAAGAGGCGGGCCCAGAGAACCCGACTCCCGGAGGACAGGAGACATTACAACACCCTGAGCCGGAGAGTCAAGGCCGCCCTTCAGGAACACCGACAAGAAGGGTGGCAACGCCACCTGGAATCCCTGGACACACAGGACAGGAGCATCTGGACCACCCAACGGGCCCTGCGGAACCGTCGGACTCCCATGCCCCCGATCCACGGAGAGAATGGTGTTGTCTACACTCGCCAGGAAAAAGCCGAGGCATTTGCTGACAGCTTGGAACTGCAGTGTAGGGAAAACCAACTCGATGATGAGGACGAGGACTGGGAGGACGACGTCAGACGCAGGGTACGAAGGATGAACCGTCTGCCAGATGAGGACCACATCCCCCCGACCACCCCAGAGGAGGTCAAGGAGATCCTAAGGAGTCTAAAACCCAGGAAAGCTCCAGGATGTGATGGCATTGGGAACATCGCCCTCAAGAAGCTGCCCCGGAAAGGAGTAGCGGCGATGGTCAACATCATCAACGTTGAGGTTGAGACACTTCCCATCCAGGTGGAAAAAGGCCGACGTCATAGTCATCCCAAAGCCAGGTAAGAACCTAACGTTTCCTTCCTCTTACAGGCCCATCAGTCTACTCCCAGCGATGAGTAAGGTAGCCGAACGAGTCATACTCAAGAGGATAGCCGAGAAGACAGAAGAGCTGGAAGTCCTCCCAGACGAGCAGTTCGCCTTCAGGACAGGGCACTCCACCGAACTCCAAGTGCTCCGCCTCACCGAGGAGGTCACGAAGGGGTTCAACCAACGACAGGTCACGGCAGCGCTGTTCCTGGACGTTGCCAAAGCCTTCGACAGGGTCTGGCACGATGGTCTCCTAGCCAAAATGATGAGTATGGTTACCCCATTGCACTCGTCAAGCTAGTGAGATCATACCTCCACAGGAGACAGATGAGGGTGAAGATCGTGGACAAGGTGTCCACGTACAGAACAATGGAGGCAGGAGTCCCCCAAGGCTCAGTGCTGTCCCCCCACTTGTTCTCCATCTTCACATCCGATCTACCCCGGACGGAGAGGACCTCCATGGCCCTCTACGCCGATGACACAGCCCTGACTGCCAGATCCTGGAGTGCCAGACTAGCCACCAGAAACCTCCAAGAGGCGGCCACCCTCCTAGAGGACTGGTGCAACAGATGGAAGGTAGCCGTCAACGCCGAGAAGAGCAAGGCGGTACTCTTCAAGAAGGTAAGAAAACAAAACCCCACAGGTCACGTTTCCATGTTTGGAGAGGACATCCAATGGCACGACTCCGCCAACTACCTTGGCGTGGTCATGGACAAAGGCCTAACATGGAGACTGAACACGGAGGCCATCGTCAAGAAGGCCAGGAGGACGAGAGCCCTAATCTACCCGATGACGGGTAGACAGAGCAGACTCAACCTGAGGAATAAGCTCACGCTTATCAGGTCCCTCATCCGGCCTCAGCTGACGTACGCTTCGGTAGCTTGGGGCTACCAAGCAAAGAGCTACCTCCATCAGATCCAGAGAGTGGAGAACGTCGCCCTCAGATCGGCCGTCGACGCACCCTGGTTCATCCGCAACGAGGACATCTACAGGGACCTGGACTACACCCCGGTCACTGAGATCATCAAGCAGAGAGCCAGAAAGATGTACGCCCTTGCCGAGGAGCATGGGAACCCACTAGTCAGGGAGGCAACTGACTATGACCCAGCAGATGCTCCGAGGCACAAGCGGCCGAAGGTGCAGCTCCTGGATAACGGGTGAGTATGAGAAGTACCACCAACCGATGATCCACCCCCACGGAAGAGACATGACGATCACCCAACCACCCACCCAAGACCCTGCGGGTACCGGACAAACAACCGTCCAGTACCTGTAGTCCCCCTAGCTCCGGGCAGACCAAAAATGCTACCAAAGCAGTTAGGTCTGCCCTTCCTCGAGCTACACAGCTCATCCTTACCCTACCGATGATCCGGATGACAGGATGCCTCTTGGCATCTTGTGTACCGGCAGTCACTCCCGCCACAAACCCAAAAATACCCAACAGACCGATGACTACCCCCCGGGGGGCAAACAAGCTGGCGAAGAAAAGAAGACGAAGACAGCAGAACGCCAGAAGAGGCCTTAGCCAGCAAGGTCCAACGAGCCAGGACCCAGGGAGGTGGGCCGAAATCGTCTGCACCGCTCACATTTGTGAGTGGGGCCGACGTAAAGTAAGCTCGCCCGCCCTGCACGAGGCTGGTCCCCGGTCTACAGCGATGTATTGGGGTAAAGGGCAATAGTCCTGCCCGGCCCCAGTCATCCAAGAATATTGGCAACTCGTCAGTTCCTTATATATATACTTACGTTATAAAAGGATTATAATCCAATATTGAAAAATATGTTATAGATACCAGACCAAACAAATAATGCCGTAAATATTGTGAATTGAGAAGTTTGGAAATGTCAGGTAGGTATCAATAAAAGCAAAATAAGTTGTAAGCTAACAATAAAATATTTATTAAATAAGAAAGTTAAAACAATAAAAGTTATATGACAACAGAAACAGAAATCCTTTCCTTAATATTAGGCTTGATGTTGAGATCCAGGATTTTGTACAAACTTTTATATAAAACACTTATTTGAAAGCGATGTGATGAAAACTGGATGGCTGACGAAGAACTTTAGCTAACTTACTGTTTTTTCAATTATCACACTATAATTATATAATAAACAATATAAGATCACAACACACTTTGTTACGCAAAACAGGTACTTAAAAGACTTAACAAACTGTCCAAATCACAAAGTCAGCTTACACAAATTTTAACGCAAAGGCCAAATTTAGAACGAAAAATGCAAATGGCGGATGCTGCTCGGTGACGCCCTCGAGAGATTTTTCACAATGCGCATGCGCGTAATCATTTAAATTTTAGCCTGCATATTACCATAAAAGTACCATCAACGTATAAACTGAAGCAGCATTTTTTATGGTTGCACAATAATGGACCATTTCTGGTTATTATATGGCCATTCATAACAACATGAAGTTATGGTACGCCTGCATATAATTTATTATGGGCCACAAAAGGCCCGCCTATGCCATAAGAAAGCCATTGATCGCTACAGTGGCCCATTTAAGGGCCGCAATTTTTGTGTTTGCTGGATTCTATTTAAAAATACTGAAAAAAAAATGATATCAATGTATTTAAAAGAAAATTCTGTTTCATATGCTTTTACTTCCTATTTTGTTGTCTGTTACTTTGTGATATTCCATTATAACGAACACAAACTTTTCTTGTTAAATATCACAATATTTTTTCAGTTTATGACTACGGTTTCGTAGTTTCTAGTCTTCATTTTCAAGCAACACACACTGCAAGAAAATATATTGTTTAATTTAAATTGGAGAATTACGGTCCTGTCGGAAACATTTAGATTTTTTGGAATCCAACTCTGACTTTTAAGCCGAAATGGCGACTTCAAGGTGAAAGATTTTAGTCACGCCAACACAAAGGAGTTGACGAGAGTTTCTTTGCTGTCTCTCTATCTATGCTGTGCTTTAACCACAGACAGAGAGTATAAAGTCACAAGAGGAAGTGTTTAGTACTGAAATCTCGGAGACGGAAGTCGTCATCAGGTACACCGTCGATGACTACCCTGTCAAAAAAATCTCATCAATCCGTATTGAAAATTATCAAAAATTAATAAGTATCTATGAGAACCTATATGGTCAATAAGTTTCTATAAGAGTTAGGTAAAGTTGCTGTTGAAATTGTTATCAGTTTATATCAGAATTGACCAGCAAAACGAGTCAAGCCATATCCATTTGTAAATCCAAACATTTACTTATACCACATCAATGGGAATTTATGGGCGCAGTATCTAATGTAATTCGTGCGATTTTCCATGATTAAATAACAAGTGTTTCTTTAAGAAACGAGCTGCATTAGGTTAGAACAGTTTTGATTTGCAATTGAAGATTACAAATTACAATGTTTGAATAGGGATTTATGAGATCAGTTTCTATGAGTATTAATGTTTTTTTTTCAGTAATATATTAAATGTGTTTTCATTTGTTTGAATGGGTAAAAAGAAAGGTCAGTTTTCAACTGCAATTACAAATACAAGTTTAATCGCTTCGAATGGGGTTATATGAGATCAATTTCTAAAAGTATTTATGCTGTTTTCCGAATATAATTGTGATGAGGTTTAATCAGTAACAAATTGTTCACTATTTGTTATGATATGGTCGGAAATTCCAAGTACACATTTAGTATTCCTTCAAGAGGATTGATGAGAGCAGTTTCTACGAGTATCTATTTGTTGTTCCTATAGTAAATTATATAAGTCTTTATCAGTACAGATTCGGATCTAATTTAAATATGAAAGTTATATCAGAATAAAGCAACCAAATATTTTAAACAGTATCTATTTGTAAATCCAAACATTTACTTATACTATCTCAATGAGAATTTATGAGAACAGTATCTAATGTAAAACGTGCGGCTTTCCGTGGTTAAATGGCAAGAGTTTCTATAAGAAACGAGTTGCATTAGGTTAGAACAGTTTTGATTTGTAATTGAAGATTCAAAATTATAATGTTTGAATAGGGATTTATGAGATCAGTTTCTATGAGTATTAATGTGTTTTCTTCAGTAATATGTTAAATGTGTTTTCATTTGTTTGAATGGGTAAAAAGAAAGGTCAGTTTTCAACTGCAATTACAAATACAAGTTTAATCACTTCGAATGGGGTTATATGCGATCAATTTCTAAAAGTATTTATGCCGTTTTCCGGATATAATTGTGATGAGGTTTAATCAGCAACAAATTGTTCACTACATATGTTATGATATGGTCGGAAATTCCAAGTACACATTTGGTATTCCTTCAAGAGGATTGATGAGAGCAGTTTCTACGAGTATCTATTTGTTGTTCCTCTAGTAAATTATATAAGTCTTTATCAGTAAAGATTCGGATCTAATTTAAATATGAAAATTATATCAGAATAAAGCAACAAAATATTTTAAACAGCATCTATTTGTAAATCCAGACATTTACTTATACTATCTCAATGAGAATTTATGAGAACAGTATCTAATGTAAAACGTGCGGCTTTTCGTGGTTAAATGGCAAGTGTTTCTATAAGAAACGAGCTGCATTAGGTTAGAACAGGTTTGATTTGCAATTGAAGATTACAAATTATAATGTTTAAATAGGGATTTATGAGATTAGTTTCTATGAGTATTAAAGTTTTTTTTTCAGTAATATATTAAATGTGTTTTCATTTGTTTGAATGGGTAAAAAGGAAGGTCAGTTTTCAACTGCAATTACAAATACAAGTTTAATCACTTCGAATGGGGTTATATGCGATCAATTTCTAACAGTATTTATGCTGTTTTCCGAATGTAATTGTGATGAGGTTTGATCCGTAACAAATTGTTCACTACATGTTACGATATGGTCGGAAATTCCAGGTACATATTTAGTATTCCTTCAAGAGGATTGATGAGAGCAGTTTCTACGAGTATTTATTTGTTGTTCCTACAGTAAATTATATAAGTCTTTATCAGTATGCATTCGGATCTAATTTAAATGCAGAAATCATATCAGAATGAAACCTCAAATATTTTAAACAGTGTCCACCTGTAAATCCAAACATTTAAAGATAATATTATAATGAGAATCCGTCAGAACAGTATCTACCCTACAAACACAAAAGGTTGGCCTTTTAGCGGACCATCACTGTGCCAGAAATGAAACTTCTGGCCCAGTGATGGCCCACTGATGGGCCGATCTTCGGTGTTTGTTGGGTAATGTAACGTGTGCGGTTTTCCGTGGCTAAATTTTAAAATTATTTGCAATAAATAAACTTTAAGGGATTCGAACAGTTTTCATTTGCATTTTCAGATAAATAGTTTTAATTGTTAGGGATCTATGAGGTCAGTGTAATGTTTTTTTTTTCAATAAAATGTGTTTTTATTAAAAAAAAACATTACACAAAGACACTGATCTCATAGATCCCTATTTAACAATTAAAACTATTCATCTGGAATTGCAAATTAAAACTGTTCAAATCCGTTAAAGCTATTTATTAAAAATACTTTTAAAATTTAGCCACGGAAAGCCGCACGCGTTACATTAGATACTGTTCTGATTGGTTCTCATTAAAATATATCTTTAAATGTTTGGATTTACAAGTGGATACTGTTTAAAATATTTGGTTGTTTCATTCTGATATAATTTTTGTATTTAAAGTAGATCCGAATGCATACTGATAAAGACAAATTTTCTATTGGAACAACAAATACATACTCATAGAAACTGCTATCATCAATTCTTTCGAAGGAATACTAAATATGTACTTGGAATTTCCGACCATATCGTAACATGTGGTAAACAATTTGTTACTGATCAAACCTCATCACAATTACATTCGAAATACTGATCGCATATAACCCCATTCGAAGTGATTAAACTTGTACCTATTTGTAATTGCAGTTGAAAACTGACCTTTCTTTTTACCCATTCAAACAAATGAAAACACATTTAATATACTTATTACTGAAAAAAATAACATTAATACTCATAGAAACTCATCTCATAAATCCCTATTCAAACATCATAATTTGTAATCTTCAATTGCAAATCAAAACCCGGTCTTCGAAGCGTGTCGCCCGGGTTGGCTCCGGCGGGTTATATCGCCTGTAGTCCCCCCTCAAGAAACATGTAATTAGGTTTGTAACCTGTTTGTTTCTTCTTCTAAATAAATAAATAAATAAATAAAAACTGTTCTAACCCAATGCAGCTCGTTTCTTATAGAAACTCTTGCCATTTAACCACGGAAAGCCGCACGTTTTACATTAGATACTGTCCTCATAAATTCTCATTGAGATAGTATAAGTAAATGTCTGGATTTACAAATAGATACTGTTTAAAATATTTGGTTGCTTTTTTCTGATATAATTTTTATATTTAAATTAGATCCGAATGGATACTGATAAAGATTTATATAATTTACTATTGGCACAACAAACACATACTCGTAGAAACTGCTATCATCAATCCTTTCGAAGTAATACGAAATATGTACCTGGAATTTCCACACGTAACATGTAGTGAACAATTTGTTACTGATCAAACATCATCACAATTATATTCGGAAAACGGCATAAATACTGTTAGAAATTGATCGCATATAATCCCATTCGAAGTGGTTAAACTTGTATTTGTAATTGCAGCTGAAAACTGACCTTTCTTTTTACCCATTCAAACAAATGAAAACACATTTAATATATTACTGAAAAAAAACATTAATACTCATAGAAACTGATCTCATAAATCCCTATTCAAACATTATAATTTGTAATCTTCAATTGCAAATCAAAACTGTTATAACCTAATGCAGCTCGTTTCTTATAGAAACTCTTGCCATTTAACCACGCAAAGCCGCACGTTTTACATTAGATACTGTCCTCATAAATTCTCATTGAGATAGTATAAGTAAATGTCTGGATTTACAAATAGATACTGTTTAAAATATTTGGTTGCTTTATTCTGATATAATTTTCATATTTAAATTAGATCCGAATGCATACTGATAAAGACTTATATAATTTACTATTGGCACAACAAATACATACTCGTAGAAACTGCTACCATCAATCCTTTCGAAGTAATACTAAATATGTACCTGGAATTTCTGACCATATCGTAACATGTAGTGAACAATTTGTTACTGATCAAACCTCATCACAATTATATTCGGAAAACAGCATAAATACTGTTAGAAATTGATCGCGTATAACCCCATTCGAAGTGATTAAATTTGTATTTGTAATTTCAGTTGAAAACTGACCTTTCTTTTTATCCATTCAAACATATATGAAAACACATTTAATATATTACTGAAAAAAAAAACATTAATACTCATAGAAACTGATCTCATAAATCCCTATTCAAACATTATAATTTCTAATCTTCAATTGCAAATCAAAACTGTTCTAACCTAATGCAGCTCGTTTCTTATAGAAACACTTGCCATTTAACCACGGAAAGCCGTACGTTTTACATTAGATACTGTTCTCATAAATTCTCATTGAGATAGTATAAGTAAATGTAAAGACTTATATAATTTACTAGAGGAACAACAAATAGATACTCGTAGAAACTGCTCTCATCAATCCTTTTGAAGGAATACTAAATGTGTACTTGGAATTTCCGACCATATCATAACAAGTAGTGAACAATTTGTTGCTGATTAAACCTCATCACAGTTATATTCGGAAAACAGCATAAATACTTTTAGAAATTAATCGCATATAACCCCATTCAAAGTGATTAAACTTGTATTTGTAATTGCAGTTGAAAACTGACCTTTCTTTTTACCCATTCCAACAAATGAAAACACCATTAATATATTACTGAAAAAAAAAACATTAATACTCATAGAAACTGATCTCATAAATCCCTATTCAAACATTATAATTAGTAATCTTCAATGGACCCGTTTAGTAGTGACGTCAAATATTATGCAACCAACAATACAAGTGGGATAACGAAATTTACAGTTAATATTTTCGCTCTTATGCACCTTGCTATTAAGGATGACAAAAATTGCTGTTAACAATTTTGTGTTATTACTCAATTATATGGCATATCTAAGACAATTCAATTCATAGGCCATATTCTTAAAATACGTTAGATTCGTTCTACATATAATTTACTCAATTAAATTAATATGTGTTTTAACCAAATAAAATTAGAGGCCCTGATCAACAGCCATATTTTTAACCCTTAAATGTATCGTACATAAGGCTCAAAATCTTTAGCAACACACACTTGTATTGTTGGTTGCCTAGAATCTGACGTCACACTAAACGGGTCCATTGCAAGTCAAAACTGTCCTAACCTAATGCAGCTCGTTTCTTATAGAAACACTTGCCATTTAACCACGGAAAACCGCACGTTTTACCTTAGATACTGTTCTCATAAATTCTCATTGATGTGGTATAAGTAAATGTTTGCTGCTCCATTCTGGTAGAAACTGATAGAAATTTCAGCAGCAGCTTTACTCCAGGCTCCAGTAGAGGGAGATGTATACGTGTCGCTAATTCATATCTACTCTAATGTGACCTAAGGAACTGACGTGTGTTTGTTAAATTAAAAGTAAAGCAGTCTCTTTCACTGCCAACTCATTCATTGCTTCTAGGCTAGAACAAGAACACCCGAGGAAATAAGGACTTTGCAGTATTTTGTGTTTACTACAATATTAGTATTTCTATTTGAAACATGCAATTTAAACTATACATTTGTCGGCATGCATATCCAAATTAATACTAATAAAAAAGCAAAATGGAAGTTTACAATAAAAATACATCTGTAAAATACACAATTGAAACTGTACATTTGTTGACATGTATATCCACATTAATACTAATAAAAAGACAAAGTTGAAATTTACAATAAAAACATGTTGATGAATGGTGTGTTATATACGATAGATACTGGAGAAAGGACGGACTGGACTCTTATGATATTACTTATAGAAAAGTTTAGAATCTCTTTAAAGTTGTATCTGTAATTCCATATGTTTACAGATATAAGGGCAAGGGTGAATTTGCAGACACTAAACTGTAGATTTGTTGATGTATATTTCATATAAGTACTCATGAAAGGGCAACATGATAACTCCAAATAGCTCATTCGGAATTACTGTATCATAACCGATTTAAAACTTAATAAAACAGATAAAATCGTGTCTGTATAATAATAATATAACTTATAGGAACGATAAAACCGCATCACTTTTTTTTTATAAGTTTCTATGTGGAATTTTTGGCAGGGTAATTATTTTGGAATGTGGTGTACTGTATTGTAGGTTATTGAATAACTTTTCACGTGTAAGTTTAATATGTGTACTAGAAACTAACGTATTACTTTATTTAAGAACGTGGGTTAATCTCATAATTATGTAAACTCATCGCATTGTAATTTTTTAAAAGAAGTATTATTGTGTTATTGTTTTGATAGCAGTGGTGGAGATGCCGTAAAAGAAAGTAACGGGTATTTAATTCCTATTTAACAGTGATAGTTTCAGATTTGAAGTATTTTTTTACACTGCGGTATTGAAATCTAAATTCAGGGAATATGGTAGGCGGTTCTTTGAAATTTGTTTTTCTGAGAAAGTAGATATGTATATGTAATATCATTATTACTTTATTACTTTTGCGATGCCACTGGAAGAACGTCATATCCGCTGGCGGCCATCTTGGTACACCATCGCGGTCCCCAAGGTCACGTGTATAAGCTCCCTCCTGTGACTTTATACTCTCTGACCACAGAAGACCTTTAAGAGTTATTACCGCGTTGCCAATTCAAAAACAAAAATTACCTATATCGATTTTGCCAATTCTACCAACATGAAAATAAGTTGGTAGCAATAGTTACTAAGATCTTATAGCGTCATTGGTCCCATTTGCCACATCTAGGTAAATATGACTACACAGTGAAATTGTTGTAGTTCCCGTCACCACTTTTAAAGTAGCAACAACTATAACGTTGATGGCATCTGCTACTTTACAGTAAATGCAACTTGTAGGGAAATAATTTTGGTTTCTGCGACCTCTAATATGTAACAAATACCTTGTTGACATATATACCACTACAAAGTGACTGCAATTAAAATCGCCATTTTTCTGTTGTTGAATGAAGACACAGATAAAAATATAATTCAATAAAAAAAAATTGATGATGGTCATTTGCAAATATGTTTTATAAAAAGATTATTACTTTATAATATATAAAATTAAAAAAAAAAGTTTTCCATAATCAATTTTCTTTTTTATCGAAGAATCATGATAACATTTTACAGAAAACAAGTGGTGGTTTTAATATCCACACCAAGGGTAAATGCAAAACATCACGATTTATAATATATGCTTGCATTCTATATTATATAATCACCTTAACTTGGACCTTGGACATATTATGTGCTCAAACTCAATAAGTCATTAATTTGCTATTCGAATAACAGAGAGCCAAATATATAGTTTGCGCTCTCATTCCTGTCAGCTGAGCTGTTCCAAAAATTAATCATTCCTACTACTTGGTTACATCCCGTTTACGTAATAACCTAGTCTTCAACACGGTAATGGTAGAAGTACCGGAATAGCAATTTGCTACGTAATTATTATTCCCCATTTTGGTGAATACTTGGTAGAAGGATGGTTCCCATTACGTAACAGTCCTTAGTTGCGGAAACCTTTTAAGTTCCCCTAATGGCAACTATTACGTAGAAACTACTAAAATTGCTGCTTGGGATAGGTATTTAATTGTTGCAAAGTTTGGAAATTAGACGAGTCAATAAACGGTACGGTTACCTCAATCAGCAGCTTTAGGACGAGAGAGACGCGGGGGGCGGGAAATCGAATGAAAGAGACAGACATATCTGATTTCCGTGCAAAAGACAGAGATAAAGATTCCGGTAGGGTCTACGACCTACGTCACCTGTAGACACTACAGGCATCTTTATCTCTGTCTTTTACACGGAAATCAGATATGTCTGTCTCTTTCATTCGATTTCCCGTCCCCCGCGTCTCTCTCGTCCTTTAAGCTGCTGATTGAGGTAGCCGTACCGTTTATTGACCGTGGAGTTGGTCAACATGTGCAGTGAATTACAGTGATACCAATATACTGCGTCCGCCATGACACTTTACCAAACTTTCTTTCGTGCAAATCGTCAATTATATAAAAAGTTTAATACACCGGCGGTTTAGCTTGTTTTTCTTTTTACGTTTTACGTTACGACCAGTACGCCCCTGGTGAATAGGCTTTTCTAAACACGTGGAAGTTATCAACGCCCCCTGTGATCCTTTCAAACATCACACTATGTCCTTGTTTCCTGTCACATTTACTTTTCCCATATTTGCAATATAGGTTGTGTTTTTTTGAAGTTTTGTTAATCAAACGATTGATATCGTTAAAACGGAAAAAATGTCTTCTTCAGAAGTTCTAAATTCTGGTGATAATGAAAATCTATGTGTCGTTTGCTTTAAGAACGTAGAAATATATTCGATCGGAGTTTGTGATCATCCTGTCTGTTTTGAATGTTCCACCAGAATGAGGGTTCTCTGTCGCCAAAATGAATGCCCAATATGCAGACAAGACCTGCCCAAGGTAAACGAAGTGTATATAGTTGCGACAGATTTCTTGACTTTCTAGAAAAAACTGTCAAGCTATTTTTAGATTCATGTTTCATATTCGTATCATAATATGTCTTATATAATATTTAATAGAAAACACCTGTCTGTTTAAATTTTCTCATATACCTAGTCATATATTTTGTTGCCTAAGTATATGGAAAATTCTTTTCCTGTATATGTTTATATACCTAGTCTAAATTTGATAAGATCTCTTGTAAAATATATCTAAATATATTGGTACTTATATATAAAAGCATATGATGTTTCAACATTTTAATTGATTTGATGTTTCTCTACGTTATTAGTATCTGGCTCTAATGATAAGATTATTATTAGTGTTTTATTAGCTCTTAGGTTTATCGTTTGTTAGACTTCCATTTGTAGATAAGTAATACTTGCGAGTATGATATAAGATGGAACAAGATTTTCAGTCTCGTGAATCATGTCATGTTTGTTTACTTTTAGGTCATCTTCACCAGGAACATTGAACATTTCTCTGTTCTCTTTCCCCAATTTGAGAGATCCAACTTGCAGGACCGCAGGTTTGGTCTATATTTCTGTACATCAGATATTCAAAAAGCCTACTATAAAATACTGGAACATCGTTGCCAAGTCTGTGAGGAGACAGAGAGAAAGTGGCCGTTTAAAACATTTCAGCAGCTTAAGGATCATATGAGGAGGGAGCATGAGTTGTTTTATTGTGATATTTGTGTTGACAATCTGAAGATTTTCAGTTTTGAGAGACGTTGCTATACTCGTCAGGAATTGGGACATCACAGGAGGAAGGGCGACCCTGATAATACCTCTCATAGGTTAGTATGAGAATGCACAAATGTCTGATATATGTATATTAATTATATAGAATGTTTTTAGAGGACATCCACTGTGTGAATTTTGTGATGCACGCTATATGGATAGCGACGAGCTCTTCCGCCATCTACGTAGGAATCATCTATTTTGTCACTTTTGTGATGCCGATGGCAAACATCAATATTACAACGACATGGAAAACTTAAGGAGACATTTTCGTGATGAACATTATCTGTGTGAAGAGGGAGAGTGTAAATCTTCACCTCTAACTGCTGTTTTTAGGACTGATATTGATTTAAAAGGTAAATTTGTATTTCTGCCAGTTGATTTGTGGTTTCAAACAAAGAGTATTTTGAACGATTGATTTCTTTCATGTGGTAAATATGCTTGGCAATTTGTAGACGATACAGTTTTAATATCAAAAAAAAATTTACTAATGCCTTTGAAAACATCCTGACTAATCGTTTAACAAACAAAGGGTTAAATGAAATTTGGCAAAATTTCTCTTTATTATTTTAATCATACTCCATTGATAAATTCACCATTAGTGAATATGGATAATCGCACGATTCGGCTGGAAATATTAACCAAATAATAAATAAGATAAAGTTCAACAGTAGCAAGCAAGTAATAAGAGACGAATGATCACAAGAACAAAAAAACAAACAAAGGAATCACAGTATTGTTGAATGAAATCTACAAAGTTATTAGTAGATCCATCATTGAGTTAGCAAGTATTATATTTCTAAACTTAACAACTGCTGCTGTATAAAACCTGAAAATAACTGAATCAACTGCTATTCATGGCATAACAAAATTTTATTGCTCAACAATGGGCAAATAGACAACAGCAAAAATGGTAGATGTGGTATTATATGATCCTCCAATGTGTTATAATGTAGATTGTTTCAGGGGTCGCTTGGCCCTGGGTTGGCCTTTCTTCACCTCGATCTAAAAAGTCTTTTGTGAATTACCCTGCAACTAGTTGTTGCCCAGGATTCCAAGACTTTTGCAAAGCTTGCGATTTTCCTGGGACCTAATTTTCCTATGTCTTCAGGCGTTAATTCCGCCTGTTCTACGTACTTTAGCCTAATGCGGATTAGTACCTTGCATTCACAAAGTATGTGTTCTGCAGTTTCGGTTGCAGCTTCACAATATCTGCATTTGTCATCTTCTGCCATGCCCATGTTCTTGAGATGATATCTCAAGGGGCAATGGACAGTTACAAGGCCTGTGATCAGCCTTAGTAGTTAGCGGCGTGAGCCCCCAAAGATGCATATTTAGCGAGCAACCTATCAATGGGGTAGAACAAAAGAAACTATATATGAAAATGTAGGTCATCACATGAGGAAATGCATGTTATCCAATCTATAAGTTGGTATAAGGGGTAGTTACAGCCCAGAAAGTAATTTTTTTTAAAACGTGTGTTTTTACTTACCATTTTTACTCTAATTCGATAAATATTCAAGACAGAGGATATTTGTTTAGGCCAAACTGTTCACAATTATTTGCTGAATTCGTTCATACATACAAACTATATAAGTAAGTTAAAGTGGGAGTAACAGTGTGTGTGCTACGGTAAGTCCAAACTTCTATTGGCCACAACTTTTGATTTCATGATTACCAAAATTTTGATACATACATAGAAAACTTTGTTATTCTCTTAGCTTTAATTTAAGTACAAATACATGGGTCTACGTATTTCATTTTGTGATAATAATAGTATAAATTGTAACGCAATGTCACGGATTTCTGCGTACCAAAACTAAGTCGGTGTTATGAATGCGTGGCCGTGCGCACTCGAAATCGACCTTATTGCTGATTTGCATAAGGGTGTGGAAGGGAAAATATGCCGTTAACTCATAGAATAGAATAGAATAGTTTATTTGTTCCGTTTTTAACAACCCTCAGTGGGTATAGAACATGTCATTAAGTTTACAAAACAAAGTAACTTATTGTCTATAAGGAGTACATAATATAAAAACATATAAAACATGTAAAGTGTATATAGCACAAGAAAAAAACAAAAACATATCAAATGTCCAAAATGACCACATATGTAAACACGATATAACAACTATACAATAGACTGATTTACAGTCATTATATCATTTCGCTAGCAAAATATTCGTTCATATTATAAAATGGATTGTCCAATAGATATTCTTTCACGTATTTCAACAAAATTCCTCCTGGCAAACTTCTTTTTTGCAAGGGTATTTTATTCCAAATTTTAATTAGGTTGTTATGCACATTTTCTTGAATGAAGCTGAATTTAGTTTTGTCAGGTAAAAGGTTCTCTTTTGTTTTTGTGTTATAATTATGTGCCCTTTGGTTACCTATAAATGAACCCTTGTTCTGGAATATAAATTTTATTGCCTCATACACATATAAGGCAGTTGTTGTGAGTAAGCGATTTGCTTTGAAAATTGGTCGGCAACTTTCTGTTTTTTCCATCCTAAAAATAGTTCTTAAGCATCTCTTTTGTAAAATCAGCACTCTCCGTGCGTCGACTGAGTTTCCCCAAAATAAAATCCCGTATCGAATTTTAGATACGATATATGCATGGTACAAGTTTAGAGCTGCTATGACACCTACCCTATCATTCAAAATTTTTAAGGCATAGCAATACTTTGATATGTCTATTACGAGAGTATTAATGTGTGCTTTCCAGTCAAGTTTTTGATCTATTATGATTCCCAAAAATGAAACTGTATTTACAGTTTCTATCGGCGAACCATTTACATTAAGTTCCATTCTGTGGTTGCCTCTAACACCAAAATTTAAGATTTGTGTCTTATCTGCATTCATTAATAAATTATTTTCTGAAAACCAAATTTGGAGCATTTCCATTGTATTTGTAATTTCCATACAGGCAGCTTCCCTGCTGTTTTCAATGAGAATCACGGAGGTATCATCGGCATATAAAATGACCTCATGTTGAACAATTGCTGGTATTTCGTTAGTATATAAGATATACAACAGAGGACCAAGGATTGAGCCTTGTGGTACACCTTTCTTAATGTATATAGTTCTAGATTTAATTAAATTACTGTCTTTATCTCTTTCCACTACAGACTGCCTTCTATTGGACAAATACGATTTGATGAGATTTTTTGCCACTCCTCTGATACCATACTTTTCCAGCTTCTCGACCATAATGTCGTGATCCACACTGTCAAATGCCTTCGAGAGGTCTAAACAAACAGCTAACGTGTGTTTATTCTCATTCATTGAGTCTAGCACTTTTACTAAAGCCTGATAAATAGCTTTTGTTGTTGATCGACCTCTACGAAAACCATATTGACAATCCGTGATCACCCCGTTACCATCGAGAAAGCTTATTAATCTTTCATATATAATCTTTTCAAATATCTTGCTGATACTTGACGAGAGACAGGTCTGTAATTTTTAAATTCATCTTTTTTACCTTTGTTCTTATAAATTGCTCTTACATGCGCCATTTTCAAACTGTTCCTTTTAGGAAGCAGAGATTTATTATATGTGCTAAGGGAACCGAAATAAGATCAGCCACTTTTTTTAGGAGTGAAATTGGAATTTCATCCTCCCCAACAGAGCTTTTATTTTTTAAGTTTTTGATACACTCGTATACCTCACCTTCAGTTACACCGCTTAGAAAAATTGAGTTATTGCTTTCCTTAATCTTTGTGAGATCTACCTCAGAAGAGTTATTCGTGTCTGGACATGCATTGGCAAAAAAGTTGTTTACTTTGTCTAACAATTCATTATGATTTTTAAGTTCCTCGTAATTATCTAATATGCTGTTTTTTGAATTGTCCTTCCCTGTAACTTTCTTTATTAAAGACCAAGTTGCTTTCGCTTTGTTTTTAAGGGTTAAAATATATTCAGTATTATTTAGCTTTTTTGCTCGATTAATAACTTTCTTTAGGATGTAAGAATATTTTTTGAAGTAATCCTCGCTTACCTCTCCCAATATCTTTAGTCTGTAAAGTATTCGTTTTCGTACGCATGATGTTTTTATGCCTCTCGTCATCCATGGTTTTGATATACTTTGGTGATTTTGAATGTTTTTTGGTGTAATAATTCTATCCATTACCTCCTTAATTTTCTTAATAAAAATATTGTAGGCTAAATCTACCTGGTCTATTTCTAGGACTTTTTCCCACTTCTCTGACTGTAGTTCAATATAATATTGGTCAAGTTTTATTTTTGAGAAAATTCTTTTTTTGGTCAGTCCTTCTTTTGGTTTTCGGCTTTTGCCATGATCAAAAGAAAGAAACTGGGCATGATGATCAGAAAGTGCTGAATTTACAACAAAGCTGCTATTATATTCAAAATTGACAAAAAAACCGCTGCCCAAGGAATCACTACTTCCACATCCGGATTTTCTATTCAAGTCACACAACGAAAAAATTTTGTAAATAATTGTTTATGGAACTTTAATAATATAATATTTGAAATCCTCTACCCCAAAAACCCATAAAACGATACCCCACATCGGTAGTGGGGTGGGGGTGGTGACAGGGGGTGGGAGTGGGGAGGTGGATAAAGTAAAAAAATATTTTGAGGTTTCTGGTTCTTGTACTCACACTAAATCACATTTTTTTTCATCCCCTTTAATAATGGGGTGGGGGTGGTAATGGCGGTGGCTAATGCCAAAATTTTTTTTGAGACCTTAGCTTCTCTTGTCTATACTAAATATCAATTTTATGAACTCTTACCTGCTTGATTTACCTATTTACTCCAAATTTACCCCAATTTACCCCCCAACCCTTCGACGGAACAAGATGAAAATATAATCTAGTTCTAGATCTCGTTAAAGTACATATGTGTACCAAATTTCAAGTCAATATCTCAAACGGTTCCAGAGTAAACGTGCGCACAAAAAAAGTTACAGACCGACAGACAGACCGACAGACAGAAATTTTTTTTCGCTCAAACTTGAAATCTCGACGTTTCATGACATTCTAAGCCTATTTGAACAATAAAATTTTTTTAAAATTTTTTTGTCGTTACTGTACTTCCACTGGATGTGGAAGTAAAATTATCCAGAAGGGTAGCTGTCTTTTTTGTAACTCGTGTTGCTTCAAATATAGTTTGTGACAAGTTATATGTTAATAATAAATCTAAGAAAGTATTAGTCATTTCATTTTTTTGAAAGAGGTTGACATTGAAGTCGCCAAACAATTACATCAAAAAACCTGAAATATTCCTGGACTTAACATAGAATTTCTTCCAATTGATCTATAAACACATTAAAATTACTCAAATTTGTACGATACACACTGATAAGAATAAGTTTATTTAGTCTGTCTTGCACGCATGCACATTCAATCTGACCTTCTATGCTTTTTTCTTCAATTTGTTGAACTCTTTCAAATCCAGCGTTGTGTAGAGTATAGATACATACACCACCGTGCTGCAAGTTTTCCCTCGCATATGATGATTTCAATTCATACCCTTCAAGTTTAACAAAGTCTTGTTCTTCCTTTTTCATCCAATGTTCTGTCAGGCATATGATATCAGGTTTCTTATCCCATGTTTCAAGAAATGCCTCAATCTCATCCGTTTTGTTTTTTAAACTTTGTATATTCTGGTGTAATATACATAAACTATCTCTTGTTGTAACACAAGTGTTCTTTACTGTATTATCATGTTGGTTATTTGCAATGCTATTGACTATAAAAAATCAGTTTTGCTTTTTTTGATTTCTAGGTTTCTTAGATATGATGGGCATTCCTTGCTCCATGTGTGATGATGAAAGTCAATGTGTTTAATATGGAGTTTTTCAACTGCATATTTACAGTTCACACATTTTATCACATTGTCTTCTACCTTACATTCTTTTGTGTGATGAGAGTCTCCACATTTGGCACAGACTACCTGCTTATCACAATTCTTTGCCAGGTGATTGAAACCGCAACATTTGTAGCAAATTGGAATATCCACTGCATCATATACAGCACATCTGTCCCAGCCGATATTGACCTTTCCATTTTTTAATATTTTTTCGTAGCTTTCTCCGTCCAACTGCACATATGCTATAGAACTTCTTCTATTTTTTTTACTAGGGGCAACATGTATTACTTTAACATTAGAATTTTTTGGCAGTACGTCTTCATTTTGTGCATGGATCAGCTCTTCTATTTCTTCTGGTGCGTTTGTTTCGGTAATACCCACTATTTTTACTTTTGGAAGTTGTTTTTTTGGTTCGCTAATGTCGTATTTGTTTCCCATTTTGTTGGATGCCTCAGCCTTTAGTGCTTCTGCAGCTGATTTATTTTTACATTCTATTATTACTCCACCATCTCGTGAGTTTTTCATGCAAGATACAGCTATTTTTGTAGGATCAAGTGACTTTTTTACTTCTTTCCTTGTTTGATCGTGTTTCTGTATACTATTTTTTGGTTTGATTACTACCACTGGCTCTACCTTCTTCTTCTTCTTAGCCTTCTCTGAATATGTTCCTACTATGTCCTCTTGTGTTTTTATTACCTTGCTTATACCACATTTTAATTCATCGTTTTTATTATTTATCACCACTGAAAGGCTTTCAAGCATTTTCCCTTGTTTATCAATTATATTTTTTTGTTCTTCAATGGTCTCTTTCTGCTTTGAGAATTCATTTTGGATATCATTCAGTTTGCTTATTATTTCCTTGAAAAATTTGCGTGTGGAATCATTTGTTGCATTCTTTCCCATCTTCTTTTTGCATTCTTCGCACCAAAATATTATCACACGTTTTTTTAATGCAACAGCTCTAAGTTCGGAAGAAGTGAGACAGGCACATTTTTGGCACTGTATTATTTTGCACTGGTTGCATGTTATTAAATCGGCATCTTTTTCTTTACAAGTGCTACAGATAGTCATTTCATTAGAGGGAATAAGTTCTAAATAAACTATTATGACGCAAGAGTGATCTCCACGAGGGGAGTTTTATATTTACCTTAATTAGGCCTCTTTAGTCTCCAAGAATTAATTTTTTAAATTTTTGCCTGTCGGCTGCTCAGTGCTTTCGGTGGGTAGTGGGTAAGTCGTGATGGAAAATCAAATTGATAAATATTGCACAAATGATTTGTTATTAATAATACCTTTATTTTCCTTTCAGACAGTACAGACATGTATAGGAATCGTCACATTTTTGCATAAAATTATGCTACAAAAAATTCATCTAATGTATAAAAACAATTGTTTAATAGATATTGTCTTAATTTTAGTTTAAAACTATTTACATTTTTAGCCTGTTTGATGTCGTCAGATAAACAATTAAACAATTTGAGACCTAGACAGTTGGGTGCATTTATCGATATATTATATTTATAATAAGGAACATGAAATTCTTCTTTTTGTCTTGTGTTTCTAGCATGAAACTTTTTATTCGTGATAAATTTAGCCTTATTACTGTACACATATATGCACAACTCATAGATTAAAATACTAACAAGGGTTAAAACTTTATGATCTCTAAAAACATCTCTACAAGAACAGGTACTGGAAATCCCTGCCATATTTCTTAAAATTCTTTTCTGTACAATAAAAACATCCGCTGATAAGGTGGAGTTTCCCCAAAAAGCGACGCCATACCTTAGTCTAGACCCTACTTGTGCTTGATATAAATTTAATAGTTGATCTTTTGATAGAATTGGTTTTAAACTTCTTATCAAATAAGAGATCGAATTCAATTTTGATATTAATTGCTCACAGTGTGCCTTCCAGTTGAGACACTCATCTAATGTTATTCCCAAGAATTTAACATTTTTACTATTTGAAAGACTGTTGTCATTAATTTTAATGTCTAGATCCAGGCAACTTTTTTGTCTGTTGTGAAGTCTCATATGTTGAGTCTTATCAGCATTTAAAAATTGTTTATAAAAACAGTACCAGTTATAAAATTCATTTAAAGAAACGTTGCATTTATGCTCCAATGAATTATCAAATCTATCCGATATCAGCAGAGACTGGTCATCTGCATACATTATCAAGTCGGCCTCAGATGTCAAAGTATCAAGTTCGTTGGTATAAAGTAAAAACAGAATCGGCCCCAAAACTGAGCCCTGGGGGACTCCCAAATTATTCACCTTGTACCCCGAGCTGACACTTCCGGTATTTCCATCGGAGGATACAGGATACAGATACATACAGTTGTCTATTGTTCAGGAAAGAGGCTATCCAATCCCAAGCCACACCACGAATACCATAAGCATACAGTTTTTTTAATAATTTGTCATGATCGACACAGTCAAATGCCCTGCTGAGATCACAAAATATCCCAACAGGGCATTCACCAGCCTCGATATAATCAATGAGCCTCTCAAAGAAAGCATACATAGCAGTATGTGTGGATTTGTTAGAACGAAAACCATGTTGATTTTCCGTCAAAATATTATTATTTTCACAAAAGTTCATAAGCCGATGTAAGAAAGCATATTCAAAAATTTTTGAGATACCCGACGGGACAGTTACAGGTCTATAATTTTCGACCATATTTGGATCGTGTGTTTTTTTCGAATTTTTATATACAGGTGCTAAATTTGGGTACACTTTTTTCATGTTATGCAAATCTTTAAGATTCCTACTTGATACTTTGACATCATCATTCACCCACCCTTTCTTATTGCTATTTTTATAAAATTTACGTAAAGGAAAATGTATATTAAAATGATACAGAAATATCTTGTGAAAATGTTCAAATGCCGCATCAATGTCTGTGAAATTATAAAGATCCGACCAGCTCTCACGCTCAAGAGCAAACTGAAAGTTGAACACAGCGTTTTCATCGTAACTTCTTTTAAAGTAGGGACATTGAGGGTTACTGTTTATTTTTGAACTATATTCAAATAGCACGGTCCTGTGATCCGAAATATCATTGTCATTTACACATACTAAAGTATGATCTGTCATGTTTGTAAAAATATGATCAATGATAGTGGAGGTACAGCTCGTTACACGGGTCGGCCACCTTACCATCGGATGAAGGTTAAAACCAAATAATATGTTTCATAGTTTCTTAAAATCAGTGAAATTTCTAGAATTTAGAGACGAGTCCAAATTAAAATCCCCGTTTAAAATGATACTGACATTTGGACAAAATAACATATCTAATATGTCATACATATTAGTAAAAAATATATTAAGATCTCCGGTTGGAGACCTGTAACAGGTTAAAATAATGGTAATTTTATTATTAGCTTTCCAAGTAATGCCACATATTTCAATGTGCTTTTCTATACAGAATTTATCTAAATCGATTTTATTTACATTCAAACAAGTTCTTGAATATATTGCAACTCCGCCTTTTTCATAAAAATTTCTACAATAAAAACTAGACAATGAAAAGTTTCTGATAGTCTTACTTTGAATTGAGTCTCCACATGCATGGGTTTCAGTCAGGCATAAAAACTTTAAACTGTCATAATTACAAATATCAATTTCTAAACCATTTATTGATTTAGCATTTAAGCTTTGCACATTTAACGAAAGCACATCAGGTTTGAACATCATTGATTCAGGATCGACCTCCTTCTTAACTGAAAAAACCTATTTACATAGGCGCCATCAGGCCATACATCTGGATTCATGGCAATCGAAAAATTGTCCTCGTGTATACTCACTTTAAAAGAAGAATAAAGGTCCGGATATTTAGGTGTAAGGGACTGACAAATCACTTCCGGAAAAGTATCTTTAAGTAAATCTCTTAAGACCTCGGATGTGGTACCTATATACACCCTGTATACATTTTTGGCACATCCTTAACAGAACTATTTTTATTTTTACCGACTATCATTTTTCTTTTACGATTATACTGCACATTTTTCCATTCACCCTCTGCACTCGGGGTGTGAATTTCAGTGGCACAAGAATGTCCAGGTTCCTGTCGGGTATCCTTCGCGAGATTTATGATTTCATCGCATTTCAACTTTGTTTGTATTTGCATTAAATCAGCTGATATTTTTTGCTTATCAACTAATTGGGAATTCCCTATGTTTTTATCATTAATGATAGTTTTTGTCATATTGCTCGTTTTAACCGCACTAGGTGTTTGAAATGTTTTACTTATGACATTTTTTGCACTAGTCTTTATATTATTATGTTTTTGTTTACTATCCGTATTCGACACCAAATTTACGTTCATTAGTTCAATCTGTTTATTTAACAGGTTAATTTTTTCACGAAGTTCGTTTATAATAATGTCTTTTTGTTTTAATATATAGGCAAGTAACAAACCGTCAACAGCTTTGCCACCGCTGTCCATATTTTCTACAGCATCATAAAATGCTACGTCTGCTTCCACATTAGGCCCATTTTCACTTTCATTTTCACAACACACTATAAATGTTTTGTCTTCTGACATTTTTACATTGTTATACAATTTTGCACAACATAAATGAAAGTAATTAGAACAATTCTGGCATTTAATACCATTTATCACCTTTGATTTACAGCGTTTACAAGAGAGCACATTAACACTGCCTTCTGTTGTCGGCGACATCTTGACTGACCCTATATATATTAACAAATGGAAGTTATCAATTATAATATTAGCTCAGTTGATTAGCTGTCTAGCAAGATGACTGTAGGTAAAAGATACTTTAAGCAATAAAACAATTTATTTATAGATAACCACAATTAATGCGAGCGCCAGCTGGTAATAAGTATATTAAGGACTCATTAACCGAAATTAACAAAGGCCCTCAATACCTCACTAACAACACATTTATATGCATCAATTGCTAAGATAAAGATATGCGGAAAATTATAATTTTTAGAACCCTTGGCTTTTTGGCTTTGGAAATGTCTGAGCTGAGAAATAAAAAGCAACAAATTCCCAAACAAGAATATATTACAACAATTAATTGACAAGAAAACATGAATTGTAAACAATATTCAATTAAATAGAATTACCTGATATCACAGATTTTAAACATTAGAATTAAAATGCCTGAAGGGCGGAAAAAATTATGTTAAGTAAAATCTAGTAAAATTAATAAAAAAATAAGGTTAGGTAAGCCAGAAGGGCAATAAAAAATGTAACAAAATTCACTTAAGGTGATTTTCACGAGTACAGATATTTATTATCTTCCCGAAAATAACCAGTAAATAAAAACCTAACATTTACATATAACTGCAAAAGAAAACTGGTATTCGGTGACGTAGTACGATAAGACCTGGTGAGTAGCTGGTTGAATTAAGAAAATCAGAGCTGGTACAATTACCTCAGTTCCTTAAAGCGTCTGTAAATACCATCCCTGGGCTATCTAGATGAAGGCTAAGGTTTCTGCCTCTGGACAATAATCAGTAAATTCTCGTGGTCCTTGATATCCTTCGGGTTAGGTTACAATAGACTGGAACTTATGACACAGCTTCGTCGGCCGTTACGTAACGTTCTCTGGTTAACTCAGCAAGGACTCTCTTCTTGGTCTCGTTCATAAAAGAAATATACCAGTGTTTTAGAAAATACAATAATAAAAATTGTTATGTAAGGCTTAGATTACTAGCCGGGAAAACAATAAATTTAACAATGAGAGTTCAATGATAGAAAAACTCTACTAAGAGAAAATTATCTGAGCAAAAAAATATACTCTAGAAATTATTATGATTACTGTTAAAAAACAATTATCAAATACAAGATAACATATGTAAGTTAATAAGGAATTATTACTTTAAATGCAATGACTGAGTGTCATAGATTTTATGAAAAGGAAAATCCCATAAGATTTATTTAATATTTTTTTTTTTTAAATAATTATTACGGAAGGTAATGGTAGTGACATTCAAAAAATTTATTACTGAGAGTAATATAGGTGATCACATTCAACTTAAATGAGATAATACGCAGAAGGCAAAAGTTATGTTTCAATTAAGCCATTTTTGACATGGTTCGAGTTTATTAACTTAAGAAAACTATGAGCAAATTATTACGGTAAATTTATGATTTACGTTAAATCGAGAATAAAAATAATAAAGAAAAGAAGCACTCGTATGCCTACTTTATATGCTGAATTTTAAATTAAGCAACAGTAATTTTGACAGAGACATAGAAAGATATAAAAAAGGAAAATAATTTCTTATTACTAGGATTAATAAATTTTCCCCAACGAAATTAAATAATTAATTATTTCAATTTTGAAAGAACAATCTTTCACCCACAGAAAGAACAATTATTATCCCCCGATATATTTACTTCACTGAAAACTTCCCGAGTCAATAAAAAATTAGATAATAAGGTTTTCTTATATATTTTCTGTTATTTAGGCAGGACAAGATATAGGTAGATAAATTATTAGGTATACTCTCGTGCCGTAACCACACTATGGCCCAAAAGATGAGAATTTCTCGTTTGACAATTTACTTTATCAAATAGGCATAGATAATATATCAAGCAAAATGGAGACCCTAATCTGTTATCGAGCACGTGGCGAGCATAACAGAAGTCTATTCAGATAACAGGAGTCAATTCCGATTTTCCAGTACACTAGAGGTAGTAAGATAACAGATAAAGTACGGTAAGTGCGATTAATCTCAAAGGTAAACTTGTAAAGCAAAAGGCAACGTGTGAAACGAAAAATTAATACCAGTAAACGACAGACACCGCTCGGGAATTTTAAAGCTACAGGCTGCACAATATGGCTCCTTGCCGGCAGGTCTATGCCTTAAAATTTATCGAAATAATCGCGCAACAAAAATCAATAAGACTTGTTAAATAATTATCGGGCAATTCTATCGATACTAGTAATATTAACTCGTCATCTCACACCACAAATGGTGAAAATGTCTCAACTAACAAGAAAGTTTAGATATCGCTCTTACCTTCAGTGCACTCTGAACCCCGGAATCAACTGACTTTCCACGAGGAGTGAACGTCGATCGATCCTTTGGTCAATTCATCCGCGCATGCTTCCCAAGATACGATAGTTCCGTTTTGACTCTGACGTCGTGGCGATAACTGTGAAAATTATCGTTACACACCCTCTTTCTCGGGTAGAAAAATTTGAAAGCTCTAGGAGGTTCAAATTTTTCTGTCTTGGTCCAAACCCAAAATTCAGAAAATAAGAAACCAAAAAGAATATATATATAAACAACAAAATATAGATATATATTTGCCTATAGATATTGTATTCGTTTTGTAAGGGGAACCATTGCCTCTGTGAAGACTCAAGTCCCTGAGATGAAGTTAGTAAACGAAGCTAACCTAGGTCACCATGTTGCGCAAATGCCTCGTGTATGGGCCTTGCCATACGGTTCATTACAAGTAACAAATGTATACTCAGAAGAAATGATCCACTTCCAAAAGAATCGCGAAAGAAAATGAAGAAGAAAAGAAGAAAAAATCGAAAAGGAATTTAGATGAAGATACCAAATCTATCACCCGAGACGTGATTTGCCGCCTCAGCAGCTGTGTAGCCGTTGCCAGTACTGAAATGGTTTTTTTTTTTTACACCAAGGAAAAAGAAAGGCGACGAGGTTTTTCCTAGTTACGACACAGTAACTAACCCCCCAACCAGCTACTAAACAGGACCACAGGCTACAGAGCAGTGAGAATCATCATTAGTGTTGACAAGGCTCACCAGACCAACTGTCCGATACGCACTCGCAAGTAGACCCATCCTGCCAGTATTACCATTGAAGGTAGCCAGAAGGAACAAAGGTACTCCCATCGCAATCAGGCCTCTCTGCACGAAAGGGTGGCCATTTAGAGGGCTCTTACCTCACGCAGGCGGAATCCCACGATGGTAGTATTCGTCACCCCTTACCATAGGGCAATAAAGATAAGATAATGAAAAGATACGATAAGATAAGATAAGCGGTATTAGATATTTTAGGTAAGACAAGATAAGGTTTTAGGGATGATTTTTATCTCTATTTTACAAAATAAAGGTAAGAAAGGTATTCAGATATTAGTCGACTTCGTCGATTCCGTCCTCCGGATCGGAGTCATCGTCGGAATCTAGTTCGGTATAATCAGATTTGAGATCTTTGATATGCCAATTCCCGAGATCGTTACCATCAAGATCCGTAAGGTTATATACTAATTTAGATATCACCTTCTTTACAATACAAGGTATGTATCGAGGAGCTAACTTAGCGGAATAGTTATTCGCGGCATCTGATAAGGTATAATTTCTTTTCCAGACATGATCATCTGGGAAAAATCTTAAAGCTCGTTTCCGTAAATTATATTGTCTGGCATTCCTTTGATATGCTAAAAGCAACTTCTTGCGAACGTCGACATATAATTTAGGTAACTCTTGTAAATCAGTTATCAACTGATTTTTCTCTCCAATAGTTAAGATATTATCTGCGTTTTCAGAAATTCTTCCATAATATTCTCCCGACAAAGGAATATTTCTTGCGAAATTCAGGAAAGCAGGAGTATAACCGGTAACTTCGTGCTTTGCTGTCCTGATAGCCTGAGCTACTTGATAAATAGACTTATCCCAATCTTTATGATTTTCATTAATGTAAGAGCGAATTGAAGTCAGAATTACTCGGTTTACGCGCTCGGTAAAATTTACTTGGGGATGGTAATTCGCATTATACCATACCTTTTGTACTTTATATTTGTCCATAAGTCTCGTAAATTCTCGACTAGTAAACTGAGAACCGTTATCACACACGAATATTTGTGGGACGCCGTAAATGAGAAAAACATCATTCTCTAGGAATTTTGTAATTGCAGGGGAGGTAGCTCTAGGTAAGGGACGTACTAGCACATATTTAGTAAACCAATCAACTACTACAAGGACATATCTATTCCCGTTTTTAGACCTTGGATATGGGCCCAATAAGTCCGCTGAAACGAGTTGAAATGGAAAATTGATATTTCGGTACGCACCCATTAAACCTGCACGTGGTAAATTAGTACTCTTATTGGCGGCACAAATCGTACATTTACGAACATATTTGTGAACATTTCTACGTATATTCGGCCAATAGTATAATTCTAAAATTCTAGAAAGAGTTTTGGAAACACCAAAATGTCCAGGGGTAGGTTCATCATGGAACATATTAAAGATTTCAGCGCGATTTTTAGAAGGTACTACTATTTTCCAGTCTGTTACATTACTGACTATAGCATGGTTATGAAAGATATGTTTGTACAAGATATTTTTCTCTATACGGTAAGAAGGATATTTTTCGGGATTTTCTTTAACTCTAAGCAACATAGTGATATACCATTTATCAGGAATTATTTTAGTCAAATCTAAAACAGCTGTTTCGGTAATTGATCGAGAGAGAGCGTCTGCTACTACATTTTGAGTACCTTTACGGTGGACGATATCAAAGTTAAATTGGGACAATCGGATCGCCCATCGAGCTAATCGACCAGTTGGATTTGAGATATTTGTTAGCCATAATAACGAAGCATGATCAGTTTCTACGGTAAATCGCGTACCTTCAACAAAACTACGAAATTTCTCTACAGAAAACAGTAAACTACATAACTCCTTTTCAGTAACGGAGTATTTACGTTCACATTTTGTCAGTGTCCTACTCGCGTAAGCTACGGGATGTTCAATTCCGTCGATAGCTTGATAGAGCACTGAGCCTACGGCAGTATCCGATGCGTCACATTGGATAATAAAAGGTTTAGTAAAATCCGGACTAGCTAAAACCGGTGCAGAAGTTAACCGAAGTTTAATTTCCTTAAATGCCTCATCAGCTTCGGGTGTCCACGTTATAGACTGACCTTTCTTTCTTCCATGTAAAAGATCTAAGATAGGAGAACATATCGTTGAAAAGTCTTTAATAAAACGACGATACCAACTAACAAGTCCGATGAGTCGCTTTATCTCTGTGGTGTTTTTTGGAACAGAATAATTCATAATAGCCGAAACCTTTTCAGGATCGGTTCTTAGTCCTTGTTGATCGACAACAAAACCTAAGAAGGTTAAAGATGGATGACAAAACTGGCATTTTTTAAGGTTAACAGTGAGATTAGCTTCTTTTAATCTAGAGAATACTTGTTTTAAGATGTCTAAGTGAGTAGAAAAATCTGGAGTAGCTATAATAATGTCATCAAGATACGAAAAGCAAAAAGGTTCGAGAGAAGGTCCAATAACTTGGTCCATTAATCTTGCCATCGTTTTTGGAGCATTACTGAGGCCGAAAGGCATGACGCGAAATTCATACAATCCTTTACCATAGACAGCGAAGGCCGTTTTTGGCCGAGAATTTGGTTCTAAGGGAATTTGAAAAAATGCACTTTTTAAGTCTATTGAGGTAAGAAATTTAGCATCACGTAATTTGTTTAAGATACTATCGATTAGAGGCATAGGATAAGAATCATCTACAGTTACTGAATTTAGTTTTCTGCCGTCAAAACAAACACGATATTCGCCAGAGCGTTTCTCAACTAACCATAACGGACTAGACCAAGGTGATCTAGATGGTTGAATTATTCCTAATTTAAGCATTTCATCAATTTCGGCATTGAGATGCTGTTGCATAGCAGGCGACAATGGATATTGTCTTTGTCTAATAGGCTTAGCATCTCCTGTCTCTATACAGTGAGATATTAAATGAGTAAGGCCGATCCTATCAGAAGGTGCGATTTCGGAAAACATATTAATTACTAGATCTAAATACTTTTTCTCATTCAAAGTTAAATCCTGTACAGTTTGAATTGTATTAACCGCACAGAGCGTAGGTAAAGCTAAACGATAAGAGAGGTCTTGAAAATTTACTTTAATTTTAAAACATTTTAAAAAATCTACTCCCAGAATAACCGAATGATTTAACGACGGAATGATTAAAATTTTCATTGTTTTGGTTACATTGTTTAAGGTAATAGGAACGGAAATATAGCCTAACACGTTTTGAGGTGTGCCATCAGCTGTAGTAACATTTACAAAATTTTCGTATTGTATAGGTATTTTTACTTTTTGTAAGAGAGAAAATCCTAGTGAACCTATGATAGAAGCAGTACTACCACTGTCCACTAAAGCTACAACGTTAAAATCTGATATTTGAACAGTTAAATAAGGACGGTTGTCATTAGGTTTTCTATCAAAAAAAGGACAAATAGAGATAAAAGATTGGTAGAAATGTTTTACTTCAGATAACCATTTCTTCCACTCGAGAGAAGAAGTCTTTAGTGCTTCTTTTGACGCGATTTGGTGAGCTTTTTGTTGGGTTTTGTAAGGTTTTGGTTTGTCTTTGAAGGACCCGCAATACTTTGATCTGGACCTTGAACTGTGACAGTAACGACGTCCAGCGGTACGGTACTGCCGTTCACGTTTTTTGGACAACAGGTTGAACATTGATTTTTATAGGTATTTTTATTCCCACACCCATAGCAAAATAGGATGCGTGGTTTCCGACATTCGGAATAGGAATGACCTAGGCGATCGCAGTTCCAGCAAATTAGCTTACCAATGGCAGCAACATTACCTTTGGGTTGAAAACGAGAACGATAATTCGAAAATGAACTTGTATTATTAGATTGCGGTAATAGACAGCTCAAATCGGGCTCTAAGAGTCCAATGTTCGGGTTCGGAGGTGGTTTATACCTTTCCGACCATGTACGTGATTCTTCTAATTTTTTACATAATTCGGTAAGTTCGGAAACAGTTTTTGGAGTATGAAGAGCTAAACGAGAGATATAGTAAGGTAATAAGTTTCGTCTAATTTTGTTAACTTGGGTTTGCTCATCAGGTTTAGAAGGAAGCCGATTAAATAAACCCTCCATAGAGGAAATATAGATAGCAATGCGTTCTTGAGGACCCTGAGTCCGGTTATCGATTTCGCGTAATAAATCGTCTTCGTAATAATAAGGTAGAAAGTCTTGTTTTAATTTCACCACCAACTCATCCCAGTTATTAACTTTTGAACGAAGTCCAGACTTGGCCAGTGAACAAGTCACAAGACGATAGGAAAAGTTCATTTTTTGTGACATTTCGTGCTTGTCGCAATAACTCGACTTTTTCTAAAAACGAAATCACCGACTCTTGTTTCCCTGAGCCCGAAAAGCTAACATTCCATTTATATGGCGCGATAGATTTGCTACTATTGGACGACACGGAAGGAACAGCATCACTCCTGGTAGGTGTAGAAGCATTAGGTACTACTTTAAAAGCAAAGTCCCCTTCCAACACTAGTATTTGGGTCTGTAAATCTTTTCTCTTTACTTCTTGACCATCATCATCGGCTTTTAATCGTTGCACACAACCCGATAGGTGAGTTAATCTCGACGAAATTCGTTTATAGGCAGGGTCGTCTTTGATACCTTGAAAGGCATCGACAACCTTTTGTAAGTCTTTAATAGTTTCGGAAATTTCGGCCACGTCATCATTCCACGCGTACGGACTTACTAAAGTTCCCTGAATAAAACTACGATTTGAGTCCTCTTGACTCAAAACACCACGTAAAATTTTGCGTTTTTTCTCCACATCTCCGGTATGATCTACTTGCCGAATTCTTAGTTCGTAGGTAAGTTCATTAGTTTTTAAATGGTTAGGCTCCATGGTGATTAAAAAAATTAGTAAAGATAAGAGACCTCCAAGTATATACTATAAAGAGAATTTAACTTTTAGTTTCAACGGGAAGTTAATTTTAAAAGTAACCCCAACACACAATAGGCATTGAATTAAAAGAAAAAAATATTGTTGCCTAAATGCCAACAAAGACGTTAAAGTTAAGTAAACGGAAAACATTTTTAAAGTTGATTAAGGTAAAAAATGTTTTAACTAAAATTGTTTTATTATTAATACCAGACACTAGGTAGGTTCAACAAAGAGATATAACAGTAACCGACAATCACCACCTGATGAAGTATAATAATATCGAAACAGCTTACCGAAAATGTTGAACACTTAGGAATTCAACAGCACAGAACCGATTCAGTATTTAAAATATTTTTTTTTTTTTTTTTTTTTTTGGAAAGATAATATTAACTTCAAATACGATATAACATTTAATGCGTAATAAAAAAAATATATAATAAAAATGCACAGGTAGGATATATAAGCTCAACCAATTTATACCGGTACCAATAAATGAAGTCGTTATTTAATTCCGAAATTCCCAAAAAAAATTTATACAAAGTTAATTTCACCCTGTATAATAGTAAATATAAATTGTAGATAATTTTTGACGATTGTAATTAAGGTAATGTTTCTAACGCATAGATAAAATAGATAAACTCCTTAAGATAAAAATTTCAGCTCAGATTCAACTTTTGTGAAGTCGACTATATGTAGTAAATAAGTTAAATTGTTAAAATAAATTCTCAGAAATAATGTTTCGTGTCAACAACTTTTAGAAGGCATAAATACGTGTTTTTTAAACTTGGTTTGTTAAAAGAATATAAAATGATAGTTTCTGTTTAAGAGGTAGTAAGGCGATAAAGTTCAGAGTTTTTTCTTCGTACTAAAAAAGTTGTTTACCGCTGCGACAAAATATGTAATGTCCTAATATGTTTTAACACTTCACAATCCAGATAAAAATCAAATTTTAAAACGTAAATAGGTAACCGTGAATTTTATTAAGTTTTTAAAATAAAAATATTATTTAAACTCAGATATGATAAAACATTATATTTTAATTTTCAGAATGTTCGATTGCACACTGAAATAGAAATACCGAATAAAATTTACTTTCAGCGTAAAAATATTCTTTGTTTACCACAAAACAGCGATTTAAAGTGAAAACGACAAATCGATAAGCATATAATGTATAGGCATACGTACTTATTATTTAAGATAGTAAAATTTACAATTTACGAACCAGGTCTTAGTAGCTTATGTTTCAAGTTTTATTTCTCAGAAAAGAAATCTCCAAAATAGCCAATTGTCAATTACTAGACACACACTCCACCTATTATGTAATACCACGTTAGGACGCTAATTTTTTTTTTTTTTTTTTTTTTCGTGAGACGCAGCCCACCACGATAGGACGCCAAATTTGTATGACGCAAGAGTGATCTCCACGAGGGGAGTTTTATATTTACCTTAATTAGGCCTCTTTAGTCTCCAAGAATTAATTTTTGTAATTTTTGCCTGTCGGCTGCTCAGTGCTTTCGGTGGGTAGTGGGTAAGTCGTGATGGAAAATCAAATTGATAAATATTGCACAAATGATTTGTTATTAACAAATGGAAGTTATCAATTATAATATTAGCTCAGTTGATTAGCTGTCTAGCAAGATGACTGTAGGTAAAAGATACTTTAAGCAATAAAACAATTTATTTATAGATAACCACAATTAATGCGAGCGCCAGCTGGTAATAAGTATATTAAGGACTCATTAACCGAAATTAACAAAGGCCCTCAATACCTCACTAACAACACATTTATATGCATCAATTGCTAAGATAAAGATATGCGGAAAATTATAATTTTTAGAACCCTTGGCTTTTTGGCTTTGGAAATGTCTGAGCTGAGAAATAAAAAGCAACAAATTCCCAAACAAGAATATATTACAACAATTAATTGACAAGAAAACATGAATTGTAAACAATATTCAATTAAATAGAATTACCTGATATCACAGATTTTAAACATTAGAATTAAAATGCCTAAAGGGCGGAAAAAATTATGTTAAGTAAAATCTAGTAAAATGAATAAAAAAATAAGGTTAGGTAAGCCAGAAGGGCAATAAAAAATGTAACAAAATTCACTTAAGGTGATTTTCACGAGTACAGATATTTATTATCTTCCCGAAAATAACCAGTAAATAAAAACCTAACATTTACATATAACTGCAAAAGAAAACTGGTATTCGGTGACGTAGTACGATAAGACCTGGTGAGTAGCTGGTTGAATTAAGAAAATCAGAGCTGGTACAATTACCTCAGTTCCTTAAAGCGTCTGTAAATACCATCCCTGGGCTATCTAGATGAAGGCTAAGGTTTCTGCCTCTGGACAATAATCAGTAAATTCTCGTGGTCCTTGATATCCTTCGGGTTAGGTTACAATAGACTGGAACTTATGACACAGCTTCGTCGGCCGTTACGTTCTCTGGTTAACTCAGCAAGGACTCTCTTTTTGGTCTCGTTCATAAAAGAAATATACCAGTGTTTTAGAAAATACAATAATAAAAATTGTTATGTAAGGCTTAGATTACTAGCCGGGAAAACAATAAATTTAACAATGAGAGTTCAATGATAGAAAAACTCTACTAAGAGAAAATTATCTGAGCAAAAAAATATACTCTAGAAATTATTATGATTATTGTTAAAAAACAATTATCAAATACAAGATAACATATGTAAGTTAATAAGGAATTATTACTTTAAATGCAATGACTGAGTGTCATAGATTTTATGAAAAGGAAAATCCCATAAGATTTATTTAATATTTTTTTTTTAAAATAATTACTTCGGAAGGTAATGGTAGTGACATTCAAAAAATTTATTACTGAGAGTAATATAGGTGATCACATTCAACTTAAATGAGATAATACGCAGAAGGCAAAAGTTATGTTTCAATTAAGCCATTTTTGACATGGTTCGAGTTTATTAACTTAAGAAAACTATGAGCAAATTATTATGGTAAATTTATGATTTACGTTAAATCGAGAATAAAAATAATAAAGAAAAGAAGCACTCGTATGCCTACTTTATATGCTGAATTTTAAATTAAGCAACAGTAATTTTGACAGAGACATAGAAAGATATAAAAAAGGAAAATAATTTCTTATTACTAGGATTAATAAATTTTCCCCAACGAAATTAAATAATTAATTATTTCAATTTTGAAAGAACAATCTTTCACCCACAGAAAGAACAATTATTATCCCCCGATATATTTACTTCACTGAAAACTTCCCGAGTCAATGAAAAATTAGATAATAAGGTTTTCTTATATATTTTCTGTTATTTAGGCAGGACAAGATATAGGTAGATAAATTATTAGGTATACTCTCGTGCCGTAACCACACTATGGCCCAAAAGATGAGAATTTCTCGTTTGACAATTTACTTTATCAAATAGGCATAGATAATATATCAAGCAAAATGGAGACCCTAATCTGTTATCGAGCACGTGGCGAGCATAACAGAAGTCAATTCAGATAACAGGAGTCAATTCCGATTTTCCAGTACACTAGAGGTAGTAAGATAACAGATAAAGTACGGTAAGTGCGATTAATCTCAAAGGTAAACTTGTAAAGCAAAAGGCAACGTGTGAAACGAAAAATTAATACCAGTAAACGACAGACACCGCTCGGGAATTTTAAAGCTACAGGCTGCACAATATGGCTCCTTGCCGGCAGGTCTATGCCTTAAAATTTATCGAAATAATCGCGCAACAAAAATCAATAAGACTTGTTAAATAATTATCGGGCAATTCTATCGATATTAGTAATATTAACTCGTCATCTCACACCACAAATGTTGAAAATGTCTCAACTAACAAGAAAGTTTAGATATCGCTCTTACCTTCAGTGCACTCTGAACCCCGGAATCAACTGACTTTCCACGAGGAGTGAACGTCGATCGATCCTTTGGTCAATTCATCCGCGCATGCTTCCCAAGATACGATAGTTCCGTTTTGACTCTGACGTCGTGGCGATAACTGTGAAAATTATCGTTACACTATTTGATAGCAGTCAATTAAATTAACTACACCACTGACTGTTTAGATAAAATTTAATCACTCACTTTATTTCTTGTTTCTTGATTAGGAATTATGTTTTTGTGTTTGTTTTTTACTTTCCAGTCCCTGAACACTATGTTAGGTTTTAACTAATTAGTATTATTATATGAAAAGTCACCACGAAGCTTATTATGCAATCTTATACAGCCTAGTTTTACATACAATTTGATACCAAATACACCTTCTAATATAGATTTTAAACCATAGGAAATCACTTGGAATGGGACACAGCACATATCAACACCTTAAATATTCCAATATATATTACTTTATAGGGTTTTGAGCTGTAATAATTAACAATTAAAATTAAGTATGTAAAGTAAAATGTTTTATCTCATGATTTTTAAACATATAAACACTTTTAATAATAAATTGACAGTTACAACTAATCACAAAGTTCTTGTTAAAAATACAAGTTATTGTATGAAATAAAACTTAAAAGCAAGTTTACATTTTTAGAATTATTATTTCGTATATATAGTGTGTAATGAAAAATCTCCAATAGTAAAAGCATCAAACAGCGAAATTTCTATGGACAGCCATTATTGCTCTATTTTGTCCATTCAAGTTGAAAATGTTTATTTCTAATAATATTTTAATGTGAAATAATGTCAAACAGTCAGATGACAAGTAAAGCCATCACTAAATCTCTTGCAATATACACTAGGCAGGGGTAACTCGTGAGCGAGTTAACTCAAAGAGCCGGCTCAGTACTGTGAGTCAAGTGAATCGGATCTCGATTTCCGAATTACATGACTCTCGGCTCTTTTCATGAACGCCGGCCCATTTACAGCCGTCGAGTCACCACGACTCGAACGTCGGTGACAAATAGAATAGAAACGAGTCGTTCGGTTCTTCAGATAATTCGGTTTATTTGAATCAGCTGATTGTTTGTGAATAGGCATTAGGTGTTTTCTTTCTACCAACAATCTTAGCTAAGCTAAGTAGTTTTTCAGTCACGCCTGATGAGTGAAATATTCCTGTATGTACCACAGTTTGTGTGTGACATTAAAACTACTTAGCTTAGCTAAGATTGTTGGTAGAAAGAAAACACCTAATGTGTTTGATGTGCGTAGGTGCACATTGGCGTGCGAACTGACTTTCACTGTTTAGTAGAGAAATGATTCCAAATCTCGCTATTTTTTCTGGATGGTGGCATCTTAAAATGTTTGTTGGAATATAGTTAATATAATAAGTAAGTTGCTTACAAATGTAGGTATCTATAATAATTAAAATGCACGTACCTATTTGTCTCCATAAAAGTGTGTAAAAAATTATCTCTTCGAATCTCCACAATGGCAAGAGTCAACTAACGTGAATCGACCTGAGTCCTGACTTGGTTTGTGCCAGCAAATGACATCTTCACTTCACCCGCTCATATAACTTTTCAACGCACGCATGACATGCGAACCGTGTGGGTTATTAAGTGAATTGTGAGTCATGTAGCTCTTTTGAGTCAACTCACTGAGCCGGCTCGTTTATAGGAGGCGGATCGGTAAAAAGTTAAAAGTTACTTTGCCCATCTCTAATATACACATACATAATAAAAGAACAGAAGGTGTCAAAAAATATTAGGCTGCAAGCATGAGCGTCCACAAAAATATTTTTAGGAGGAGCAAATATATATATTCACCTATGAGATTAGAGTAAAATATATCCCTGTGTGCTCAAAAATGTAACAATATGGCAAATAATAGACGGAATAACTAGATTTGCTCTGTATAACCATGTCTACAGATGTAACATATAGATTAAAATTCATCTTCGCTGCTAGATGCGTATAAATTCCAATTCCATATTGTTTCAAAATAAGGTACATTTGCATATACATAACATAAACACACCACATATAGTAGACAATCCCCAAATCCAAAGCCAAAGCTGTCCAGAAGGGGATTACACATTTGGAAAAATGCAGACATACATCCATACCCAGCGGTATTGTCCGTACCGGAGCTGGAGCTCGAACTCAGAACGCGATAGAGAGTCGGTCAGTATATTCGTCATTCAATACGCCTTAACCGACCGAGCTACCGTGCCGGTATATATGCATATATCAATACATTTTAAACCAGCCTTAAAATACTCACGTGCAAGTATCACATGCACCCTTGCCCTTATAATATAGGTGAGTTCGCGTACTTCCTTATGCGCTATTTCCAAATAGACATCACTGGTAAAATATAATTTCCATCAAAGGACCATCCCATTCCAACAGGACAGGACACTATACGATGAGTCATGACTATTAGACCAAATTTTTACTTGTAACAAGAAACGTTTTACGTGATGTGTAAAGGAATCCTCAATTGGTGGAAAATTAGCAATGGTCGAATTTTGAAGAAGATTATACCTTAAAACATCTACATCTTTACAAGTTTTTGATTTGTATAGCAACGGAACATATCTACGAGCAATTTTGACTATAAAGGCTGTCACAAATTTATCAAGTTCAAGTGTGCTTTTATTTTGTTTTAAAGAGGTATATGCAATTTTTTTTTGTTGCATCCAGTTAAAGCGTGTACGGGCAGTGACAAGCAAATTCCAATCCGTACATTGTTACGAATTGGTATATATTTTACTCCAATGAGATAGGCGAATATATATTTAGAATAGAATAGAATAAAGATTATTTAGCATAAGCTATATTCAAAAACAACATTTATTATTTTGTGCTCTGTCATCTATATATAATTTAGTAACATTTTAGTAAACAGTTTTAAATTACTAAAAGATTTGATTTCCGTGGACAAAGCATTGAATACGCATAGGCCATCGCCAACAGTTGATTTTTTTTAAGAATGATATTTTTGTATTCATGTTGCAGTTTTCAGCAGACCTCCAAATAATTGTTTCGATCTTTTAACTAAGGTAGGTAGGTATTAGATTTTTCTCGATTTTATATATTAAAGTTAAATTTGCTGCTTCAATACTTTGTTCCACTGAAATCGAATCTAATTGGTTGGTTTTTACTAATTTTCTTACATAAATAATCAATAGGTATGTTTTGAAAACTTCAACTATTGATCTAAAATAATTCCTAAGTATTTAATTTCACTTACAAATTTAACTTTTGCATTATTAATGTACAGAAACAGTTGACCATTTAAATATTTTCGGCAATTAGCTTTAGTTCCAAGAACCATACATTTAGTTTTGTCATTGTAGAGTTCCAATTTTTTTTTTTGTACATAACCATATATGTAACATACAAAGTTCTTTATTCATTATACCTGAGGTTTCAATTTGTTTTTTTTTCAGATACATATATTAATGTGTCATCGTCAAAAAGGTTTATATACGAACTTCATCTTAGGACATGATTTATATTATTCACATATATAATGAATAAAAGAGGCTCCAACACACTGCCCTGCTATCTGCAGTACCCCATATGAACTAGGAATTTTAGTAGATTCTTATTGTTCACTTTAGTTTTATTTTTATTTAGTTTTTTCACTTTAGTTTTATGCTTTCCCCCTGAAAATATTTTTGTGAACGCTCATGCTTGTAGCCTAATATTTGTTGACACCTTTTGTTCTTTTATACATGTGTGGGGCGAGCGTAGAGGCGACTTCAATGTGAATATCAGTCGATATTCCGTTGAAGCAACGTCGAGCGCGGTTAGTACTTGGATGGGGTCCCATCTTGGGAAATACAGCGTTCTCGTCCCAACTTCTAGTGGCTTGTATATCAGCGTATACGCGGAAGTTACGTAATTTCAGACGAGGATTACGTAGTGGATATACCATCCTTCAGAGGGGATGTAAAGCAGGCGGTCCCTTGTCTATTAAATGTTAGGCAAGTAAAAGATCCCTACTCTTCTTAAGGGAAGAGGTTCGGCAAAATTTCCAGGTTGGGGGTAGCTCGTCTCCTAGCGTCGGTGATAGGCCCTGGTAGCGGAAATAGGCCGACGTTAAATAGTTAAAAAATATATATATATACATGTGTATATTGCATAAGATGAGGTTTAGTGATGGCTTTCCTTGTCATTTGACTGTTTGACATTATTGCAAATAAAGTTTTATTAGAAATAAACATTTTCATTTTGAATGAACAAATTAAAGCAATGCTATTTTTGTTCTTAATGGTTGTCTATACAGCTTTTACTAAGTGATGCTTTTACTATTCGAGATTTTTATATTTCAGTACATCTTATTCGTACGGAATAATAATCCTAAAAATGTAAAATCGCTTTTTAAGTTCTGTTTCCTACAATACCTTTTAGTTTTAACAAGAAATTTTTGTTTATTTTGTAACTGTCAATTTATTATTAAAAGTGTTTATATGTTTAAAATGTCATGAGATAAACATTTTACTTTACATCTTAATTTTAATTTTTCATTATTACAGCTCAACATGAGATAACGGCATATTTCTCTTCCATGCCCTTATGCAAATCAGCAATAAGGTCGACTTCGAGCGCACACGGCCACACATTCATAACACCGACTTAGTTTTGGAACGTAGAAATCTGTGACATTGCGTTACAATTTATACTATTATTATCACAAACTGAAATACGTAGCTCCATGTCTTTGTACTTAAATTAAAGCTAAGAGAATAACAAAGTTTTCTATGTATGTACCGGAATTTTGGTAAGCGTAAAATCAAAAGTTATGGCCAATAGAAGTTTGGACTTACTGTAGCACACACACTGTTACTCCCCCTTTGATTTGCCGTGAATGTTTAGTTTTGCGATTTTTATATAGTTTGTACGTATGGACGAATTCAGCAAACCATTGTGAACATTTTGGCATAAAAAAATATCCTCTATCATGCATTTTTATTGAATTAGAGTAAAAATGGTAAGTAAAAACACATGTTTCAAAAAAATATATTTCTGTGCTATAACTACCCTTTATACCAACTTATAGATTGGATAACATGCATTTTGTGATGTAATAAATTATTACCAATATTTTGATATATAGTTTGCTTTGTTCTACTCCATTGATAGGTTGATGATACAATTTGAATGGGCGGCCGCTGCATTATAGGGCGGACTTTTCAAGTTCGAGAAGCCTTGTGGCATTCTTTGTTGAATAGGTTATAAATTTTCGCTTGTCTTTGGCCTGGAGTATTCCTCCTTTTCCCATTTTAGGACCTCCTCCGTTATGTGTTCCTTAAATAAGCCACAGAAATGTTCGGGTCCAAAAAATGGGGCTTCAGCCCCTTTTCTTGCGAGGCTATCAGCCAATTTGTTGCCTTCTATTGCCTCATGCCCTGGCACCCACATCAAGGTAACTTTGTTTTTTGCCAGTTGCTTGCGCATTCATGTGTTATAATAGCTATTTGTAAGTGCCATTTGAGGTATTTTATAGCATGTGTCTGAAATTTACAGAACGAACTGAAGGTGAGTTCTGTAAACAGACGAGTGCTATGAAATACCTTATTACCTTATATGGCAAGTGTAATATACAAGATTTTATCTACTCTCGACTTACTAATTTTTTTATACATAAAAGAGCTACTAATTAATCCTATGTAATATCACTATAGTCTGTTTTTAAACCACGATGACCGCTAAATCATACATCTGTGATTGGATCCACCTTCACCAGTTTTACACAGGGCACAATAGTAGTATATATTGACATATAATAAATTTTAATTTCATGTCATAAATTATTTTGTTTTAATTTCTATTTTATCGTTTGCACATTATATAATTAATTTTTAATCCCTTTTGTATAAATCTGAAGGTAAAAGTGGCTAATTACTTGGTGCCTTTATATTATGTAAATGGTAGGGATGGTGTATCAAATACATAAAGGTCGAATAGAGGTCGATGCATTATGTAATGTAATAAAACGCACACAAATATACTGTAGTGGTGTATTATTGGTTGCTCAAAATGCCAAAAAGGTTCTAGCGTGTTTTCTGGTTATTTCTATGGTTTGAATGGGACTTTATATTCAGTCCTCTTGGTTTAAAAACAGACTATAGTGCTTAAAATTTTATCGAAAATTTTTTTGAAAGGGTTGTTGCCTGGTAATATAAAGAGTGCAAATTGGCAGTTTATTATCTGATTAAATCACGACCGCTTTAGTGGGAGGGATTTAATCTTTGATAATAAACTGCCAATTTGCACGAGTTATATTAACTTTTAGGCAACTTAGCTTGAGAAAAAATTTTTAGATCAAATTTAAAAGCACGAGTGGTATTTGGGGAGAATATTTCACGAATAAATAATTCATTAAATACATCTTCAATATTATGTTTTGTCATTAATTGCCTTCAGACGTTTTCTTGTCACTTTTTATTTTTTACTGACCTTTATTTTCAATTTCATCATTAATTTGATATAAAGAAATATTTCCAAACCGATTCATATTGTCAAAACAGCAAACTTGAAATAAACACAGTAGAAACTACGCATATTTATTTATATTTTATATATTTTAAACATAATCTAGTGGTGATTTCTATGACAACTGGTAAATAAAACGAGTTGAAACCTTAGATATTATAATATATAGACTGACTTACACCTTTCAGGCGTTTCTGAGGTGCAATATGACGAGGAACGATAGAGAGAGCACTACGTCTTTAATCTGTGAGCACTACTTTATTGCCGATTTCCCCATATATACTATACACTCATGGTTCCGAGATTGACATAGAGTGCGCCATCTAGCGCTACTAGAGTTATATTCCATAATAAATGTTCATTGATACATATTTACGTATTTAATCCTTATTTTTAAGTTTACAAATTATGTTGAGGTTTGCTTTGTTAATCCTTTCGCTGTGCAGCGCAGTTTCACGTAATTCTCGTGTAGTGCGCAATAAATTGACCGCTTGCGAGTATACGCGCTTGGAGCATGCAGATCCGATATTACGTTACTATTTGATTTGGTTTATTGTATGCATAGTCTATTATTATATATAAAATTGAAAGAAAAACAAAAACCAAGTGCTCTAGTTTCAATAATAATAATTTATTTTTAAAAAATGGTTAAAAACAGTACAAGTAAACATAAATATAAAAACAAAACAACATTCTTATCAAAAATATTAAGGTACAGCAGAAACTTGTGTAAGTATATAAAAATGTATTAATAGTACATATACGCGTGTTAAATCGCTTTGAGCAGTCTCAACCAATTTAAAAATGACAGGCGAGTTAACGCGCTTGGAGCACAGTGGGCCCATTTATTTTTCGCGCGTATACACGCTTTGAGCAGTGAAAGGGTTAAGCAGAGATAATTTTAAATACAACAAATTAAAATGTTGCACAGCTTTGATTCAACTAGTTACTTTTTGATGTATGTAAGTACATAGTACATTTTTAGTTTGATCCTAGAGCGAATGTGTTTACTTGACATTTATAATAAATGATTTACTTACCTTTGTAACTACGTTATTGAGCTATTGAAAACTGTGCTTGACTTGTTCCTGTATTATGAGCTATATTAAGTATTAAGTAAGTACAATCTTTGTATATTATTGTTACCTGATTGAAAAGTAGGCAAACTGAAATAGTTACAGATAGGCAAGGGTTATAGCCTATATATTTCAGACAGGCTTCTCTTTGGAACTGACGATTGTTTACTATATATGTGGTGTGTTTATGTTTGCTACTACATAATACAATATTACAATTTACAAGGTAAGTTAACAATTAGTAATAAGCTAGAGAAGATATTTATAGATAAAATTTAAAAGGTCGAGTTGCCATATTTGCCGAAAACATTTCATGAAACAAAACATCAAAAAATTATTGCAATATTTGCCGCTGAAGCGACACAAAAAATTATAGCCGTAAATTTTGTATGTTAGTACTGTCAAAAGCCGATCTAGGTTGAATTACCACTAATAATGACGTTTGATTGGTGCAATGTTGTGAAAAAATGGGCTCTCATTGGCTATAGCGTTAATGAGTGAAATAATCAATATTATTTATTGTCAACTTACAGTAGAATAGAATAGAATAGAATACAGCTTTATTCATCACATGAAGTTTTATACAGAAATGTACAATACTTATTGGACTAGTCAAAAAAAAAAAATTACGCATATGAATTAGAGATGCAACGGATATCCGGTTACTATCCGGTATCCGGCCACTTTATTACTATTCGGCTGGACACCGGATAGTGACCCGATATCCGGCCATAACCGGATAGTTAAAAAATAAAAAGTGGTATAAAAAAAAATGAAACAGTTTTATTATACTGATTGGAGTTAGTATACCACCATGCGTAAAGGTCACTATTACTTTGAAGTTTGAATCCATGCTCCTTTCAAATAATAGTCAATCTCCTTGGCCATTGAAGTTTTCTCCGAAACATTAAGGATGGGATTTTGCAAAATGAGAGGGAAATGTGCGTTTATTATTTTCGATTTATTATAAATATTTAAGAAAGCAAACATAGTATAATCTTTAAAACTATTTTAGATACCTGCTATTGTTCTAACGCCCTCAATCGCTAATATAAATTCCTAATTTTTGCCAATTTTTTTTTATCATAGGCGTATTTAATTTTGAAAAAAAAATTTTTAAATAACTTTTTAATCACAATCTGAAGCAAAAGAAGTATACCAAATTTGATCTAAATGGATCAACAAATGGCCGAGTTATTGGGGTGTAGTCGATTTAGATCAAATTTGGTATACTTCTTTTGCTTCAGATTGTGATTAAAAAGTTATTTAAATTTTTTTTTTTCGAAATTAAATACGCCTACTATGATAAAAAAAAATTGCCAAAAATTAGGAATTTATATTAGCGATTGAGATAGGGTTTTTGTTTTTACAGAATCTTGTTCGGCATGACCTAAAACCCCTGCATACCAAATTTCGTTAAAAAAATTCATTCCTCTACAAAAAAATCATATCTAAGATTTTAATAATAATCACCCTACTCTTCGAGTTATTTATTGTCGGTTATTTATATAACTTGGTAGTGGTGTAATAATGACGCTAATTAAGCATTAGGACACATTTTTTATCCAAAACACTATTATGAAATGAATATTTGAAAAATGGCGGCTATTTTTTAAAATACTTAGAACTCGGCATACCAATATCTTTGTTAACATGGAGTGCTTTGGAATGGATTTGACAATTCTTATTATTTCAATTTTATCAGCAATAATTAATTGTAGTGCAGCCATGTTCAAGTTTAAATGCAATTGTCAAATCTATTCCAAAGCACTCCATGTCAACAAAGATATTGGTATGCTGAGTTCTAAGTATTTTAAAAAATAGCTATAATTTTTCAAATATTCATTTCATAATAGTGTTTTGGATAAAAAATGTGTCCTAATGCTTAATTAGCGTCTTTACTACACGACTGCCAAGTTATGTAAATATCCGACAATAAATAACTCGAATAGTAGGGTGATTATTATTGAAATCTTAGATATGATTTTTTTTAAAGGAATGAATATTTTTTAATGAAATTTGGCATACAGGGGTTTTAGATCATGCCGAACAAGATTCTGTAAAAACAAAAACCCTATCTCAATGGCTAATATAAATTCCCAATTTTTGCCAATTTCTTTTGATCATAGTAGGCGTATTTAATTTCGAAAAAAAAAATTTTAAATAACTTTTTAATCACAATCTGAAGCAAAAGAAGTATACCAAATTTGATCTAAATCGATCTACAAATGGCCGAGATATTGGGGTGTAGTGGTGAAAAGTGAGACACACTGTATATATATTTACATCTCCATATAAATATGACTTCCAGTATATGGTGCGTATATATGACTTCCACCAGAAGGAGTAGAAATATATATATTTTGACTCATGTATATATCATCATTTGTGATTCACATCTCAGTTATCAATCAGGAACAGTTTTCATCACATGAACAAATCACCATGGATATGAGCTCCGACATAGAGTGCAGTGGATACTGCTTCCGACAATATATGGCTGATTACATTCTGCAGATATATAGCTTCCGAAATATACATTATTTTAGGATCTGCAGTGGATACGGCTTCCAGCAGTGTTGCCATGCATTTAGCCTATAGGCTTTAAATTCTGCTTTATTTTCATGGTTTTATATCTACATAATATGCAAGTGTTCATGGATAAATATGAATAGGTATAAATGAATAAAAAATTTTGAGCTGATGGGTGTTCATGTTCTGGATTTAGCTCCTACTTGATTTGAAATTGGGATATACCAATTGTTATTAAAATTATTTATATATAGGGTATTTTAGAACCAATTTTCTAAGAATTGGCAAAAGTAAACTTTTATTTTCCAAATTACAAAAATTTTGTATTAAAATCTATTGAGAATAAAAAGTTAACACCAATTTACAATTTTCGGAATAATCGACCCACAATGATTTTTTATTTTTTTTTATCGAAAATTAATAAATAAATACATCGTCAAATTAATTTCCACTTTCGATTTATCAATTTTTAATTAAATAAAAATTAATATAAAAACAAAGACTTTTAAATATTATACTCATTCACGTTCATATTGAATGAGCCGTATGTTTGAACAATGTATTAATGAGTGAGTAACGGGTGATCTGATCTGACTTTCACGGATAAATTTGGTCGGCTGGAAGAAACCACCAAGTTATGACTTAGACGACCAATGACAAAAAGAAGTTAAAGATCTTATCTTTATTTTGGCGTAAATTTCATCCTTTAAATCGATAACATAAAATTTTATAATTTGAAATTTTTTGATACGAATAAGGTCATTAAAAAAATGTTAGATTGTATAAAAATAATAAAAAGAGTATAGGAGCAAGTACCAACCCTTGAGGTATTCCATGTTTTATAGTCAATTCTTCTGAATAACTGTCATTAAATTTAATACATTGTTTTCCTATTTTTGAGGTATGATGTAAGCCACTGTAATACTATCCCGGCAATTTCTTATTTTTTAGATTCAATACAAGTAGATCTGTATTATAATAATATAAATAATATAAAATATGTTATGTTGTAAACGTACTTTATATAATAAAAAAAAAATCTCTTCTTAAATTCATCTTTCTGACGCTGTATCTCTTTAAACATTAGACTTACAATAAAAACCGCTGCCCAAGGAATCACTACTTCCACATCCAGATTTTCGATCCAACTCACTCACAACGAAAAGATTTTGTATGTGGAAATAATTGCTTATGGAACTTTAATAATATAATATTTGAAATCCTCTACCCCAAAAACCTATAAAACGATACCCCACATCGGTAGTGGGGTGGGGGTGGTGATAAGGGGGTGGTAGTGGGGGTGGATGAAGCAAAACAATATTTTAAGGTTTCTGGTTCTTGTACACACACTAAATCACATTTTTTTTCATCCCCTTTAATAATGAGGTGGGGGTGGTAATGGGGGTGGCTAATGCCAAAAATTTTTTTGAGACCTTAGCTTCTCTTGTATATACTAAATACCAATTTTCTGGACTCTCACCTGCTTGATTTAGCTATTTACCCCAAATTCACCCCAATTTACCCCCCAACCCTTTGACGGAACAAGATGAAAATATAATCTAGTTCCAGATCTCGTTAAAGTACATATGTGTACCAAATTTCAAGTCAATATCTTAAACGGTTCCAGAGTAAACGTGGGCACAAAAAAGTTACAGACAGACCAACAGAAGTTTTTTTTCACTCAAACTTAAAATCTCGACGTTTCATGACATTCTAAGCCTATTTGGACAATAAAAATTTTTTTAAATTTTTGTCGTTACTCTACCTCTACTGGATGTGGAAGTAAAACGTAGGAAATTTTGTCGTCTTCAACTTTGTCTCGAACATTTTTCTCTTAGGATCGAGTGTTGCCGAATTATTTTGAAAACCAATTTTTTGCTACTTTCAAACAAGATGGCGGCTCCCCCTAGGTCGAAACCATCAACAACATATATCAACTCTCGTGTTAGGTTAGACATAGACATAGGATCTTTTCTCATACTTATCATAGTATTCATGTATGTTGTATAAGCAATAAATTAATTTGAGATTTTAATTGACTTTTAAAAAATTGCGGCTGGCAGTATGGTCCTTGACCGAACGCCTTAAAAAAAAACACATCAAAATCATTACTACTCCACCTTTTGCAGGGCAAAACACCCCACTGATTGGACTATAGCCCATTAGAATAAAACGAAATATAATATTTTTTTACCGTTGCTGTACTCCACTACGTGGATTTGGAAGTAAAACAAAATATGGAATTAAAATCGACAGGTTCGTTCAATAAATGGAACTTAAATAATACACATTTTTAATGGTATGAGCTTGCATTCTAAAAAAATAGCATACTTATGTAAAATATCCTTAAATTTACTATAATAATCATTGTATTCATTTAATACTACTTTTTATTAGTTTAAATTGAAAAAAATTATAAACGTTTTTTTCCTTGATATTACTCAATATTACATCTGACTAAATGTACTGTCGTGAGCATTGAGTAAAAAACAAAAAATGGGACAACTATTTTTTTCTACCGTAAATCTGTCTCTATTAGCACACTTGCAATGAATTTTGACAAATAACCGCAATGTCACAAAAATTAAAGTTAGACGTACACAACTAGATTTTAGCAAAAATACGTTATAAGATTTGTCCCATTTTTTTTGCGCACGACAGTACCTACCCTATACTGGGAATGTAAATTGAATAAATAAATAAATAAATCTTTGAGGGGGCTCGAACCTTCGGTGTGGCGCTGCCTCTGAAGTAGTTTCTGCACCAAAATACTTGAATATTGCTCGACTCGCGTTTCGCCAACCATGTTGGTATCATCTAGAGACTATGAAACTGAATTTACAAACAGTCTTAGTGTTCTGTAGTATTGATGCCCAAGAATATTGTTGCATATTTATCTATTACTGATTCATGTAGTTTTCGTATCCTTAATAAAAAAAAATTCTAAGCGATTTTAACAAAAATCATAAGTTTCTCCAGTCCGACACTGTATTTCTTTAAAACATTGCTGCGTGCAGCCCAAACTACCACAAAAGCATGTACTAAGTTTTAGCTACTTGGGAAAATGGTTAAAAAATATGACAGCTTAAAAATTTGGCATAAATTAGAAAATCATCTGTATATTAATAACAGAGAAAGCTCCAGAGGGTACATATAAAAGAGTTTTGGAATCAGCTCGACCTCCTCTATCGCCAATTATGTACGGAACATTTTGCATAACGAATTAAAATCTGGGGCAAAATTTCATTAAAAGGATCAATATTTTTTAACTCCGTAGATTTTTCATACTATCTAACGAACTTTAATCGGATTACACTTACACAGTCAGTGTTTTACAACTTTTTATAAGCTTTCATTTAACTTGCAATTGCAATGTTTGTTTGTATGTATGTATGTATGTATGTTTGTTTAGGTCAAATCTTGCAAGCTGAATTTCGACTAGTTCTAATTAAGCTGGAGCATTAAAATTTGGCACACATATATAAGTCCGGTGACAATGCAACATAGTATAGCCATTATCGGTCTAAATCCAATACGGCGGACGTCCCAAGATGGCGGATCGGCTTTTTCTTCACAAACCCCTTGATATGGATATTAAATGAAAGGGTTTGACGAGTAAAATACGACAAGCTATGTAACGTCATTCTAAATTCAATATGGCGGACGTCCCAATATGGCGGACGTCCCAATATGCCGGATCGCCTTTTTCTTCCCAACCTCCTTGATATGGGTATCAAATGAAAGGGTTTGACGAGTAAAATACGATAAACTATGTGACGTCATTCTAAATTTAATATGGCGGACGTGGGAGAGGTGGGAAAGCGGTGGGAAGAGGTGGGGAAGGAATGGGAAGGGTTGAGAAGATATAGGGTAGGGGTGGGAAGAGGTGGGGACGGGGTGGAAAGAGGTGAGAAGAGATGGGAAAGGGGAGGGGAAGAGGTGGGAAAGGGGTGGGAAGTAGTGTTAGAGGGGTGAGAATACAGGAGAGGAAAGGGGTGGATGGCGGTGGTAAATAAATGGTTATGTCTGTCTGTCTGTAAAATAAGTAGACTAAAAAGTAAAAAATAAAATTATATAAAAAAAATATTTTTAGGAAAAAGCTTTTATTTGAAAAACTACTAAAAAGTAAAAATAATTTTTTTAAAATTTATACACCTGGAAACCAAAAGCTTTGGGGGTGGTCAATTGAGCAAAGTAACTATGTAATAGCCCCCTATATGACCATCCCCAAAGCTTTTGGTTTCTAGATGTATGAATTAAAAAAAAAGAATATTTTTACTTTTTAGTAGTTTTTCAAATAAAAACTTTTTCTTAAAAATATTTTTTTTATATAATTTTATTAAATTTCTTTCTACTCCGCTATTTATGCGATATTCTCAGTTGAAATGAAGTGTCAATATATTTAAATTCCAATTTCGTACTCCTATCTTTGATTTCGAAAAACCCCATGCGTAAACCTTAAGTAAAATATCAAAAAATTTGTTTTTAATTATTGTTCTAAAACACATCGAAAACGCCATACTAACTGAAAGATATTTTTACTAAAAATTCAAAATATTTATGATTTCGGATAACATATGTCTTAGTTGTATTTTAATCAGTATTTCTAAGCAATTGTAAATTGGTACTTGTCCTATAACAAAAACAAAAGTCGTTGTGGTGTAGCGAGTAGCAACAACGAACACTTTGCCGAGTCATTTGAAACGTTAAAAACACACAAGATCATACCTAATTTTCTAAATGCCATGTGATCCAAGGTTGCCAATATTTACCGAAAGCAGTATCCACTGTAAAACTGATAGTATATTATACGGCATGGAATATACGGGAACCGTGGCGCCTTCGTTGATGTGGCCGCCTCCTCAATTAAAATATGCGGAAGAGTTCAAAATCCGAATATCTGACTTCCAGCTGAAATTAGCACAGCAGACAACTGAGGCACCATAGAGACGTTTTACATTGGTTGCGTTACGGCTTCCGTATACGGAAGCCGTATCGCAGTCGGAAGTCGTATAGCATGTAAATGGGCTATCATCGGAAGCCGCGGTATATATATATATATATATATATATATATATATATATATATATATGTATTTGTATTTGCTGGAAGATAATTGCTTATTAACTTATTTGTTTCTAATTTATTGGTTGACCTGCGTCGGATCCGTTTATGAAGTTCCTTAAGTTTTCTACAAGTACCTAAGACGTAAATAGTGTTTAAATGAACTTATCTTGACTGATTCATGGCTTCCTTTATTAGTTGTGTCCGATACTCTATGTATGTCAACTGTTTTCACTTTTTTACACTGCACTGAAAACATTTAATCGGCCGTATTAATTTTTTTTTTTTTTTTATTTATTTAAATTCAAACCTTAAAAGGCCACACAGGGCCCACAATAGGTAGTGTACAAGATATCTGTATAAAAAAAAAATTATCATATCATAATATAAATTACTAAATTAGTAAATTACATTAAAAATCGTACTTACAGGTATACAATAAATTTAATATAAAAAAATACATGTACATATATAAAGCAATAATAGCAATAATAAGACGAAGGCTACAAACACTAAAAACTATCACTTATGTTTAGGTACAGAAATAATGTTTTAATCAACATTTAATACATATTTTTTACTGTCTCTCTTGAATATGTTCAGACTCGAGGCACTTTTCATTTGCAGAGGTAGATTGTTAAACAGCTTAAAAGCTTTATATGTGATTCTATTTTGTCCAGATCGACTACGGCAGGTAGGTATGCGAAGATTAGTTGCTGTTCGTGTGTTGTGTGAATGATAATTTGAGTTGATTTGTGGTGTGATATCTGTTTTGATTAGGTTATTTTTTACTTTATATACTAATTTTAAGCTTTCGTGCTGGATTATTTTACGAACGTTCAAATAATGCAAGTTGTTATACAGCAGTGTAGAGTTAGTTCTGGGAGACATATTCTACAATGTTTTCAATAATTTATTCTGCGCAATTTGCAAGTTGTTAATATCAGTTTCATTACCTGAACCATAGAATGGGGCCATATATGTTAGGTGTGAATTTACGTGGGCATTATAGAACATTCTTTTTGTCTTGTCACTTAAATTAAATATCTATAACTTATCACTTAATTGTTGTTATTCTGACACCACCACTGTTTTCACAATTTTTCACTTGACCACAAGTGTAATTTTGACCTATTTGGGCCAGATTGTTACCAGTTTTTTTTCTGATTTAAGGCAGCTTTTCTAGTAAACGTCTATTCCCCGTAAGGTCTAGCTGCAAAACCTTTGTTACATTAGAAACAAAAATTAAAGACATACTTAGTTTTATTTAAATCAAATTATGATGAATGATATGTTGTGTATCAATATTATTCTCTTGTTAATTTTTTTAAGTGTTAAAATTAAATAAACATGTATTTATTATTTTATTTATTAGTGTTTTCCATTCCATATAATTAATATGAGATTTAGATATTATGTTATTATTTTACTTCTGTGTTGTCTTCTACAATTCCGTTTCTACACCGTGCACAAGAAAGACTTATGTTTCTTATGACATTTGTATCAATTTTTAATTTTGTAATCCACATATTTATTACATTCCTTAAATTATTTTATTAATATTTAATTACCTGATAATTCAAACAAAAAAAATTACTGGGTAATCTAACAAACGCTTCATATTTTTCATACTACAGCATACAACACAGCGGTTATCATATAATATCAGTTATTCGGTAAAAGTCTGCAAAAATCATGTAAATAATTGTATGCACTTATTTGGTATCAAAATGAAGCTTACACCATCACAAATCAGATTTCACTATAAAATAAGCTATCAATATTCCAAATGGAAAGTTTCCAGGAAAACTTCCTGGAAACTTTCAGAGTAATCAAAACTCTGGGAGTTTACCCATCTCTAATTGACGTTAAGGAACGTCGGAAACAGTGTCCAGTATACTGTCTAGGGTTAGATAGTTTTAAAAAATTGGCAATTTTATAGTATTTATACCAATCACGATATTAACACATTCCTTATTATACTCTTCGCAAAAACGAAGAGTATATTGTATTTGATCGGCACATTTCTAAAATCGTAAATATCGCTCGTAGAGAAAAAATGTTCATATCATTGTGTTAGTGAACGAATTCTGAACAACTTTCAAAATGTCCGTCTGTCCGTCCGTCTGTCCGTCTGTCCGTCCGTCTGTCCGTCCGTCTGTCCGTCCGTCTGTCCGTCCGTCTGTCCGTCTGTCCGTCCGTCTGTCCGTCTGTCCGTCCGTCACGTTTCTTGTAAGCACGATAACTTAAGAAAGAAAAGTCCGATTGTATTGAAATTTAGAAAATAAGTTAGTGTTAGCTAGAGGAAGAACCCTATTGTTTTTGAAGAAAATCGATCAGTAAATAAAAAAGTTACTAATTATTTAATTTAAAAAAAAAATTTTTTTGTTAATTTTTGTGGCTTGTACTAAAATGGAAATCGCGAGATATTATTTCCATAACAAATTTTTTTTTGTGTATGAAGTTTACTAATATTTTTTAGAAGTGAAATATGTATGAATGTCGACAGATATATATTACAGACAATCAATTTTCCTAGCAACAGGTGGTGGCGCAGCGGCTAAAGCTTTTCGTTGCAATCCAAGGGTCCCGTGTTCGAATCCCGCAGGTTGGGTTTTTTTTTCATACAATTTTTTTCACAACAAAGTTTATATCACAAAATTTAGGATGTCCAAAAACTAACATTATTTACAAGAAAACTGCGAAGAGTATCCTATAGAATGTGTAACAATTATATATAAAAAGCTCAGTAAATTGGCGAAGAGTACGTTTTTGGCTTGTTTTTATATGTAACGAAAAAACGATTATGAGTACAATTTGGAGGTCTCATTTCAGCATACTTTTTATCCGTATCCATCGTATCAACACCTTCTATGTCTCCTGGGATTATAAAAAATTCTCTATCAATTTTTGTTTTTGTATCTCTAACTTGAATTTTGAAGCAACTTTCTTCATTTATACCATCTTCTTTTAATAAGTTTGCCAATTCCGCTCTTCTAGAGCTCCACTCCAAAAATCAGTAAGACCTTAAAAAATAAATATTTCGTTGAAAAAGTAAAAAGAATATTGAAAAAAAAGTCACCTTTAAATCCAAATATATTTCATTGTCTGCTGTTTGTAGAAATGTTGTTATGTTTCTTGGTTAAAATTTTAAATTTTTTTGACTTATAACCCTCCGATTTTCTTTTAGCATGGCAAATAAATTATCACATTTTTTTATGTCTACGTTTTTTCATATTGATAGTTCTGTTTTTAACATGGAATAATAACTTCATAATGAAGTAGGTTTACGATCCTTACTTATAGTGTGGTGGCTTAGAGCAAATACTAGGCAGAATCGTGACCTGATTAAAGCGCCAAATTTTGCAGCACTATCAATTCAGGAGTGGGGGGGGTGCCCGATTTCAGTTTCCGCCATCTTGAAATGACGCTATCTTTGTTTTGTTTGGACTGTAACCGTCAATTTTTGACTTTTATTTGGTTTTTACTAAATATATCCCCAACTTCTGGGTTTGTAGCAAAAAGGATTTGATTCAAATTAATTTTGCTACAATTTGAGACCAGAGCCGCTTTTGTAACTTTAATATTTTGCGAGATACAAGCTTCCAAAGTTTTGGACTTTTTTCAGGTTATTACGTAAATCGGTTGGGCGTTGGGTTTACAGCAATACTATTCAAATCAATTTTGATCTAAACTAAATTTGCTACAACTTTAGATCTGCTTTTGTAACTTTAATATTTTGCGAGATACATGCATTTAGACTTTCTAAATACAATGCCATCACATTTTTTTTTGCCTATTTATCTTCTCTGCAAAACATCCATTTCAGCCAGTAGATGCTAAAACAAAGGCCTTTTGAACTTATAGAACAATTCACATGCATCCTGTACGATGGCACAACAGAACTTGACAGCATCAACACGCTCAGAGAGGATCTCTTCACACAAGGAAGAAAAGTAAAGAAGATGCAAAGTCTATTATTGCCCACACAGGATGCTCTCATTTAGCGCACTAATCACTGCATCTAGTTAACCAGTTTGAAATCACTCCAAAATGCACCTACTCCGGCTAACTTTGGATGGAAAAGAAACGAAGAGACATGGCAACCAATTTGGATGTCTATACCAGAAGCAAGCAAAAGCTGTAGGGAATTAATCAAGTGCGGATGTAAGGCTGAACCCCTGTGTTCTAAGAATTGCATTTGTAACAAGGCTGCACTTGCCTGCACAGCTCTTTGTGAGTGCAAAGGCCATTGTGAACAGTAAACAACAACATTATAAATATAATTTTTATGATTATTTTCTTAATAGTTATTCTGTAATTTTTTTTATTGAAATGTTTGTAACATGGTCAAATACATTATCTCAGCAAAGGCCATGGCAGGTTAAGATAAGTCCTTTTCAACCTTTTTGCGTGTGGTTCCTTCCAGTGATGTATCTTTGTGTAAGATACTACCACAAAAAGTTTTTCCCTCAAAGACTTCATAATATCCGAAAATCCGAAAAAAAATTTTTTTTTCTTAATCAAGTAAACCAATTTGTTTGTATTTCACATATATTGTGAATATACTCAAGACAATTTATTATTGATATTTTCATGAAATCTTTTCATGAAGAAAACAAAAATTGATGCTTTTGAATTTTTTGAAAAATTTATATACGTACTTACGCGTTAGCGACCAACTCCATTTTTTTTACTAATTATACGCTGTACAATAAGCTGTAACATATATTTTTTACAAAACTCTATCTAGTAAACACCCTGTATCGTGGGTTCGGAAATTATAACACCAGGGTAACACTAAACAATAATCTATTTACTTACGTACTAATTACAACAAATAAAGAAAAAGAGTATAAATTGGTTAGAAACTCGATATATTAATAAATATATAAATGAACAACCGCTTGGATTACGCGTATTGAAAATTGTTTGGAGCAGCCCATGTATTTTTTTGAAATAACGAGATGTATTTTTCACAATACATATTTTCTACAAAACTCCATCGAAATGGTAATACATAAAAAAATTATGTGGTTAATAATAAAACATAATAAAAAAATATGTTATGCTAATAATATATGATAATACTAGTCATCTTCATCACTGTCCTCATTTATTGTAACACTGATTATCTTCTGCGATTAATTCAAACAGTTTTACTAATGGTTTCGGAATATCGTCGAGAAACCTTGCATATAATAAATTCATGTTTAAGTTAAAAAAAATAAATTAGTTTTCTGTTACTTATAGATGCATTTATTATATATGCAAGGTTTTCCGACGATATTCCAAAATCGTCAGTAAAACTGTCTGAATTATTCGCAGAATAATTGAGAACAGTGATGAAGATGACTAATATTATCATATATCATTAGCATAACATGTTTTTTTATTATGTATTCTTATTATTAAACACAATTTTTTTATGTATTACCGTTTCGTATTATGTATTACCGAGCTTTGTAGAAAATGTATATATTGTGAAAAATACATCTCGTTATTTCAAAAAAATACGTAGGCTGCTCCAAATTTTCAATACCCGTAATCCAAGCAGTTGATGTTCATTTATATATTTGTTAATATATCGAGTTTCTAACCAATTTATACTCTTTTTCTTTATTTGTTGTAATTAGTACGTAAGTAAATACATTATTGTTTAGTGTTACCCTGGTGTTATAATTTCCGAACCCACGATACAGGTGTTTACAGGGTGTTTACTAAAGGGGGTGTAAGCACGTAACATTATCTTTGCCAATTTGACTACGTTACCCCTTCGTAGTCAAATTGGCTAACGTGTAAGTACGTATATAAATTTTTCAAAAAATTCAAAAGCATCAATTTTTGTTTTCTTCATGAAAAGATTTCATGAAAATATCAATAATAAATTGTCTTGAGTATATTCACAATATATGTGAAATACAAACAAATTGGTTCACTTGATTAAGAAAAAAAATTTTTTTTCGGATTTTCGAAAAAAAAATTTTTCCCAGATATTATGAAGTCTTTGAGGGAAAAACTTTTTGTGGTAGTATCTTACACAAAGATACATCACTGGAAGGAACCACACGCAAAAGGTTACGGACACTTATCTTAACCTGCCATGGCCTTCTGATTGTATCGATGTTTTTTTTTTTTTTTTTAAACATTTATTTATTTATCAACCTGTATTTACAATTACAATACCGTTACCTAAGAATACATCCCAAATCAGCATTGATTTGCTGGTCCCGGGATCATACTCATGTGTGTGAAAAACAATTGCATTTTATCCTAACTTATTTAGTAATGTTTATAATCTAACAACAGTTAAATCATAATTTTATATTTATATTGTTGCTGGGGCCTGGGCCCACTTTAAAAGGGGGCCCCAAAGGCTGCTAAACCTCGAACGCAGGGTAGGGTGGTCACCCTGTGCCATGAACAAAATTTTAATATTTTACGTGCAGTACCCCCTCTGCAATAAGCTAGTGAGGAGGAAGTCTCACACGGCCGACTACTCAGGTCCTTGGGGGTGGCTTCGATAATTGGGGTGGTGTAGGTGGTCAGATATAAAAGGCAACGTCGTTCTAATTTAACATTTAATACAATATCAGGGTACGTAGTACAAAATCTTTCACAATTATCACCGATAACTCGGTACGCAGTACAAGTGTCACAATATATTCTAATAAGTGGGGCCCACACGCTTAACCTAATATACACAAAATATCTTACAAAATAATAAATCCTTTAAAAATGTACAAAAGGTCATATGCCAGAAGCGTGACAAAACTACAATTGACAACATAAAATTACTTAAAATTATTGACATCTATTTGTGAAATAAGGCAATGCTATTAAGTGAGTGAAGTAACGATATACAAAATGTACCAAATATTACTGAAATCTAATGTGTTACTGAGATTTACGTTACAAGCAAAATATTATCAATATTCCTTGAAAATGGACGTGGACGTTGAGTAGATGTACCGGATCCCTCGTTATAGAGAATATTATTCCGCTTACCTTTGGTAGTGTCTGAATACCTTTTCCCGTCCTACCAGGGTAGCTTAATTCAGGGTGATAACAGCCGCAGGTGGTAGACCATCTACGTAGAGTCTAAGGTAACGTGCCGAGATCCCCAGTACCATACATACCCAACATGTCAGTCAATCATCCACCACCTAGACACCAAAATCTGGACTAGAAGTTGAAACTAAGGTCAGGCTGGAAGTCCCTCGTAAAGTGTAGGATGTGACATAAAAGCTCAAGTGGAATACCAGTAACAGGTCCAAGTAAAATCATAAGGTATCCATCCAAATAGCCATAAACCAACAAATAGATCCCAATACTTGTAATATACTCAACAATGAACAACTAACGAACGAACAAATCAACAGACAAACAAACAAACAGCCCTGAGATGTGATGTGGGCTGAAAGAGGTCCTTTGCCGTCAAAATGGCACTCCAAAATCTTGCATTCAGATTATGCCACGTGCTTTGAAAATTGACTTTATCCGGAAAATCCGTAGCTGCATTTCCCAAAACGATACTCCAAACCAAATGAAAATACAACTAATCTTGTCGTGATGAATACTTAATCCCATAAATGGAGCAAAACTTACAATATTGCTAAAACTCGTATTCAGACGACTCAATCTTTAAGCAGCAAAAGGGAAAATGACCAAGAAGAAAATGTCCTCTATCAAAATGTCAAGTTCTTGTCTTCCGTCTCGGTACGTTCAGAATTTCTACTCCACGGCGCACCCCACAACTAGAATAGATTTTCCTAACTTCGTTTATATCCACAAATATTATCATAATATACTCTGAAAGCCGTCCCCTCATAAATCTACCCACCAAAGAAGGTTTAATCAACAATACTGGCCATTGTAGAAGCTTTACAAGGGCGTTTTTGCAATGCACTCTCTTAATGAATATCTGAACGCACTCACCCATACTACCTGTATCAAAGTATATTAAATGACCAGGGTAAGCCATTAGGTACTGCTATTATGCAACCAGTTATACTCTATTAATTCGCGAGAGACGGTATCAATAGGCTCAAATGTACAATAAAATTTGGGAAAATAACGAAAATTAGTACATAAATTTCTGGCCATTATTAAATGTGAAAATCGACCTTAACACCCCCCCAACTTAAAGAGGATTACCTGTAATTCTCTCAATACAATTTGGGCCTTAAAGCTTAACACTCACAAGAGCAGTTCGAGAAGAGTCGGAAAAGTAAGACAATAAAACTTGTATAGTATTTACATATACAAGAAACCACCGGAAAAGTCGCCTTAGCACTCGATAAAGTCATCACCACCCCCGAGGTCAGTCATCAAAAGTCCACGTGTAGTTAAAAAATACGAAAAGGATGAAAGATGATTTGACTCACATTCATTCTGCGCTTGATCAAGGAGCAGGAAAAGCCTCGGTAATGAATGTTGCCAGGCAGCACACACAAACTTATGAAAACCCCACCCGGAAGAAATTATGCTTCACCCAGTGTAAAACGGAAAAGACAGTATAAGGAAAGAAAAGATAAAATGTTTCAGGAGAGGACTCAAAAATCAGTCTCCACAGACGCTGTGGTGGAACGCCTGAGCAACTTTATAGTGGTTGCCAGTACTGAAATTGGAGAAGGCATAATACCTAAACCACGATACAGAAAGCTAACTAACTAACTAACTGCCTAATACTTAACAGTGGGAGAAAGTATCCAGACTGTTAAGTTAACAAAAAAAATATTGGATATAGCTCCAAAGGGCTGAAACTAGAATACGTTATGTACTTCTAGGTGACAAAAAGATCCATCATTTGGGAATACTCCCGCGTCAGGCGCGATGAGCAATCTTTCGATCGGACGATAGGTCAAGGGCTGAGGTGAAACGGGGAGGAAGACCTGCCTCTAAAAAGACTGTCAGACGACCTAAGCCCATACTGACGAACAAGCCCCCTTACCGATGTGTCCGTTCGACCCTCCTTGACGATCTGTCATTGAAGACAGTCCAATCGAAACCAGCTCATCCCCATCCCGGAAGCAAGTTCCCTAATGGTTACAAAAAAATACCCTACTACACAGGACAACGACACCATACTTACTCACTAAACCTTAGACATAAAGAAAAGACAGACGATATTCGGTAACAAAATTGCCAAACGGTAACTATTACTTTAGTGATGACACAAAATTAGATACGACAGACTAGATCGGTATTTAACAGAACACTACATAGACAAAGATAAGATAACATAGGTTTTCTAGTGTAAGTATATTCGCCAATTACCTAGCCATAAAACAATAAGCAGCAAAATAAAGTCTTAATGAATGACGAAAGGAAAACTCTCTACAACACTACTAAGCACGTTGTACTAGACGACAGCGACAGCCTAATCACCTACGGCTAATTCTACCGGTCTCCTACGCAAGTCATACCGTCGCTTAGAACGTTGATATGCGAGATCCAGACGTTTTTGGACATCTCTGAACAGAGGTTCGAAAGCTTCCGAGCGATTTAGAGCAGACGGTTGGTCGTCTCGAAGAGGATGATTGTGTTGGTCTCCACTTATAATATGTTCTCGACCGAAGTTTATGAAGAACGGAGTGTGACCTGTGGCCTCATGTTTCTGAGTACGTATCGCACATCCAACCTTGGGTAAGAGTTTGCACCATTGCCTCTGGTTATTTGAGACATATGACCTCAGCATCGTTTTCAAAACGGCGTGCGTCCGTTCAATTGGATTGGATTGCGGATGATATACAGGATTGAATGAGATCTTACACTTATAAGCTTCGCACATCTTCGCGAGCACTTTGCTAGTAAATTGAGCTCTGTTGTCGCAAATCAGATACTCAGGGACGCCGAACACAAGAAATACGCTTTCCTCAATATGCCTCTTAATGCTTGCCGCCGTAGCCTTGCGTAATGGGAACAAAAAGACGAATTTCGTAAAGTAATCCGAAACCGTGAGAATATGCGTGTATCCTCCAGAAGACCGAGGTAGTGGTCCCACCAAGTCACAACTTAGAACCTGAAATGGCCTAGTGATGGGTGGTCGTCGCCCCATAAGACCAGCTGGCGCTTGTCTCAGAGGTTTACAAGCAATACACACAGTACAGTTCCGCACATACCTAGCTACATCAGCACGCATCTGCGGCCAATAATACCTTGCCTTTACTCTTTCGTACGTCTTATATATGCCTGCATGACCTGATGTTTCTGCATCGTGATTCTCCCGAATAATCTCCACGCGTTTGTTTTTTGGAACGACCACTTTCCAAGCTTCGGTTGGGCCTGCCAAATCTGGATAGGCCACAGGGATATGTTTAAGTAGCTGCGTATCGCGAACGCGCCATTGTCGATAACATAACGGGTGTTCCTGCACAGAACGCAACATTTTAGAATACCACCTATCTTGGACGATATGCTGTTGCACCAAGTCAACCTTTGGGTCCGATTCGTCCTGAGGGACGGAACGAGACAACATATCCGGTACAACATGCTCCTTGCCTTTACGATGGACAAGATCATAGTCAAATTGTTGCAGGCGAACCGCCCAACGTGCTAAACGACCTGTAGGCTCTTTCAAATTATTCAACCAAAGGAGACTCGCATGGTCCGTCACGACGGTGAAGTTAGACATTTCTAGGTACGGGCGCAGCTTCTCCACGGCCCACAAAACCGCTAAACATTCACGTTCTGTCACGGAGTAGTTGCGTTCGTTTCTACTGAGTGACCTACTCAAATAGCAGATTACTCACTCACCATCAGGGTACTGCTGTGAGAGTACGGCCTCGACGGCATGTGAGGACGCTTCAGTCTGAACCTGAAATGGCAGCGTGAAGTCTGGACAACTGAGGATGGGTGCAGTCACTAACGAATTTTTAATTGACTGAAACGAGTGTTCACACTCATCGGTCCAATCCCAACGACTCTTCTTACGCAATAAATTTGTCATGGGCGCGATAACCTCCGAGAAATTTGGTATAAACCTGGAATACCAAGCGGCAGTCCCTGTAATTTGACGTACTTCCGTAACGTTGCGAGGCGAAGGCAAATTCAGAATCGCACTAACTTTGTCAGGATCCACATGTAACCCTTGACTATCCACGCAGTAGCCTAGATATTTAAGCTCCCCCAAACAAAACTTGCATTTATCCCTCGATAACGTCAACCCTGCCTTGAGAAGACGATTAAAGATTTCTTTCAAGGTTTGCACATGCGTTTCGAAAGTCGGTGTGACGACAATTATGTCATCGAGGTATACGAAGACATAAGGTTCAAGCTCTGGACCGAGAACTCTGTCAATCAAACGCATCCAAGTAGCCGGAGCATTAGATAAACCGAACGGCATACACTTGAATTGAAACAACCCACGACCGGGAACCGTAAATGCCGTATATTCTCTAGAATCCTCAGCGACAGGAACCTGATGATACGCAGATTTGATGTCCAAGGAACTAAGATAACGGGCGTTACCTAACTTGCTCAAAATTGCTGAGACAAACAGGATAGGATACGCATCCTTTTTGGTAACCTTATTCAGGCGACGGTAGTCAATACAAAGGCGAAATGTGTTATCTTTCTTAGGTACCAAGAGGATAGGACTCGACCATGCCGATTGAGATCTCTCAGTGATACCTTCCTCGAGCATGCGTTGCACTTCCTCGTCTATGTGCTTTTGCACCGCAGGCGATACCGGATAATACCGTTGCTTGATTGGCTCAGAGTCCGTTACAATTTTATGTTCTAGCAAAGTTGTGCGTCCCAGTTTATTACCTACTCGGTCAAAATAAGCGGTGACCACTTCTTCGAGTTCCAACCTCTGCTCTTTCAGCAGCGTGTCTTCGGCGCAAACCGAATTGACTTGAATGGAGGGCGCATCACTATCGAATGTCCAGCAACCGTTTCTTAAGTTTGGAATGATACCCATTTCAACCCAAAAATCTATCTCGAGAATAAGAGTATGCGGTAAATCTGGTACGACCAAGATCTCAATGACCTTAACTTTATCTAGCAATTGCATAGGCACATGATAGCGTCCCACAATTTTACATGATTGATTGTTCGCGACAGTAACTTGACTAGTACTAGAGGTGTCCATCATCGGTAAACCTAACGTACGTAGCAACGTCCATCCAGGTTGTCCGACAACCGTCTTAGAAGCTCCCGAATCAAGAAGATCCTTGAACTCACAGCCTAAAATTTTGACGTCTAAATATGGACGCTGATCAGAGTCCATATGCTCCAAAATAAAGTCTAGCACTGGCTTTGTACGCGCAATCACATCTAGTCTGCGATGTTGTTGGACCGAGGCAAATCTATCCGAGTTCACATTTCGGCCCGTCTGTGACCCGGAGTGTCGTTTCCCGAACATTTTGGGCAGGTAGCAATAGTAACATTTGCGTGACCGCAGCGATAGCAATAACGCTGACGCGGTTGGGTGCACTCGCGGTGCAAATGTCCAGAACCACGACAATTCCAACACAGACTTGCAAGTCTGCGTGACGGCTGTTCTGTAGACGCACGAACCGGATTTAGTATCCCTGTAGAATCCCCTGCAGTGTCCCTAGGACCAACATCCATAGATGCGACCCCGTGTGAAAATCGCGAATAATTAAAGGCAAGAGTAGGCTCTAACATGGCTCGATAATTAGTGGACGGAGGAGTTACCTGTTGTGTGTGAAGGTGTATTTCTTCAAGGTTATGACATGACTCCAGTAAATCATCAATTGTTAGTATCGGTCTGTCCGCCCATTGTGAAGCTAAGTGCATTTCTAGATAAGGAAGGAGTCGTTCTCGAATGATCTGAACTCGTTTGCGCTCTTCCGGCTGTTTAGACAACCGGTTGAAATAATTCTCCATCGCGGCGATATATACCATGACAGGTTCAGGATTGCCTTGGGTTCGCTTTTTAAGCTCTTCCCAAATATCCCTTTCATGATGATAAGGTAAGAACGCCGATTTAAGTTTAACCACAAGTTCATCCCAAGATCCTACTTTATCCTTAGCAAACGACCGATACCAAATTAATGCATTCCCTGTAAAAAGTTCTGCGGCAGCTAAATATAACTGTTCTTTAGTCGCCCCGCGCGATACACGTAGTTCCTCTACTCTCTCTAAGAAATTGAAAATACTACCTTTCCCATCAAACCTCAGATTCCATTTACTAACCGCAATTGGTTTACCAGAATAAGTCGATTCGTAAAAATTTCCCCTAAATTTAATAAAATTAGTATAGACCAACAAGTAAATAAATATTCACATTTTTGTAATATGGAAATAAATTAGCAAAAAAGAGAAAAAATGTCCTGTGCAAAATGTAAAATTGAATTGTCTACGGAGGAACTTAGTAAAAAAATCAAATGTGATCAATGTAAGGCACGACTATGTCAAGCATGCTCTGGTCTTAGGGAGACTGAAATACGAGTTATGCAACTCAACAGAAGATCATTAAAGTTAAAATGTGATATATGTGAACTTAACATACCTGATAGTTTAAAACAATTTGAAGAAAGTATAATAAATAGGCTTGCCGACATCCAAAATAATTTTACGATTCTCTTAAATTCTTTTAAAAATGACTTAAATGAGGGCATATCACAAACTAAGGCGGAGGTTGAAATCCTTAGAGAAAGCAATATCCAATTAGTTAATCTTCTGACCAATTTAAACAGCCATCAGTTTCCATCTTCAAAAGGTTCCCCGTCACCATTGCTGGAGAGGCGAAATGAAATAAGGGCTAAAAATTCCACTACAATAATCTCCAATAACCTCAATGTTCACCAGAATGATGTATCCCAATCACGCAGCGCAGCTAAATCGTCATATGCAGAAACTATTAAAAAACACACACAGTCTAATAAAAATATCTCAAATGTATTGACCCAGCAAGCAAGTAATCAGTTAACCAATCATATTAATGGAAAAAACTCCCTAATTGCAGATAACTCGCAGAACTCTCTGTCAGATGAAATAAATCAAGACCTTGATGATGATAAAACTGAATTCCAAGTTGTTAAAAGGAGAAGAAAAATTAATGTAGGTAGTGGTAATGGAGATCAAAAATTTCATGGAAAAAACGAACAAAATAGGAAAATTTGGTTGTTTGTAACGAGAGTACCTGATGATGTAGGAGCCGAAGATATTAAGAATTATATTAAAACACACACAAAGTCGCTAATTTCCTCAGAACAAACACCTATCGAAAGGGATGTTGAAGTTAAAATACTAAACACAAAAAATACTAGACCCAATAACCAGTCATTTATGGTTGGAGTTGAGCCTGAGTTTCAAGAAGAAGTGTATAAATCAAGTTTTTGGCCACGAAAAATTGGTTTCGAAAGATTCGATTTCAGGAAAGGACAACATTTTGTCAGAAATGTACAAGAACTTTCTGATCCTAAACAACCCTCATCTTTTTTAGACAAAGCCATGTAGAAATAACAGCATCCAATTACCAGTCACCTAGTGCTATAAATACTGAAACTACATGTATCAAAAATTCAATCAAAACAACTAACAGTATATTAAAAACATATGCCCTATTGCATCAAAACATACAATGTTTAAAAAATAAATTATTAGAAGTTGAAATTTTTGTAAAAGGCGTAGATACCGAACCAACGATACTCTGTTTTACTGAACACTGGTTTTCAATCCAAGATGAAAGGTCAATGCGACTTGAGGGCTACAACTTAAAGTCCTCTTACTCTAGAAGGGATATGGTTCACGTAGACAAAGATATGGATTGCATAGAATTCAAAGAACTGAAGCAAATGAGTGTAGAAGGTATCATCGAGTGCTCATCTATCATATGTAAAACTATGATCTCTGTAATTATATGTATTTATAGACCGCCAACAGGTAACGTAGAAACATTTCTCCAAATCTTAAGTGAAATCTTAGATATTACTCAAAATAAATGCAAAAATTACAACATAATTCTTTGTGGAGATTTTAACCTAAATTTACTCGATATTCAAAATGTACATAACCAATCTTTCTTGACCATGTTACAAACATACAATTTGACTCAAAAAATAAATGAACCAACTAGAATCACGAAACATTCAGCTACACTTTTAGACAACATTTTTATTAATTTTGAGAATATTCACAAGGGTGAAGTAATAACATCAGCTCTATCTGACCATGAGGCTCAGCTACTTAGAATAGATTGGCCTAGAAAAAACAAAATTAACTCTGAAAATGGGTGCAAGCGAAGAATCTTCTCTGATGCAAAACTTAAAACTTTTAAAGAGGTAGTACAGAACATTGATTGGAATGAAATCTTTTGTTGTTTAGATCCTAACAAATCCTATCAAATATTTATAAATAAAATTAAAGAAACTATAAATATTATATTTTCATTAAAAACGATAAAAAGAACAAATAATATAAAAACATGGATTACAAAAGGCATAAAAATATCATGCAAAACTAAACGAAATTTATATAAGCAAAAAATAAAAGGGGAAATAACTGATATTACATATAAAACCTACTGCAATATATTAAAAAATGTCATATCTGAGGCAAAAAAACGTTCAAACATTGCATACATAGAGACAGCAAGCAATAAAAGCAAGGCAGTATGGGAATTGGTAAAAAGCTATACAGGATCTAAAACTAAAGATAGCATTTCTCTCTTGAATAGTATCGATGCAAATGAAAGCAATAAACAAACAGTATTGAATAATGTAAATGACTTTTTTATAAATAATTGTCCTAATATTAATTCCAATATAAATTTCGAAAATTATAGTCCACCCATTGACAAAAGCATATTTTTGTCACCTACTTATCCTGAAGAGGTATGTTACGTCATAAAAAATTTAAAAAATACTATGTCGGTAGGTGCAGATGAGATACCTGTAAAATTATTAAAATATGTTGCAACTGAAATAGCAGCTCCACTTAGTCATATAATAAATTTATCATTTACTACTGGCGTATATCCTGATAACCTTAAAATTGCTTACGTAAAAGCAGTATATAAAAAAGGTGACAAAAATATGATAAACAACTATAGGCCCATAGCGTTGCTCTCTAACATCAGCAAAATCTTTGAAAAAATAATCTACACCAGAATAATAAATTATTTAGAAAATCATGAGATATTAAATGACACACAAAATGGTTTTAGGAAAAACAAATCTACAATTAGAGCCGGTTACCAGACACTCTGTGAAATAATACATTCACTAAATAATAAAGAACACACAGTTGCGATAAGCTTAGACCTATCAAAAGCTTTCGATAGCGTGGACCATAACATTTTAATAGAAAAGATCGAAAAGTATGGAATTAGAGGTAACACATTGCAACTACTAACATCTTACCTAAATAATAGAATTCAGTATGTCGTAGAGACAGATAGCAATGGTGAGTTACTAAAATCACAAAGTCTGGTGATAAAGAGAGGTGTTCCACAGGGATCAATATTGGGACCGTTATTGTATATATTATATACCAACGACTTACCCATGGTTCTTGATGAATTTACTACTATTCAATATGCAGATGATTGTTCTTTAATCATTAACTCGGCAGATCCAATAGTCTTGGAGCAAAAAGTTTTCTTGGCACTAGACATACTTGAAAAATACTATACCCCTCTCAATCTAAAATTAAACAAAGATAAAACACAAGCCATATCATTTTCAAATAGTAAGTCTAGTGTGGAGAAAACTTTTACAAATGGTGACATTCACTGACCTCTATATATTAAATGGATAGCCTATACCATAGGGATGCGCGTGAAATTTTAGCCAAAATTGAAGAATTCAATAAAGGCGAAAGTCGTCTGCTACGGGGCTTTACGTCTTGCGCAGTATATCTGTTTTTAGTTCTGAAGTTAGCAACACGTTGATGGCAACGCGTTGCTAACAAAGCAGTCCGGCAACGATCAGGTAGGAAATAAATTTTGAGACATTATTGGAAAAATAAATCTATGATAAATACATGATTGCCTCAAAACTTATTTCCGTTGCCAAAAATTAATTGACAATGTGAAGTTGGCAACGTGTTTCCAGCAACGAGTGGCTAAGTTCACTCTTCCTACTGCGCAAACTCGGCAGCCCCGTGCGCAAATTGTATTTGTACCATTTTTCAGCTCACACATCGGCTATCCATTTAATATATAGAGGTCAGTGGTGACATTACATTGAATACTGTGTCCCAAATATGCTTTCTGGGTATTACTATAGATTCTCGGCTCGATTGGAAGTCCCACACTGACGAGCTTGCATCTAATATAGCCAAGTCTTGTTACGCCTTAAAAGTAATATCACTAAATGTAAATGCTGAAGTCGCATATATAGCATACTATGCCCATGTTGAATCTAGATTTAGATATGGCCTAGTCTTTTGGGGAGGCACAAATCACATTTACAAAATATTTTGATTGCAGAAAAGATGTATCAGGAATATACTGAATATCAAACAAACAGTTAGCTGCAAACCTATATTTAAAGAACTACAGATACTTACCTTAATAAGTCTATATATATATGAAGCTGTGATATTTGTAACAAAGAATATGTCTCTGTTTGCAGAGCATGATAGAGTTCATCTTTACAATACAAGACATAAAAATGACTTACTTAATATTAAAGCAAACTATACATATGTACAGAAAAACGTACCTTTCACAATAATCAAAGTCTATAATAAACTTCCGGACATGTATAAAAACTTATCACTAAAACATTTAAAAGCGAAGTTGCGAGCCACACTTGTGGAAAAAGCATATTATACGCTAGATGAGTACCTTGATGATGCACTATAAAATAGTTTCTATTTCTGTTTTTACTTGTAATATATTTTAAATTGTATTGTTATTATAACTATTGTTCTGTCTTGTGTTATACATTATATATTATTACGTTAGTCTTTTACTCTATTACATTAGATTATTTTTTTACTATTTTACTATATACATGTATACCATATTTCAACTGTAGCATAGTTTATTTTTTTTGACAAGTTCTACACCCTCTGGGTTTTTGTAATTTTTTTTATTACGTGAACAAATCAAGACATCTATCTATCTATCTATCTATCTATTCGTTGGTCGCGATACATTTACATTCCTAGACGTCCCTAATAATCCTTCTGATTGAGTAACGTTACCCCTAAGACTTGTATTAGCCGTTAACGCTGAACTTGGAGAACTAGATATAATCTGTGGTACACTCCTGAAAGTTACCCGAGGCCTATCTGTTTGCAACTCAATCAAATCCCCGGAATTCGCAATTTCGATAAGATTCTGTGGACTGTTCTCGGTAGGTAAGACTGAAGAAGAACCCCCATGAGCCGAGTCATGCATGACTTCCGGAAGTAATGGATTGTCGGTATCAAGCAAAGAATATTCTGCGTTTGTCCTATTGACGCTAGTATCTCTGGTATCCTGTGAAGGCCTCTGCGATTGTGAATTCGGCTGTGATTCCATCAAATTCCCGACATTGTCAATCAGCTGCATACAACGCGCCATTAAATTTACTTTATCCCGGTTTTGATTTTCCGATAAATCTGTTAACCTCGAGAGTCGACCATTAACATGAAGCAATCGTGTATGAATGCGTGAATGCTCATTGACTTTATTAGACATATCAAAGTTCTCTACATCGGTACCGAGTTGTTGTATTTTCCTATCACAGATATCTAATTCCCCTTCAATGTCTAATTCAACATCTGGACAATTTGTTGAAAATCCCAACCGTTCACACCGCATTAACCCCCTTAAAGTACTCCGCTTCTCCGCTACTGTACCTTCTGAAGATAAACCTCTTATAGAAAGCTCATACGACAACTCGTCTCCCAATAAACGATTAATTTCCATTGTGAAGGATAATGTTATATAAAAGCACAAAAGAAAAAAGTTCTAATCCCGATATCCCGAATATTTATAGCCTAGAACGAGGCTGTTAGCATACAAATAACCAATCAATATAGCAGCAGAAAAAAAAATAAAAAAATAATCAATATCTGGCACTTACTAATCAATAATCTCTCCCCTCCAAGAAGAGAGTGTATATATACATGAAAAAAAATATAACATAAACTCTATACGTAAAATAGTACCTACAAAAAAAAAATATAACCGAACCTGCAATGATATTGACTAAGTATTCAAGTAAGTAAGCACTACTATCATATATAGCAAAGTCTGTAATAAATATTAACTAAATAATCAAGTAATAAGTACCAGCTAAGTAAATAAGTACTAATATAATAAATGAAAAAATCAGTAACTAAAATGACTACGTGACTAAGTATGATCAACCGTGACTACGTACCTCTGTACCGCCAGTTCCTACACTATCAGAAGTCAACCCCAAATACCATCAAGAACGAATGGGCGCCATTGTTGTTGGGGCCTGGGCCCACTTTAAAAGGGGGCCCCAAAGGCTGCTAAACCTCGAACGCAGGGTAGGGTGGTCACCCTGTGCCCTGAACAAAATTTTAATATTTTACGTGTAGTACCCCCTCTGCAATAAGCTAGTGAGGAGGAAGTCTCACACGGCCGACTACTCAGGTCCTTGGGGGTGGCTTCGATAATTGGGGTGGTGTAGGTGGTCAGATATAAAAGGCAATGTCGTTCTAATTTAACATTTAATACAATATCAGGGTACGTAGTACAAAATCTTTCACAATTATCACCGATAACTCGGTACGCAGTACAAGTGTCACAATATATTCTAATAAGTGGGGCCCACACGCTTAACCTAATATACACAAAATATCTTACAAAATAATAAATCCTTTAAAAATGTACAAAAGGTCATATGCCAGAAGCGTGACAAAACTACAATTGACAACATAAAATTACTTAAAATTATTGACATCTATTTGTGAAATAAGGCAATGCTATTAAGTGAGTGAAGTAACGATATACAAAATGTACCAAATATTACTGAAATCTAATGTGTTACTGAGATTTACGTTACAAGCAAAATATTATCAATATTCCTTGAAAATGGACGTGGACGTTGAGTAGATGTACCGGATCCCTCGTTATAGAGAATATTATTCCGCTTACCTTTGGTAGTGTCTGAATACCTTTTCCCGTCTTACCAGGGTAGCGTAATTCAGGGTGATAACAGCCGCAGGTGGTAGACCATCTACGTAGAGTCTAAGGTAACGTGCCGAGATCCCCAGTACCATACATACCCAACATGTCAGTCAATCATCCACCACCTAGACACCAAAATCTGGACTAGAAGTTGAAACTAAGGTCAGGCTGGAAGTCCCTCGTAAAGTGTAGGATGTGACATAAAAGCTCAAGTGGAATACCAGTAACAGGTCCAAGTAAAATCATAAGGTATCCATCCAAATAGCCATAAACCAACAAATAGATCCCAATACTTGTAATATACTCAACAATGAACAACTAACGAACGAACAAATCAACAGACAAACAAACAAACAAACAAACAGCCCTGAGATGTGATGTGGGCTGAAAGAGGTCCTTTGCCGTCAAAATGGCACTCCAAAATCTTGCATTCAGATTATGCCACGTGCTTTGAAAATTGACTTTATCCGGAAAATCCGTAGCTGCATTTCCCAAAACGATACTCCAAACCAAATGAAAATACAACTAATCTTGTCGTGATGAATACTTAATCCCATAAATGGAGCAAAACTTACAATATTGCTAAAACTCGTATTCAGACGACTCAATCTTCAAGCAGCAAAAGGGAAAATGACCAAGAAGAAAATGTCCTCTATCAAAATGTCAAGTTCTTGTCTTCCGTCTCGGTACGTTCAGAATTTCTACTCCACGGCGCACCCCACAACTAGAATAGATTTTCCTAACTTCGTTTATATCCACAAATATTATCATAATATACTCTGAAAGCCGTCCCCTCATAAATCTACCCACCAAAGAAGGTTTAATCAACAATACTGGCCATTGTAGAAGCTTTACAAGGGCGTTTTTGCAATGCACTCTCTTAATGAATATCTGAACGCACTCACCCATACTACCTGTATCAAAGTATATTAAATGACCAGGGTAAGCCATTAGGTACTGCTATTATGCAACCAGTTATACTCTATTAATTCGCGAGAGACGGTATCAATAGGCTCCAATGTACAATAAAATTTGGGAAAATAACGAAAATTAGTACATAAATTTCTGGCCATTATTAAATGTGAAAATCGACCGTAACAATATAATTTACAATATTGCATTTCCTAATCCTTAAATATACTTATTTCCTATTTAGATATATTTTGTTTATACTCCTCATAAAACTACCATAGTTTGCTACATTTCTTATGTCTTCAGGTACTTCGTTGTATGTTTTTATCGCCATGTTCAATGGATTTCTTAAAGCCATATTGGTTCTAGCATTCATTACATTAATGTTTATGTTTCGTCGTGTATTATGATCGTGTATTTGATTTCTATAAGTAATTTCTGTATTTATTTTTTGTAGGTGATTAATGGTTTTGTACACATATTTACACTGCTCTACCTTCTTTATATCCTTCAGATTGTTTAATTTTGTTTTTTCAAAAACCGTTTCTGTTGGCATTCTATAGTCTAAACCAAAAAGTATTTTAATTACTTTATTTTGTAATATTTGCATTTTTTTAAACAAGACTACTCCACATGTCCCCCAAACAGTTATTAAGTATCTAAATATACTTACAAAATAGACATTGTATATACTATATTTGGCGCTGACATTTATATAGTTCCTACATTTATAGATTGCTCCAATCATTGGTGTTATTTTGTTTTTAATATTTTGTATATGTGCATTCCAGTTTAGTGATTCGTCTATCACCAGTCCCAGATATTTTGTTTGACTAACCTTATTTAATATAACGTCACCGATTTTTATATTTATTGTGTCAACACTAATATTTTTTTGCTTAAATACCATATAGACCGATTTTGTTTCATTAATCTTCAAGTTGTTATGTAAAAGCCATTTCTTGTATCTGTTTAAGTCTTTATTAATAGTTTCTTCCAGCTGCTTTATTGAGGCGTGAGTATACACCAGTATAGTGTCATCGGCAAATGTGTAATATTTTCCTTTTAGCTGAGCCTTTTTTAGACTTAGAACATGTAGTGAGTATAATAGAGGCCCTAGTACCGATCCTTGCGGTACTCCATTTTTTACCATTAGTTCAGTACTGCTATTTTTGTCCATCGATACGAATTGTCTTCGGTTTGTTAAATATGATTTAATTAATTTAGAGGCTTTTCCTCTTATGCCCATTAATTCCAATTTGTTTATTAAAATAGTATAGTCCACCACATCAAATGCCTATTTCAGGTCTATGTATACCGTAACCACCACTCTCTTTTCATCCACATTAGTTGAAACATAATTTACAAAATCAGTGACTGCACTCTGTGTATTACTTTTTTGTTGGAAGCCATATTGATAAGAATCTAATTCAACATATTTTTCTAAGAACTCTAACAGTCTGTTTTTAATTAATACCTCTACTATTTTTGCAAAGGTACTGATAACGCTCACTGGTCTATAGTTCCCCCTTTCATTCATCGGTCCCGATTTATATATTGGCGTAACTCTACTGATCTTAAGTTCCTCTGGAAATAACCCAGTCTCAATTATTTTATTTACTAGTTTGGTAATGATTGGTATTACGTTCACCCTAAGAGTCTTTATATCATTTAGTGTAATATTATCATAACCTGGTGCAGCGTTATTGTTTAGTGTATTAATAACCGTTTCTACCTCCTTAGTACTAACTTCTTTTAAGAATAAACTATTTAATACTGTTATTTCTTCAAATTCCTCCAGCTCCCTACTCTGTCTCTTTTCAAATTTTATACTTTCAATTATTTCCCCACCTACTCCACAAAAATATTCATTAAATTCATTTACCATCTCTTCTGAGTTAGTAATAATTGCTTCGCCTACCGAAATACATTCGATCTTTTTGTTGCCATTCGCATTACCTTTGACAAACCCATTTATACACTCCCATTGTTTTTTCACATTTGAACCTGTTCTATTCCATTTGTCTCTAAAATATTTTTGTTTCAACAGTCTACTTTCATTATTTACTTTATTTTTTAGAATTTTAAATTTATTACATATTTCTTGGTCATTAGGATAACTCCTTTTAAGTTTATAAAATTTATCTCTTTCTTTTAATACTTTTAAAAATTCATTATTTACCCAGTTATTACCTTTTTTACATTTAATACTTATAATATTAGTTGCCTCCGTCTTGCTTTTTTGAATTATATTAATTAGATCTACAAAATTATCAATTGGCTGTATTCTAACTAGCTCTGTAAATTTTTCTCTAAATTTATTCACATCTATGTTTACTTTGTTGAACCTTTCCTTTGGCTTATACTCAGGTACCTTATGCTTAACGTTAATATTAATAGCTTTATGATCCGATAAACAATTATCCTTATCTATGCTAACTCTACAATCTAAATTACTATTGCACATTACGTGATCAATTAATGTACTCGAATGTTCCGTTACTCGAGTTGCATTATTTACACTAATTTCGTTTTTAATACTGAAACCACTTAACTCCACATTGTTCACATATTCTTGTACCCAGTTGTCCGTTGGTTCAAGAAGGTTAAGATTCATGTCTCCTACAACTAAATTTCTTCCCTTAATGTCCGTTAAAAAATTTCCAAATTCTTCTACAAACTCGATCGCACTATATGCTGGTGGCCTATACACCCCCCATATTTGAATTTTTAGTTCATATAAATTTATTCTAACCATGTTTTTATATATATAGCAGTGCCCCCCCCCCCTTGTCTCTCTACATGAATGGATTGCTGTGTACTGATCTAAATTATAATATTGAGTCTCATTTTTGTATAACCATGTCTCCGTTACTATAATTATGTCCACATTTTTTAGTTTCACATAGGCTTCCAGTTCCTCAAATTTATTTTTAATGCTTTGTGCATTTACATAGAATATGGTAAGAGTTTGTTTGCTATTTTGCGATTCTAGTTTTTTAAGTTTTTTAAGTCGTCACCATTTTCAATCACCACTGCCCTGCTATTCTCATTTCTCCTAATATAGATTTTTCCTTGATTTATCCATGTGTATTTGTAATTATTTTCTTTCGCGAAGTTTCTTGTTGTCTTAAAAAGATGTGCATTTTCCTTGGTCAGATCATGGTTTATATATATATTGCTACATTCACCTCCTATTCCGATGTCATTTGTATTTAGCTTTTTCGTTTTCTTCGCTTTCATAATTGCTTCCTTGTCTCCCTCTTCGGAATATTCCACTTTAATAGGAGCTGTGTTTCCTACCGGACAATTTCCTATCCTATAGCTTTTTATTGTCTTATTGCTTACGTTTAGTTTTTCGGCAATCACTCTTACAATTTCCTCTGTGTTTTCATTGGGAATTGTTTTAGGTATGCCACTGATTATGATGTTATTTTTAAGTTTGGCCTGTTCATTTTTATTTATTTTACTGTTTAATTTCGCTTTTACGTTGTTTAATTCCATTCTCAGTTCTTCATTCACCTTGCATTGCAGCTAATATTTTTCCAGTATTATATTGTACTTTTGATCCATCATAATCATTTTCTGCATTACATCGTTTATTGTATATTCTTTCTGTTCCTGTTCCCCTTCAGAAATCGAGTCCGAATTATTGTTATTGTTTGTTTGTTCGGGAACCCTGATGCCGTCGATAACCTCAATTTTGCACCTGTCACATATCCACTGATCGCCGTTTGTTTTTTTGTTTTCATTTGCATAATAGTTGAGTTTTTATGTTGTTATCTTAACACATTTACTATGAAACCACTTCGAACATTTTTTACAGGCAATAGCATAAGTATTTTTACACGTTTTTTCACAAGCACAACACACGTCCGCCATTTTCAATTCTTTACTCACATTGTAGCCTATTTATTCTTCTTAAACATTAATAAAACAATGTTTGCTGTAAAACTGACTGCATTGGAGATATTTAGCAAAACCGACAAAAATATAGATTTTCATAATAACCTGAAAAAAGCCCAAAATTTTGGAAGCTTGTATCTCGCAAAATATTAAAGTTACAAAAGCGGCTCTGGTCTCATATTGTAGCAAATTTAGTTTAAATTAATTCCTTTTTGCTACAAACCCAGGGGATATTTAGTAAAAACCAAATAAAAGTCGAAAATTTACAGGTGGACACTGAAATTGGGTGGCAGCGGCACCCTCTCCCCCTGAATTGATAACACTGAGGGTATATGTGCAAAATTTGGAGCTTTAATCCAGCAGGTCACGATCTTTTCGCTAAGCCACCACACTATTGTTCTTTGAAATATGCTAGTAGAACTTTTCACCAGTTATGTCCTTAATTTTCTTTTCATGGCACCATTTCTCATATCTCTCAAATATTTAGGCATACTGTACGAGAGACTTCAGTAGAACAAGGCCTAGAATTGCTTCATATGCACTTTCTTCGATATCTGCAGGCAAATCTTCATCGGAAAAATTCATTTTTATAGAAGTTATTTTGATTTCAACGTTTTCAATATGTTTTGATAATAACTAAGTTAATAACGATAGCTGTTTGTTGATATCTCCTTAGCAACCAGTGGTGTCGGTCGCTTCATCGACCAACCAACTATGCTGCGGTGTGTTACGTCCAACCCAACAGTGACAGACATCATAAGTAATGACGTTTGTCAGTGCTGGGTTGGAGAATCAAATAATCACCGATTTTATTATTTTTTTTACAATATAAGTGAAATAGTTAGTGAAAGTCTAATTAATTTAATTACCGGCAACTGGGGTGAATCGGGACAGTTTTTGATTATTTTTACAAATTATAAAAAAATATGTGAAGATATACGAATCAACTTTTGGCTATCTTACCTACAAGATTCACAAAACAATGAATCCCTGCGTTTTAAGAAAAAAAATTATTAAAAAAAAAATAAATTTGTCAGAGCCTTATTTCTCATGTATTTTCCGAATTACGTTTCCTATGGGGTCTATCGGGACATAAAAAAGTGAAAAAACTTGAAAGAATCTGTAAATGGCTCATAATTTAATAATAACATTAATTTGAACACAAAATAATTAAGTGCTAAATAACTTAAAAATTTATTCAAAATCAAATCAACGTACAACTAAAGGTTGTTTAAACAAAACAATAAAACATAAAAACAACATGCCTAAACCTAAGAAAAAATTCTGTGGCAAAATGTAGGTATATTGAATATGCAATATTTGTCCTTGATACGTCATAATCGGTGGATACGCCTGTATTTATACTCGTGAAAAAACTACTAATTTCCTCCACAACTTTTTCAAGAGCTACAATTTTCTCACCAGTATTATTTGCTATGTAATCAATTGAATTTACGTTTGTCTTATACCTGTCTTTTGCTTGTTGTTTAGTAAGGGTTTACGATTATATAATTATACTACAATAATTAAAGGATATATATACACAGAATATAAATATCTTTAAAAAAATCGTTTAGTCTATGTGAAAGAACAATTGCCAATTTAAAAATTGTATTTTATTTTTATTTATATTGAGTGGATTATTAGAACATCTACTTCTATATGTCACGTGTAATTGTACTTCTTATTTTTGTGTGACTTAATATTGTAATAGTCTAAGAGCTGGCGATGGTTTTCATCAAGTGTCTACTTAAGACTTAAGGCAAAATTTTCTTGAGGATACCTGAAGGGTACCTGAAGCAAGTAAAAATAAGTTTTTCAAGTAACAATCTACAATATTATTTTTATTTCTGTATAAAAGTATAATGTATATATAATATATTTTGTGTAAAAAAATGCCAACCCTTGAAAATTAATTTTTTTTAATTAGTTTCAATTAACTCTGGCGACATGACATATGTTCATAAGCAATCAAACAGGCAATGGTATTTTATATATTAGAGATATTAAGGGGGAGTAAGGCAATCAAATCAGAGAGTAGCCGGCGGCAATGAGCCAATGTGAAGAGAGATCTTCGTAATAAACAAATTTTAGCTAAAAACTTTCTTCAATAGAAGTGTAGTATTCATTTACTTATAAGAATATCTTTTTTTTTTTCAGTTTAATAACGCCAGCCGTTTGGCTAAAAACTGCTTTTTCCCAGTGAAGATTTTTAGTACAGTGCTTTTTAATAGGGCTTCTACATCATGTAGCCAACATAACCTTAAATTTTAAGTTTTTCAAGTTTATTCTCATTTTTAATGTTTGTATATGCAATTTTTCAATATTGTTGATTAATAAAAATAGACTGTTAATTACAGGTTATATTTCCAACCTACAAAAAGAGTCCTATTTTATTAGGACAAAGTATTTAGAACTTCATAAACATTACACTGAACTAGATTTTAGTTGAAAATACGGTAACCATGCAGAAATTTTAATAATAGCTGCATAATACTCTTAAATCTTAAGAAACACATATTTTTGAGGTTAGCTGTGATGTCACGTGCAGATGCCCTATAATAGCCACACTGCCTATCCTTTATCCCACCTTAGCTTTAGCTTTACCGATGAAACTTTGTGATTGGCGTTGTCTCCTCTTAACACTTATAATGGAATAAAAAAAATATTTTAGATTGGTACTTTAGAAATTCATATTTTTAGCTGCTTCAGGTCTACCCTCCATTTTAAACGCAGAAAGGGAGGGGCGCCAGAATAGCTATCACCAACAAAATTTTGCTTTATGCAGACACTTGATGAAAACCGTCGCCAGATCTCCATGTATAAGGTACCACTTTATATTTTGCTATAGTCTAATCAATGAATGCCCAAAAGGGAATTGTAGAGGACATTGAGGAGGGGAGAATTTTCCTCTTCAGGAATGTGTTGGGGGTAGTTAGGAGGTAAACATACTAAAAGTCCCCGCCTCTAGCCCCGCCGCTTCAGAGAGAGGGATTCGATTCTTCGCTTATAACTTGGAAACGATGCGTCGTACGGAAAAAGGTAATCTATGCAAAATTAAATATAATTAAATTTCCTACAAGAATGTTTATATTCATTTTCTTCCTGAGTGTTATAGTTTACGAGATATTCGCCAGCCAAAATAGATAATTAATAAAAAATATTAATTAGGTGCCTTGAATATTTCTATCAAAGTGGCTTACCTTGGTCTGCTAATAAATCACAGTCAAAAACAATCTTTATTTTATAACACTCGACGTATTTATTAACATAATATTTTGTCGAAATCTATACATTTCCTTAAATATACAGTGTGACTCACTTAAAATGAAGACACCCTTATAACTTTTTTATTTTGTTTCCAATTTGAATCAAATTTTACTCAACTATAAAATAAATTAGGATCTACTTAAAGGCAAAGCCATCTGCGGTACCAAAATATGTGGAAACAAAATAAGAACATTTTTAATGTTAAAAATTCTAAAAAATGCATCGAATCGGCGCCACAAGTGTACATACACCAAAATTTGATTTGGTTATATGATGGAAGATTTCTCATACATAAGCTCATCTGACAAAGGGGATCCTCAGTTTCCGCAATTTGTGGTGGATACGTGAAATTTGTCAAGACTCACTAATATGATTTTTAATTTTTTTCTGCATATTTTTATACCGCAGGTGACTTTGCCTTTGTAGCAGGCGAATGTTTTTCTGGTCATAAGTAGATCCTAATTTGTTCTATACTTGAGTAAAATTTGATTCAAATCGGAAACAAAATAAAAAATCGGCAGCTACTGGAAGCGGCTAGAACCTCCCCCCACACGGTGGATCCTTATCAGCTGTGTTTGGATATTACATCGGAAATCAGAGCACTAAGCAAACAGATAAATTACACGTGACTTTGGAACCATTTATTTCATGAACAAATGTCGAACGAACTGAAGTGGACTACAAGCAATCTGGTAAAACATAACCTCTCGTGTTTGTTTATGTTGCATGTTAATCAATTGCCGGATATTATAAGGGTATTAACAGATAATGTTTCGGAGACTTTGTATAACATTGGAGAGCGAAAAAAAATAATAACACAGAATTTAGCCCAAATGACACTCTAACCTCAACAAGTCAATAACATTATGGACAATTCAGGCAGACTACGCATGCGTCAAATTAAAATCTTCCTGCTCGATCAAAAAGGTCCGAGCAAGTCGAGCTTCTCTGAGGCCTTTGTTTTGTAATATTCGAACGTTTCAGATTTAGCTCGGTTAGCTTGATTTGCATTAAACGAACGATTGTGATGCATCCCGTCAATCAGATGTAATATCCGAACACGGCTATAAACAATTATTACTTAAAAAAAAAAACAACTAAAATAATTTTGTCTGTCAAAAAAATTTGGATTGGTAACCTTTACGAATGTTGATTTTCTTAGGTTATGAAATATATTTAGAGACATAACCTACACAATAGGGCATCTGCATCATGTTTAAGTTTTTCAAGTTTATTCTCATTTTTAATATTTGTATACCCATTTTTGGCTTGGAACCACAGTGGCTCCAAGCAAATATTTAAAAATTCACGTAAATAATTTTTCTATATTGGTGATTAATAAAAATGGAATGCTAATTACAGGTTAGATTTCCAACCTACAAAAAGAGTCCTATTTTATTAGGCCGAAGTATTTAGAACTTCATAAACATTACACTACTAGATTTTAGTTGAAAGTACAGGGACCAGGCAGAAATTTTAATAACAGCTACGTAATATTCTTAAATCTTGATAAATATATATTTTTGAGGTTAGCTGTAACGTCAGGTGCACCATAACTTATAAATCAACATTCACAAAGGTTACCAACCCAAATATTTTCGACAGATGGCAAAATACATTTTCCCCTAGCAATAGTACCAATAATATTTTTTGGATGCTGTCATGTGTGCACATATAACGAATTCTTTTAAATTTTTTTCACGGAAACCAAATCAAATAGGTGCAAGTGTGATATATCGTTGAAATTGGAATTTTTTCTGATTTTCAATGATTCGATTACAAATTGTAAGTAATCATAAAATAAGCAACTTGTTGTGCCAAAACGGCACTAAACGTAATCCAATCTCAACCAAAACCTTTTCAGATCTTCTGGAGCACTAAAGAAACCCTCATGCAAAGTTTCATCAAATCGGTTTAGCAGTTTGGCCGCTATCGTGTTCACACACACACACACAGACATTTTTCAAAAATCACTTTTTTGGGTTCCTGGGACCTCAAAACGTAAAGATTTGATGTTATCTCAATTTTCGATTTTGGACTAAATGTAGTAACCTCCCACAATTTTATTGTGGGGAGGTTAAAAAGTCATAGGGTGTCTTCATTTTAAGTGAGTCACACTGTATATATTTTTTTAATTACTACATTGTAGCAGGCATAAAGCAGGTTTATTTCTCTCTCGGTAATAAGTTAATTAAAGTTGGAAATATTTCAAAGTTAATTATAAAACTTATACTAAAGTGTAAAGTGTGATACACAAATTGAGTGAATTCTCCAGAAAGAAAAGTGCTCAGATTATGTGGTAAAATGTAATTTGATTTAAACTTATTAACATAAAAACCTGATAAACTAAAAAACTAGTGGATACAAAAAATAAAAGTGAGAGAATGTGTAGATAGTCAAGACCAGGGGTGTAGCAGTAGTTATTTTTACCATGGAAAAAATATTCAAGTGTTGCAAAAATAAGGAACTAAAAATTTATTGTTGTAAAATCTGCCTGGGAATCTTTCATGACAGCTGTATAGCAAGAAGGAAGGGGGCCACTCTATTGGAGGGGCACATAATTTATTGTTCCAAAGAATGCCAGTGTGAAGAGAATAATAATAATAAAGTTGAAGAAAAATTAAAAAAAAGAATAAAAAAGGAAAAGAAAATAAGAAAATTTCGTGACGAGGAAATAAACGGATTGAAAAAGGAAAATGCTGAAAATGCTATGTTCATTGAAGAATTAAAAGAGAAATTAACTGTTTAATGAATTGAAAAATAATATGTCAGAAAGTATTAGAATGTTGACTCGGGACAATGAAGTGTATGCTCAGGAAATAGTTAAACTTAAATCTGAATTGACTAATTATTGTAATAGTAATTTGAATGTAACTGAACATTATGTACAAGCTAAGTTTAACAGAGAAGCTAACGTAAATTTAGGCAAGAATTATAAACAGGAGACTCGTAAAATAATGGTGTGAAAACTGAACGTAACCTAGATAAAATGTTGAAGCTTCGCTTGAAAAATTGTATAACAGGCGATAATTAAACCAGGGCATCGTTCGTAAATGTAATAAAGGATATAGTACGCCTTACTGAAAATTATTCATTGAAAGATTATGTAATTGTAGTGGCAGGGTCTAATGACTTTAAAAATAAGAAATATCCTTCTTTTAAAGAAATAAACACTAGAATCAAATATTGCACCCACACTAATATTATATTCACTTCAATTCCTTTTGACGATTCTAAAAATGTAAATGCTAAATTTATCAATAAATTCAATAATAAATTGAGTAGTTATACACATATGTTAAATCGGTTTGCTGAAGGAAAAGTAACATGTTTAAATTTTAACAACAGGAAGGGATTTATAGAGAAGAAAAATGTCATAGCAGATATAATAGTTGAAAACATTATGAGTAATAAAATAAATAATATCAAAAATCTTAAATTTATTGAATTAAATAATAACATTATAATGGATGTAAACCATGTTAGTTTAGATGATAGTAAATGTACTGAAGTAATTAATTTGTGTGGTGTTGTTGATCAGTCGGCCATTTTTTTAGACCAGCAGTCACCACTGAAAACGATCAAAACTTAAAACGACTAAACGCGGATGATGAAATGAAGGTATTCAAATTTAACACTGATATCTATTTAAATATACAAAGCCTACTTGGACATAGAGATGAGATTATTCAGAATATTATATGTAATAAACCTAAAATAATAATGCTTAGTGAATCCAGAGTAACTGATGATGTTGAGGACAGTGAAATTTATATTCACTTATATAATATTGTTAGATGTAATTCTAAAAGTCGATATACAGGTGTTACGATATATATTAGAAATGATTTGAAATATTTTGAAAATAAGGCATTTGTTTTAGAACCAAACTACTGGATTCAATTTATAACAATCGAATTAAATATGAAGCAGTGGCAAATGGGTGTATTGTATCATTCACCGAGTACGAGTGATGCAATTTTTCTAAATGACTTTGAAAACGTGTGTGAAAACCTTAATAGTAAAGAGAGACTTCTGTTAGTTGGCAATTTTAATATAGATTTTTCTCAGCCAATCTTTTATGCAAATAAATTAAAAAATATTATTGTTAACTTTGGAATTGAACAAATTGTAACTGAACCAACAAGGGTAACAGCAACAAGTAGTACCCTAATTGATTATTGATTATGTTCTTACTAATCAACTGATGGTTAAAGCCGTGGTTCATGACTCTCCAAAAATTACTGACCACAGTATAATATCTATAACCTTTTTAAATAATAGTAATAGAATAGTACACGGAAATTAGCAAAAATAGAAGAAAAAAATTATAATAAGCTGATATTTTCTGAATCGACAGTTGATGGTAGGAATACAGGATCAAAAAGTTCCCATCCCTAACTGGTGAGCTTCATCTCTTTTTCACCCTTATTATGTCACCATGCTGGTTTCTCAATAATATTTTGGAAATGTGATGTTCTACGACAAAACTAGAGATATTGAAAAATATTGAGAATTAAATTTTCTATAAAACATGTCTTATAGGTCGTTTGCAGATTATTAAGGGTGTTTACGTTAATCGACGGCAAACTTGAAGTAAAAAAATATTTTGAGGTTTCTGGTTCTTGTACATGCACCAAATCACAATTTTTTTTCATCCCCTTTAATAATAGGGTGGGGGTGGTAATGGGGGTGGCTAATTCCAAAAATTTTTTTGAGACCTTAGCTTCCCTTCTATATACTAAATACCAATTTTATGGACTCTTACCTGCTTGATTTACCCATTTACACCAAGTTTGCCCCAATTTACCCCCCAACCCTTCGACGGAACCAGATGAAAATATAATCTAGTTTCAGATTTCGTTAAAATACATATAAGTACCAAATTTCAAGTCAATATCTTAAACGGTTCCAGAGTAAACGTGCGCACAAAAAGTTACAGACAGACCGACAGACAGAATTTTTTTTTTTTCTCTCAAACTTAAAATCTCGACGTTTCATGACATTTTAAGCCTGTTTGAACAATAAAAAATTTTAAACATTTTTTTTGTTGTTACTATACTTCCATTGGATGTGGAAGTAAAAGTAATAGAAATATCGATACATAACACAAAACCTTTTTTGTAGAGAATTTTGTGACAAACCTTTTCCTATACTTGTTTTTTCCCTAAGATAAAGCGTTTAAAAGATATTGTCAAAAAACCAGTGCGGTGTCCCTAAAGGGGGTGAGAGTAAACAATAAACAGTAAACTGAGATGGGGATGAAGCTTACCCCTTGGGAACTTTTTTGATATGTATTCTTACACACATAAGCTAACTATTATAGACATTTCAGCTTATTATAATTTTTTTCTTCTATTCCACATAAATTTGCCTAATTTCCGTGTACTAGAAATAATGTGCAGATCTACAAAATGCTTTAGAAAGGACAAGGGCCTTTTCCACCCATCAGCCATGTTGTATTTCCTAGTAGTATATGTCTTGACGAGTAATAAAAAACTGTTCTTTGGAATAGTAGATTATTCAGTGAGCGTATAATGATGGCTATTACTCGCGGGGTGATGTTTACGGCACGAGACGAAGGCGTGTCGTAAATCATCCGAGTGTGTAATAGCCATTATACGCGAACTGAATACTATAATTTACCCACGACTATCGCATATTTTAACTGTTTTAATAGTTTAAAACTGAAAAAAAAAAGTTCATTTACAGTAAAACGTTGACGTGTTAAACATTAAACACGAAAACATGAAAAAATGAATTCGCCGTTTCCTTATGAAAATTGCTAGTTCCTGATTGGTCAAAGGTGCGTTAGAATGAAAACAACTAGTTCCTGGTTGGTTAAATATGTATTAGAATTAGATTATGTTCATTATACGTTTGGTTGGAATAATGACTATCATTATTTGACAATAGGGAAGATGCATGAAATTTTAAAATGCTTGAAAAAGTGATTTGCTCTTAATTTCCATTACGCAGAAAATGATTATAACAAAAGAAATTCAAAATAAAATGTATTTTCCGTAAAATTAATATTTAGATTATGCTGTAATTTGTAAACAAAACCACGTGACTGCAAACGGTTTCTTATTGCCGTGAAGTCAATGACGACATCCGTTATTCGGATAATTTGTCCAAAGTAGACGCAGTGTCCTAACCTCTCGTTGACGTCTGTCTACGAACTAATTTTGGAGAATCTTGAATGTAAAATTACCATATTTGTAGTGATACTCTTAGTTTTACATTTAGGCACAATGTAATATTTGTAACTCATAAGTCATAATAACGTTGTTCACTAACTCATTAACCGAATAATAACACAATAACACCACAAACAAGAACTCGGTAAACTGACTGTAAACAATAAACAGTAAACTGACATTTGACAAACCCATCGAAATTGCTTTAGATATACGAAATTACAGAAGCATGTTTCTACGGAAAAAGAAACTTCCGTTCACTATTCCGTCCTTGTCTGACAAGATCTGATTGGTTGAAGAAAACGTCCGGTTGGCTTAACCGTCTGTACACAGACCGAGAAAAAGGATGGAATATAGTGCACGCAACTTTCTCTCTCTGTGTCACTTTCTCTAGTCGAGTGCACCTTCCAGTTTGTTATTAATTTCGATGGACAAATCATAACGGGAAACGTCACAGTTAATGGCACCAAATTACTAATTTTGGAGAATCTTGAATGTAAAATTACCATATTTGTAGTGATACTCTTAGTTTTACATTTAGGCACAATGCAATATTTGTAACTCATAAGTCATAATAACGTTGTTCACTAACTCATTAACAAAATAATAACACAATAACACCACAAACAAGAACTCGGTAAACTGACTGTAAACAATAAACAGTAAACTGACATTTGACAAACCCATCGAAATTGCTTTAGATATACGAAATTACAGAAGCATGTTTCTACGGAAAAAGAAACTTCCGTTCACTATTCCGTCCTTGTCTGACAAGATCGTTTTGAAATATCCAAATTCCTCACCGATGAAATTATTTATTTTCTCGCTGTATTAACATTCAAAAAATCGTAAATTTTACATTTTTATAACTGTTTTTTGATGCTGTATCGATTTTCATTATAAAAAAAAATCATGCAACTTCTCTATTGTTAAATGTAGAATGCAATGATTATACGATGGTGGTGGATAAACATATTCTTATTCAATACATACCACAATATGTGGTTTTGAGCGCTGACACGTTTAAATTCGCACGCAACGTCAACACTACTACGACTCCCGTGGAAACGATTTTGTTTTTTATACATTGAAGCGCTTGATGAAACAATATAAATTAACCATTATTTAAAAGCTTAAATGCTTAACAATGAAATGAGGTATAGTTTATCTTAGTACGTCGGATGGCTGGCTCTAGCGTTCACTAACCCAATACCGAGGTATAACCAAATAAAACCTATTTCATTTTATTCAGTAGGTTTTTTTACATAGGAAATCACATTTGACGACACTCTCCATTGGTCGAGACTGAAGTTACAAGAAAAAAACAAAAAAAAATGAAAATAACAAAATTCAAATTCAACCACGAATAACTTTCAAACGAAAAAAGATAAAATTATATATATTTTTTTGTTTTATAGCACAAACGATTCTCTTTAATTTGATGTATAATTTATTACAAAAATAATAACTTTAACATTAGAAAATTGAGGTTAATTTAGATGGTACACAAATTGTCAATTTTTTCAAAGCTCTAACTCGTTGTAACTCGCTTATGTATTGAGCTATTCGAATGTTTTTTTTTACCAAAAACTGCCAAATTTCATAGACTTCATTTTGTCTCAATTAATGCTGGGTCTAGCTCTGTAAATAAAAGCGGTACAGCCTTTTAAACGCAACGAAGCGCACTACGGCGGCGGAGTCGTGGGGCTTCCCCTCTCGTTCCCGGTACATCCCGCGTTTGCCATAAATCGCGCAATGCTTCCATCAGTGGCCATAACAAACGCTTTAGAATAATTTTCCTTTATTGTAAGATGATAAAGTTAACAAATCAAATTGAATAATATTATATTACTTATAATAATCCATTATATATGGTGTCGTACAACACGGGTGGTGCGTTAATAAATGGAAAATAATAGGTACCAGACAGAGATTGCCATGGTTTCACTAACTCGTAGAGGCTCTGAACGATTAGTCAGATTTTTGTACATAACTATATTTTTGTTTTCATGTAAACTGAAAGGGTTAAAATCGGTTAAAATTGGATAGACGATCTAGATGTGCTTGTGTAAATAGGCTGTTCTCTTTTTTTAAATAATACTATTCCAAGTGGGATTTTTTCCATCTAGCATGTCTTCGTTTTAATCAAAATTATCGATGCTATGAATGTAATTGTTTTCTTCAGAACTTACTGGAGGAACTCCAAGTGGTATAAAAATGTCGTCACTAATTTTTATTAATACGTGACTAGCTAAAGACGTTAAAAATGTCCGTATTTCATCGTAGGAATAACCATAGCCAAAAGAATAAAGCATATCATTAAGTTTTTTTTCTTCTGACGACACAATACACATGTAGTAATATGTAAACGATTAAAAAAATGGCCTAAGGTGATTTTTTTTGTCATCCCAATTATTAATATAAATTGCATTACTATAGGAATGACGTTTAAATCAAATTTGTCTGTCCTGACATATTTAGTATCCACGACATAAATGTTTATAACAAATCTGAAACTTCTTGTTTACATTTATGTTCATTCAGATTAGTAGTCGTGTTTTTTTTTTAACCCCCGACCTCAAAAGAGAGGTGTTATAAGTTTGACGCGTATGTTTGTATGTTTGTTTGTCTGTCTGACTGTCTGGCTTCATATCTCTTCAACCGGTGATCCGATTTTGATGTTTTTTTTTTATTTGAAAGAGTATTTTGTCGAGATGGTTATAGGCCATATTAGATTGGTTTGGTCGCCATGTTGAACTTCTCTAGAAATTGTCCGATTGAAGTAAAATTGAAAATGTGCAGACAATTATGGTAGCCGAACATGATTTAGGCCTCATTTTGATTCGGTCATATGAAACTGGTACGATTAGATACATTGATCGGGGGTTTTTAAAAATTTTCAATTTTACTTGTTATAGGTTTAAAATATCCAGCTGCAGCTTTACTTAAGATACCGGCAGCATTATCAAGAATTGTCAATTCATTTTCATGAACCAAGTTTTCTTCGCCTGATTCAGTTGTGACTGACAACAAAAATCCTTTTAGCTTTATTATCACTTGAATGAACTGTTGCTGTATTTTCTTTGTGTTCGCAAAACACTTTGTTTGCTTAGATGTTTTTCTAATCTCTTTCTTTTATTTCCGCTGCTATAATAATCTAATTTTTCTTCCGTCATTTCTTCAAATATATCATTAAGGCGTGCTTTTAGAAATGTTAAAGTTAAGAATTATTTGTTTGCAAAACAGCAAGATAAAACTCCCTATATAAGATGTTTAACACTACTTTAAATTAATTTTTTTCTTTCAGTTGTTTAGTTTGTATACATTTAATTTTTTTTTGCCAATATATTTTGCATAACAAATTTTATAACAATTTCCATCAGCCCAAATAAATCTGAATAAATGTGTAACCTGCCTTGTATTTCTGTATCACAATGCGACACTGCAGCTTTCTAGTTTCCGCACCCGTTCCTGTACAAATTGCTACTTAAAAATGTTCTTAATTTATTCTTAATTTTTCTGGATTTTCCACAAATCAGACAATGACATTTTATTTTAAACTATTTTTTTTCTTCTTTATTATAACTACATGAAGGCTCACTTGCATTTTTTATCGCGTTACAAATATCACAGACAATACATATTACCTCTGCTAATATTATTATTATTACAAAAAGATGTCCTACAAGAATAATGAAATCGGTATCGAAGGGTGTGTTTTATAAAAATTTTAATGAAATAGCATATTTTATTTCATTTGCACAATTTATAATAGACTTGATGCCAGTAACAGTTGGTTTTTATCATATTTTTTTTCGCTGTTTTCAGCAGTTTCGCAAAACAAACATGTAGTTTTTCTCCACTGATAAAAATGAATCTACCCTATACATAAACTGTAATAGCCTAAATGTAAATAAAATAGTATATACACTTATTAATACTTATCCAGACAATAATGAGGAGAGCAGCCGATACGTTTCTTGATGGGCTGAGAGAGTAGCGGGAGCGAGAGAGGAAGCCTCCCGTCTTCGTCGCCGTAGTGTGCTTCGTTGTGTTTAAAGGGCTGTAGCGCTTTTAGTTAAAAAATTAGATCTAGCATTAATCGAGACAAAAAGAAGCCTATTAAATTTGGCAGTTTTTGGTGAAAGAAAAAATTGAATAGCTCATTATATAAGCGAGTTATGACGAGTTAAGAATTAGAAAAATGCTGCTGATTTGTGTACCCTTTTGAATTTTGCCAGTTTTTTTATGTTAATTTTTTTATTATTGCAATAAATTATACTTCAAATTAAAAAGCAAGGTTTACTTGTCAAAACAAAACAACAATTTTATTTTTATCTGCTTTAGTTTTAAAGTTATATTTGGTTGAAAATTAAATTTTTAAATTTCTTTTTTTTTTAGTTTTTTTCTTATATCTTCGGTCTCGACCAATGGAGAGTGTCGTCAATTTTGATTTCCTATGTAAAATAACATGCTTTAATAAGTAGTGAAGGTCCCATCTGGTTATACTTCAGTATTGGGTAGGTCAAGAAAGAGAAGGCTTTTCGCGCTCTGCCCGACGGGCTATCTTGTTTCATCGAGCGCATCTAACTGAAATATACATTAAAAGTTCGGATAAAGGTAAAAAATTACTAAAAAACTGCAAACATGCCCACTTTGAAATTATATTACTATGACCTACTGTTGTTTTTCAAATGTAAAACATATAGAAACATAAAGATCATATGTTCAACTATAAATAAATAACACTTAATGACTAAGGAGAACTTTTCTTTTTTATGAAATTAGTGGGCGAAAATTGTATAGCTTATCTACCCTTGTCCTTTTAGTGAAAGTAATTTATATAATATTAAATCAGTTAAAATGTAGGTGTATTACACCAATACCTAAGATTAGGAACACGAACGAGGCATGGAATTTTAGGCCGATTAATACTTTACCTTCTGTGGAAAAATTGTTAGAAAAAGCAGTTTACAATGAATTGATGGATTACTTTAATTCCAATAATATTAATAAGTCATCAGTCTGGTTTTCGAGCAAAGCACTCGTGTGAATCTGCACTTCAATTAACATTTACTAGCTGGATTCAGAAAATATCTGGGTAAAATTATGGTGTAAAAGGTAATGTTTTGAAGTGGCTAGAAAACTATTTGACAGACAGAAAACAGATCACCAATATTAATAACACATATTCTTTTGACGTTGAGTTGGTGTACTACAGGGAAGCATTTTAGGACTGCTATTTATTATATATATTAACAATACAAATTACCAGCTTAATTGCGACTTCTTGAATTTGTATGCTGATGATACATTATTGGCTGTATGTGATGACGATCTAGATAATGCTGTCAATAAAATGAATATAGAACTTTCCAAAGTTGAAAAATATTTTAAAGTCAATAAACTCAAATTAAATCCAAGCAAAACAAAAGCAATGGTGATTACAAATAGAATAGAATAGAATATATATTTCGTACTAGGGACAATATACAGAATTGTATTGTACAAGTCAAGCAAAACATGAGCTTCAATAATTAAAAAAATCACATTAATAACATTAACATTCGACAATTACAAAATAAATAATCTAAATTACATTAATAAAAACACAACAGTTACATACTTATTAATATAAATTAAACATAAGAAGAATATTACATTACTTTATTATTTGGCATCACTACAGATTAGTCATAGGAAGGTGGCATCATTTATTTCATTTAAATTGTATGGTTCAGATTGTAATTAATATTTTCCTCATTATTTTTTTAAAGAGAGTTAAGGTTTTTATTTCTTTTATGTGTCTGGGCAGGCAGTTGTACCATTTCAATCATTTATAATAACAGCCCTTTTCAAGCAAAGCACTCTTGTGGATGGGATAACAAAAATTATCTTTATGCCTTGTGTCGTGTTTGTGGTCTTGTGGCACCTAGTTGATTCAAAATTGATTTTTAACAAAAGGGCACACACTGGTTGCGAACGGCAGCTCTGGGTTATGGGAAGCAAAAGTCGTGGTTCGAATTTGAATTAGTTGTAACGGTTGGTAACGAATAATATATCTCTTTTATTTAGTTATTTATTTTTTTTTATTTTGAGTGCTTACATATATATTTTGAAATCGAATGTTTTTCAGGGCGCCACCTTAGCTTGAAATATAGAGATATACTCAGAGTAATCTAAGAGTATTATAAAAGCTATGGAAAACAATACTTACTATGATCATTACGTACTAAAATCTGCTCACCTTTAAGTCATCTGCTGAAATGTTATCGTAGAAGAGAATAAAACACATTTATACAAGTTGACAACTTTACTGGGGGTTAAACCTCAAAAGCTTTGATACACGATATAATGAATCAGGTCAATCTAAATTAACATATGAAAAGTTCACTTGATCAGTACCATTACGGTATATAGACCAAACATAATAAATTTATATCAAATCACTAAAAATAATACCTCTTTTCAAGATAGTTTCAATTGTAGGTAATTCACTTTAACTTAGCACTAAGTCTATTGCTATTTAAATATGTGACGACAATGAAATTAAAAAAAAGTGAAATGGTACCATTCCTTACACTTTAGATAAGGGATTTAATTAATTGGTGAATATCGTATACTAAATTTCAATTTAACGAACATTACAAATTATATTATACCTGGTGTTTAAAATTCTAAAGGATTATGATAATTTACTCAAGTGTGTATCTTGAAAGGGCGGCCACGTAGTCTAGTTTGGACGTCATCAACAAGAAAACAAATATACTAGATCTCCCCTACCTCAATTTGAAAATTTCCTGATTATCCATCTCTATAAGACTGTAATAGGTTAATACATATTCTCCGTTTTTTTGTGGAAGAATCAACAAGGGAAAAATAGTGCCTCTACCATCAGCGTAGTTCGAAAATAATGAAATTTGAAACTTCTTACTTAGGCCTCCTCGTTATTCACTCATATCCATATTCACAGACATTCCAAACGATTAATATATATCCTCCATCATTTTGTGTAAGAATCAAAAGACTTGGCCTCGTGTTAGAGGGAAACCTGCAACCCTAAGGATACGAAATAACCCTTAGAAAAATCTTAAAAAAGAAACGAAACTATTTAAATTGAAGGTAACTTACCCCAAGGAACCTAGGGGGTGCGATTCAGTTTCTTAAAATAAGCATAGCTTATTAGTAATAAAATAATTGTGTAATTAACACAGACACATGTTGCCTCCTTCTTTTTTAGATTGGAAAAGGGAAGTTAAAAAAGGCTTCGCGTACTCACGTGATTTTCTCCCAGGAAACCGACCAATCAGACAATGACAACGACCACTTTCAAATCTCCGAATTTAAACTAGTTATAATGTCTTTTGTTTAGCCAAATTAATTATTCTAGATGAAGAAGGAATGTTGAAAACATTTTCTAGGTTACCTTATTCACTTATTTAATTTGATCAATTTTTCTACTGATGTGATTAATCTTTTCTTTATTAATAAAAGTTATTAAATTGGACTTTAAGTTAGTTTATTATGTATAAACCTTGTTAGTTTATCAAACTAAATTGATTAAATGTGAGGCGGAAAGCAAAAAGGGACCTCTTGTCGGCAAATTCCAGTTTTTAGTTATTGATATTAAATGAATTAAGCTTTAATTCCGAACAATTTGGTGCAAAAATCATATCTCTATGTTTTTTTTTTGTTTAAGTTACTAGTGCGTTTATGAAAAGAGACCTCTTGTCGGTCCCATGTTATTTCTCCATAAGCGACAAGAGGTACCTTTTCCAGGGCTGAACACCGACTGCTTTATCGATTATTTTAAGTGTCTCATCCAATTATATCGGTTTTGTAATCGATTACAACTTGTAAAGGTAATAAATCGCAAAAATCCGAAAATCGATTATTTTGACCCAAACCACTAATTCGACTGTACTGAAAAATTGACATCGCCGACAAGAGGTCCCTTTTTGCTTTCTGCCTCACAAATATTAAATGCTTCAACACTGATGGTTATGCAACCAGTTCTACTCACGAATATCTACGGTAGTCTAAGTATTTTCACTCTAAATAAATAAAATTTATGATTGTAACATTTAGGGTGTTACAGTCTATAAGAGCCTGTTTAAAAATTTCTCTATTATTGTAAACAAAACAGAGACTTTCATATACATAAATTCCTGTCACAGTTAAAATGTTAAGTGCTCTCAATAAACCTCTACATGATTCGTTTGCTCTGCTCCCTGTCATTGTTCTGACTACACGTTTTTGAATTTTGAAGACCTCTTGACTGTGTGAACCACACCAAGATATCCATACGTCAATACCGAATAAAAATTACCATAATAGGCTGTTAATAGAGTACTCTCATCTACAACCTTTTTTAATTCTTTAATGGAGTAGCAAACTTTGCTGAGTTTTCCACAAAGCAACTGTACATGGACCTCCCACTTCATATACTGATTAACAGTAACACCTAGAAATTTTGTTGAATTTGCAAAGGTAACATCTACATCATTAATCTGGATTTCTGTTAAATATTTTCATTTCTACTATGCCTGAATAGAATGCAATTGGTTTTGTCCGTATTTAACACTAATGAATTATTTTTAAACCATTCTGAAATTTGTGACATGTCTTTTCTTCTATCATAGCAAAAGTTTTTTCAGAGATAAGGACGTTTGTATCATCTGCATAATTTGTTAAAATAGTTGTTTTGTCAGTGATTACCTTTGATAAGTCATTTATGTATAGGATGAATAAAATCGGTCCAAGTACACTACCTTGTGGGACTCCCATGGTTATACATTCTGGTTCTGAGTAATAATCTACGTAGTTGTCTCTAATGTTTACTTTTTGTGTACGTCCTTTAAGGTAGGACTCGAACCAGTTATAAGCTAATCCAAGTTTGCTTAAAAGTATGTTATGGTTCACACAGTCAAAGGCTTTTGAGAGATCCAGGAAGATGCCAAGCACATGGCAACCTTCATCCATTAATTTTAAATGTTTTCAACAAAACTGAAAATTGCAGTCGTTGTTGACTTGCCCCTTTGAAAGCCATGTTGATTCATGGCAATAATTTTGTGAAGATTAAGAAAGGATAATACTCTTGAACACATGGTTATTTCAAGCACTTTGGAGAAATTCGATAGCATACTTATAGGTCGGTGATTTTCCATTTGAAGATTTTTATAGATGGGTTTAACAACTGCCACTTTCAGTCCTGCTGGAAAGACACCTTTAGATAATGACTCATTAATAATATATGTCAAGGGTTCAACTATTAAAAAACTTATTTTTTTCAACAATATATTGGATATATGATCATCACCAGCAGAGAATTTGTTTTTTAAGTTATTTATAATTTGTAATACTTCATTTTGAGTTACTTCCGACAGGTAAATTGAGTTTACATTTGCTGATATATGTGCTAAATCAGGATTTGTGGGATTATTTCCAACAAGGTTAGGGGCCGCTGTAATGAAATACTTATTAAATGCATTACATGCTTCTAGAGGAGAAGTAATGGTTTCATTGTTTATAACAATTCCTTGGAATTTATCATTTTTGTGACTAAATTTGTTGTTTTCTGCATTTATAATATTCCATACAGTTTTTGTTTTATTATCTGATTCATTTATTTTTTGCCCGTAGTATTTTCTTTTCTCATTTATCAGCAGGTCAGTATAAAAATTTTTATATTTAATAAATACAGGTTTTGGTAACCTGTTAGGTTGGTATAACTCCGATAAGAAATTTATGGTCTGTTTAACATCAAGTATATTTTTTGTTATCCATTTTGGTCTCCTTTTTGTAGGAATTTTTACTTTTTTTTAAAGGAAATGAGGTATTGTAATGTTCTAACAGTATTTCAGTAAAATTGTTGTATTTATCATCAACAAAGATAGCTTCAAATACAGGTAGCCAAGATTCTTCATTTAAGCAAATATTAAAAATTTGATAATTTTCATCACTGAAAATACGTCTGAATTCATAAGTAGGCTTCGTGCTGGTATTTTTACCAGTATATATATCAAGCTTTTGACCATAGTGATCAGAAATATTGGTATTTATAACTTTTAAGGTAAAATTTTGAAACTTTTTTATGAATATATTATCAAGACAAGTTGTTGTGTTCTGAGTAACTCTAGTAGGCTCCTGTGTTGTAATTTGCATATTATATGAGTTTAAGAGGTTGACTATTAAATTTAAATTTTTTATATTCTTTGCCGATGGCTGCATATCAACGTTAAAGTCTCCAGCAACCAAGACTGATTTATCACCCATTGTAGCTTTTTCTAATAGCACGTCTGATTTATTTATAAAGCAATCAATGTTGGTTGCTGGTGGTGCATATACTACACATATTACATAAGTAACACCATTAATTTTAAATTCAGCAGAAGTACACTCAAAAACGTAGTCCTCACTTAAACAATTTATATCATTACGGATCACAGCATTCAGAGATTTTTTAGCATATAATACTAGCCCTCCGTGTGAGTTTTTGCCTATTCTGCAGTGTGACGAGATTAGTTTATAGTTTTCTAGTTGGAAAGCTCCTATACTATTATCCGTTTGCCAATGTTCAGTTAATGCTACAAAATTTACATTTAACTCGCTAATTATAACATTTATGTTATTGAGACAGTTTGAAATACACTGAACATTTTGATGAAAAATGCTTACTATACTCTCTTGATTCTTTGGAAAATCTAAATTAATTTTGTTTTGTTCGTTTTTTGTTTTTTTCATTTCAATTTCCAGAATTCTTTTGTAACAGGCACATGGCAGCATGGTTAACATTTAAAGATTTTTTAAACTTAGTATTCGTTTCTACACAGTTTATACATGTTAAAGTATCACAGCTACAGTCACCCGTGTTATGTTCCTTTGCGCAGTTGTAACAGGTAACTTTATTTTCAAATTTTGTAGCAACATGACCATATCTTGCACATTTAAAACATCGCACTACACTATAGTACTCCTGTATCATGCATCTTCCTCATCCAATGTTAACTTTTTCCATTTGACATATTTTATTTTTTAGTGTACTGTCTAGGGAGATAATGATATAACCTTTATTTTTCCTGTCTTTCTGCTTGAATTTTGCCTGTACTTTAAAAATCGAGTTTTCATTTACAGTAAGCTCATTTTGTTCAATAAGAGAGTCAAGTATAATTTTGTCATCACCATTAATAAAATCTTCTTTTACTCCACGTATGATAATCTTTGGGTTTTTTTTGTATACCATCTACAACATTATACTGGTGTCCAAGTTCAGTAGTAACTTTTTCTCTGATTTAAGTTTAGAAGTGGTAACATCAATTTTAATAATACTAATCTGTCCATAGATAATTCGCCAATTGAAGTAGTCAAACAAATTAAATATTTGGGAATAATTTTGGATGTCATCTTGTCATTTAAACAGCATTTTGATTATACAAAAAAGAAAATAAAAAAAATTGTTTTACTTCTTAAGAATAGCAATTAACTTACATATGAAAACTAGAATCACCGTATACAAAGCAATCATTTTGCCACACTTTGACTTCTGTGCTACTGTTTTGTATTTACTTGACCAAAGTAGTATTAATAAATTACAAATATTGCAGAATAGGGCGATGAGAATAATTCTCAGATGCAATAGATATACACCTATTATAACCATGTTCTAGAATGAATGCCTGTATCGGTTAGAATTACCTACTTTACAGTGATTTTTATATTTAAAATTCTAAAGAGCTTATTACCCGAGTATTTGAATAGGTTCATTACATTTAACCAAGAAATTCATGTATATAATACTAGGTCTCATACTGATATTCATATTAGCAGAACTCACTGCTGCAGAGCAATGAATAACATATTTTCTAAAGGAGTTCGTGATTACAATAACTTACCAAAGAAAATTAAAGATAGTAATTCCCTAAACACTTTTAAACGTGAATTAAAATTGTATCTAAGTAAGTGGTGATTGATTATATATTTTTACCTACGATCACTACTGTAAATAGTAACAAACACACTACCTGCCACCTATGTAAGTTGAATTTTACATATAAACACAACGCACGGGACACGCGCAATTATAGGTGGCTTATATCGCTGACGCGGGGTTTAAAAAAACAAATGCGCCTACTTAATTTTCAAACGCTGTCAAAACTGACATAATATTTGTTGAATAAAATTGTTGACTAGAAAACTAAATCCAGATTTTACTAAATAACTAAATAAATATGATCGTAGATAAAGTATAGTACATAATTCGAGTTGTAAGGCAATTACACACTCATGGTAATACGTACTCGCCGCTACGCGGCATCGTGCGTAACTTTTCCATTCGTGCGTAATATGCTTCTTACATCACTCATTACGTAATATAATATTATATTCTTACTCTACATTATTCATAATTGTATAATGTTTGTTTTTATTGTAACGTGTTTCCACCCCTAGGAAACCGCCCTTGCAAATTCCGTGGGTTCCAAAAATTATAACAAGAGATGTCCACTAACACACTTTATTAAATAATTTTCTGGATACTTCACAATACTATTATTTACTTAAATGCACTTTACTGACTAAAAATAACAATGTTTGGACTTTTAACCTCACTTGTCAATTCAAAACTTCTCTACTTACTATACTTTCTGAACTACCCGCCGAGAATGCGGTCTTTTATACCTAAAATGACAGATCTCGATTTTTCTGTGATGACGCCACCATTCTCTAGATAATTCCAGATGTCACTTTAGAACTTCTCTGGTAGGTTCTTTCTCGAGTAGGTGCAAATACATCTGAATTAATTGAATTCATTCTAGGGGTTGCAACACATCACACTGCCCCCTCCTTAAGCCTGAACGTCTCGGTCAGGCAATTCAGCCTCTTTCACATACTTCGCCAGTCTATCCAAGTGTACGATCTTCATCTTGGACTTTTTGTTTCGTTGAATCTGATAGACGACATAATTCGGGTAATAACAGTATACGGTCCTTCCCAAGGAGGTTGAAGTTTTGGTGACTTCCCTTTCTTTCGCTGTGGGTTGTACAGCCAAACCAGATCTCCTGCCTTGAACCCTTCTGAACTACCCTTACGGTCGTATCGAGCCTTCATTCGGTCACTGGCTATGGTGATTTGGTCTCTAACCAGCTCATGAACATTTCTTAGCCGTTCACTCATTTCATCCGCATAGCTGTTCACAGGAAGCTGTTCTCTTCCTGGCGTTCCGAAAATCAAATCACACGGCAGTCTGATCTCATGTCCAAATACTACACGGGCTGGTGTTTGTTTCGTAGACCCGTGGATAGCAGCTCTGTATGCCATGAGGAAGAACGGTATGTGGAGATCCCAATCACGTTGATTCTTATGAACCACTTTAGAGAGATGTTCTTTCATGGTCTTGTTATGTCGTTCCACCATTCCATCTGATTGCGGGTGAAGGGCTGTCGTCCGTGTTTTGTGTATCCCCAATAACTTGCAGATTAGCTGACTCAAAGTTCCTCCCTTGATCTGAGTGCAGCTCCAGTGGTACACCAAACCGACATATCGAATTATCTACCAAGACTTTGGCGACAGTGACTGCTTCTTGGTTTGGAATCGCATAGGCCTCTGGCCACTTACTAAAATAGTCCATGGCAACCAGTATATACTTGTTACCATCCTTGGTTACTGGGAATGGGCCGGCTATATCGATCGCGATCCTCTCGAAAGGAGTTCCGACGTTATATTGCTTCATTGCACCCCCACTTCTAGTCTGTGGTCCCTTACTGGCTGCACAAATTTTGCAATTGCGACACCAAGCTTCCACATCTTGACAACTATTTACCCAATAAAATCGTTCTCGTACTTTATTCAGGGTCTTATTAACGCCGAAGTGCCCACGGGATGCTCCATTATGTGCTTCCTGAAGTACTTTCGGTACTCGACACCTGGGAATCACTAGACGCATAACAACTTCCCTGCCATCCGGGCTTTCCCAAGCTCTCTTTAGCAGCCCGTTCATGACTTTAAGGGAATCCCATTGGGCCCACAAAGCCTTCAATCCAACTGCCCTGTCCGAAACATCCTTCCTTCCACGCTGGTCGAATTCCTTTCTCCTTTGCTCTCAATATAGCCCCAATCTCTGTGGCATTCAGTTGTTCTTGTCTCAGGGCTTCGGTTGTCCAATCATCCGGAACCTCTATTTTAATAGTGTTGACGGCCACCGTACCTTGCAATTTCTCAACGCGGCGGCAGTGCTTGCAATCTTCCTTGCACAGTCTTCTAGATAAAGCGTCTGCGTTCTTATGAGATCTTCCAGGTCGATGTTCGATTTTGAAATCATACTGTTGCTGCCTTTCTATCCAACGAGCCAGTTGACCTTCAGGAGTTTTCAACTTCAACAGCCATTTTAATGCAGCATGGTCGGTCCGAATCTTGAAATGTCGTCCATAAAGATATTTATGAAAATGGTCCACTGATTTAACGATGGCCAGTAACTCTTTCTGGGTTACACAATAATTTCTTTCCGGTTTGGACAGCACCTTGCTGAAGTACTCGATCACTCTTTCCTGCCCATTCTGGATTTGAGACAGTACAGAACCGACCGAAGAATTGCTGGCATCTGTGTCTAGAATAAAAAGTTCTTCCCGTTGTGATTACGCTAGCACAGGACCAGTGCATAGAGCTGCCTTCAATTTTCTCCATGTCGTTTCACATTCCGGTGTCCATTGGTACTGCACTTTCTCTTCTGTCAGCCGGTGTAATGGCTTCGCAATTTCTGCAAACCCTTCCACAAAGCGCCTATAATAAGTGCAGAGGCCAAGGAAGCTCCGCACTTCATGAACGTTAGATGGTCTTGGCCAATCTCGTACGGTAGAAATTTTGTCGGGGTCTGTTTGTATTCCATCCGAAGACACCACGTGACCAAGAAATTTGACTTCTTTCTGGAATAGCAGGCACTTCTTCGGGTTCAACTTCAGATGGGCATTCCTGACTCGCCCAAATACTTCTTGAAGATTTTTCAAATGTTCTGTAAAGTCCTGTCCCATAACAAACACGTCGTCAAGGTAAACCAGGCACGTCCTCCAGGTTAGCCCTCGCAGTACGAATTCCATCAATCTTTCAAAGGTAGCTGGTGCATTGCAAAGTCCAAAAGGCATCACGGAAAATTGATAAAGACCACTGTCTGCTGAAAACGCTGTCTTTTCCTTATCATCAGGATGTAGCCCCACTTGCCAGTATCCACTCCTAAGGTCTAACGTAGAAAACCATCGTGAGCCTGCCAACGTGCTTAACGTGTCGTCAATTCGTGGTAATGGGTAACTGTCTTTCTTCGTGACATCGTTTAATTTTCAATAATCGACACAAAATCTTAATGTTCCGTCCTTCTTGGCAACCAAAACTACTGACGATGACCAGGGACTCGTTGACTCCTCAATGACTCCATCTTGTAGCATCTTGTCTATTATTGCCGAGGCATCTTCTTGTTTCGCTAATGGAAGCCTCCTAGGTGGTTGTCGAATAGCGGGTGAGTCGCCAGTATTTATCCGATGCTGGACTATGTCTGTTTTTGTAAGGGTCTCTGTATTCTTGGCAAATACTGAACTTTCCTTTTCCAGGAACTTGATTGCCTTCGTTCATCCTCGGATAAGTGCTCCAACTGGGTACTCAGCAAGGTCAAAACTTCCTGGTCTATTTTCATAGATGAACTTCCCTCTGTTTGTTCCTCGCACCTCGCTACCCATGTGACCGGTTCATAGGAGCCAATCGGTTTGCCTTCCTTAATTGTCACTGAGTGGGAATTTAAATGAACGACTCTAATTGGGATTTTGTCTTTAGTCCGGGTTAAAGTTTTCGCCACAATAATATTGGGTAGGGACTTAATCGATTCGTCATCTTCAACTAGGCCAATTTCCTTCTAAGGCAGCATCGATTATTTGTTCTGAATGAGCAGGAATCTTGATCGTCTGTGTTGTTAACAACCTCGCTTTATGGAATTGGTCATCTGCGGTTGCCAGAATAAATTCTCGCTCCCCTACGTCAATAATAAATCCCTGCTCTCCCATGATGTCTAGACCCAAAATTAAATCATCCATAATGTCAGCCACAATGACCTTGTAATTGAACCTCAACCGTCCAACCTGCAGTTCCAAGTTGACCTCTCCATGAACCGCAGCCCTGTCCCCCGTGGCTGTCCGAATGATTACTCCATTTTGCTTCTTGTCAATCTGCAAGCCTGATATAAACCCTGGCCGCACTATTGATGACGTAGCACCGGTGTCAATAGTAAACACGCATTTTCTTCCATTCACATATCCTTGCAACAACAGACTACTTGGAATTCTTTGGAGCTGGGAAATCTTTTCGTTTCATATGTCCCACCTTGCCGCAGTTGTAACATTTAATACCACCACTTGGCTTTCCTTTGTTTTGCTGTGTTTCCTGCTTTCCGAGGTCATCCAATTTATCGAATAATTTGGTAAACATTTTCTGCATCTCGGTCAACATAGGGTTCTGGTTCATTTCTGGTTGTGATTCTTCGAGAGTCATAGCTCGCACTCTCGACCAAGTATCTCTATAGGCGGCTTCTACTTCAAGTGCACGCACCAAAGCTTCGCTACTACTTTGGTGTCTCGTCAGCCTCAGAACTCGCCTGACCTCTTCGTCCCTTATACCATCTAAAAAGGCCCCCACGGCTAATTGTTCCTGGAACTCTTTAGGTGTACTCGGATACGCCAGGTGTGCCAGTCTCTCTATCGCAGCTTCGAATTCTTGTAAACTTCCCCCAGCTTTTTGCATCCGGGATTTCAGCTGAGCCTGGTATAATTGGGCAAGGTGTTGATCGCCATACCTCAAGTTTAATGCAGTTTCCAAGACTTTGAAGTCCCTTTGTTTCTCAACTGGGATGGTTTGGAGTAACTCTGAAGCTTGGCCCCTTAGCGCTAGAACTAATGCCATGGCCTTTTCCTCATTATCCCAGTTATTTGCAGATGCCGCCGCCTCGAATTGTCTTTTGTACGTCGTCCATGAGCTTTGACCGTCAAAGGAGGGAGGTTTTAACCGAGGACCCGATGATGTTACTAAATCAAATCAAATATGCTTTCTTGTCTAAAAAATACAGAAGATTTTTATTGACAAAGCCAGTCCTTAATCTATATATAAAAACAAAACATCCTAGTATAAAATACAAACATAATGACACAAAAACCTTTATTTTTGTATAAAACAGGGACTTAGTCTAAAAAAACAAACAATAAAACCAAATATATAAAGTCAATCAAATGTGTCCTGAAAGAATTCATCGACTGAATAGTAAGCTTTACTAAGTAACAATTTCTTTAATTCTTTTCTAAATTTAATTTCGTTGATAATTCGCCTCAAATTTACAGGAAGATGATTGAATATTTTTTTGCTGTTATATAAGAATTCTTTGTCTGAGCTGATGATGGAATGGGGAGAAGGATGTTATGAGTACGACGTGTGTAGTGAACTGGGTTAGCGTTTATCTCTTGTCTAAATTTTTTATGCATGAGGCATGCAGTCTCAAAAATAAAAATACATGTAAGTGTCATAATTCCATGTTTCAAAAACAGAGGTTTACACCGGTCCCTTACATTAGCCTTACTCATATATTTTATACGTTTTGCAGAACAAAGATTTTATTAAATAAATATTGTGAACAACAACCCCAGAAACAAATGTCATAACACAAATGTCATAACACAAATGAGAAGTGCGAAATATGCATTTCTGGCTGAGTCTAATTTTAATTCATTTGATACTACTCTAATTGCATAACAATTCGCAGCTAATTTTTTACTTAATATTGAGACATGGTTTTCGAATTTTAATTTGTTATCAACATGCAAGCACAGAAATCTACTTTCAGTTTGATTTTTAACAATTTGGTCTTACAAGTATACCTAATTTAGGTTGCACTTAAATGTAATAATGTTAGTTTTAGGCACATTAAAGGATAACAAATTAGCATCGCACCATTCTTTAATCATTTCTAAATCAGTGCTTACAATCTCATGGAGTTCATCAATGAATTTGTCATGCCAGAGTATTGTGGTGTCGTCAGCAAAAAAAGTGAAATTTCCTTTAATTTTAACAGATACCAGATCATTGAAATATATTAGAAATAGTAGTGGCCCAAGGACGGAACCTTATGGCACACCAGTATTCACTTCCATTTGTTTTGAAACATTACCATTAAAAATAACTTTTTGATTACGCCCAGATAAATATGACTGGAACCAATCCATCGTTTTACCTCAACCCGTATGTTTCTAGTTTCCTCAACAGTATTCCGTGGTTTACGCAATCAAATGCCTTAGTTAAATCACAGAACACTGCTGCGACCACCTCTCCATCATTAAGCTGAAGATATAGTTTCTCTAAAAAAGCAAATATAGCATCATTTGTGTTTCTTGCAGCATGAAAACCAAACTGTTCTGCACAAAGTATCTTATTTCGATGCAAGAAATCTAAAATTCGTTTCTTGACCAATTTTTCTACTATTTTTGCTAACGTAGGGAGCAATGATACTGGTCTATAATTAGAGGGCGATTCACGATCTCCACTTTTAAATAAAGGAACAACATTTGCAATTTTTAAACATGATGGAAAAGTTCCTGTTTCAAAAGATGTGTTAATAGCCTCCACTAAGATCTGCAAAACATTTTCTGGAAGTTTTAGGAAAATTTTTAATGAGATACAATCCCAACCACTAGTATTCTTATTCTTAATATCATTGAGTATTTCTCTAATTTCTTGAGTATCGGTAGGTGACAGAAAAAAAGATTCAAGTACAGAAACATTTTTTAAGTACTTTAGGGGATCATGCTTTGGGGTAATTTTATTGCATAATTCTTTTGCTACAGAACAATAAAAAATGTTCATTTCATCAGCGCTCAGAGTACTATTCACAGTGGTATTATTATTTTTCCCCCTAAGATCATTCACAAATCTCCAAGTTTCTTTTTGCTTGTTAGATGACTGTGAAATTCTATCCCTATAATAGAGATTTTTGGCAGCTAAAATAGTCTTCCTGTAAACTTTTCGGTACCTATTAAAATAAGCAATAAACTGAAAATTATCTACTGCATATTTTCTGATTAAATGCATGCAACGCATGTTATCAGATGAGACTTTCAGACCTCTTGTAAACCAAGGTTTTTTATTATTTTTTTGTCTAATGGTTCCGATTGGAAATGCAGTATTAAATCGATGTGTGAGTTCTGTGTGAAATATTTCTAAAGAATTATCAGAACCGTTAACCTTACTCCAGTCTGCTTCCGAACATAACTTTGAGAACTTATCATAATTGGCCTTAGTGAAAAGCCTGCCCTGTCGCTTTTTCGCTTTGGGGTTCTTTATATCTAGCGATACTTTACATAGAACAGCCTCATGATCAGACAGGCCTGCATCTATATTTTAACATACTACCGCATCCTTGTCAATATTAGTACATATATAATCCAAGGTAGTGGCAGAATGAGGAGTAATACATGTTGCTCCCTCAACATGCATATCTAGATTAAAAGAAGACAATAAATTCGTTAACATTTCAGTGCCCACCGAAGAGCTGTCCGAAAAATTTATGTTAAAGTCTTCCGTCATTATTAATATGGCATTTTGTGGAAGCTGGTTTAAAAGTGACTAACCTGTAAAGAAAAGTAGTTACATCACTACTTGGAGGTCTATAGATGCCTAATATATAAAGATGAAATTTGGGGCAGTTTATGATTGAAAACTCAAATTCTTTTTCTACCAGTAGAAAATCATATTTATCTATATTAATAAAATGATACAATTTTTGAACACTATTCTTAACAAGTATTATTGTGCCTCCATGTATAGACTCTTGCCGGCAAAAATTGGAGACTAAAATATAATTAGGTACAAACAAAGGCTATTTCAGCCAATGTTCTGTTAATATTACTATGTTTGGATAATTCATACTGTTCAGAAAAATGGTAAATTCATCAACTTTCCTCCGGACCGATTGAATGTTTAACAGCATTAGGAAGAAAATCGTATTATCGTTTCCCCTAAAAAAGAAATATTATTACTTTCCTCGTCCCCGACATCTGAACCTTCATTCCTATGCCCTTCATTTAAAGTAGCATCATAATATACTTTAATAAAACTATCATTTACAGCTGAGTCGCCCCTAGTCCAGTCCACATCTACAAGGGGTGCTGATTTTATCACAACGTTAGATCCTACGTTATTGTTAACACAAGAAGCTAGTACTTTACTCAGTGATTTATAGCTATAACTAAATTTATGATTTACATGTACATTTTTTATTATCTTTATTGAAAGATTTTTGTTTCTTCTAAAAGTCTGAAGATATCTATCTAATCTCTTAAAATTGTTATGGCCTCTAGATTTAAAGCAAATAATGAGGTTAGTAAATTTGCCAATTGCTACAATCTCCTTTAAAGCTAAATAACTAATACTAGAAGTGAAGCTAATATCCAAAAAAACGATAACATAATCATTTTGACTGTAACCCAATATTTCGTTAAATATACTTTTTGAAATTTCTCCCATATCCGCTCCTGGCTTCACAATTTCTTCTATCTTCCAAAAAACTTTTTAGGTTCAGCGAGTAATTTTTTGCCCTACCATCTCCATACACCAAGACTTTACTTTTTAGCACTTCACTACTTTTTCTTTTTCCAATCCCTCGTTATTGTTATGCCTCCTTGTATCTTCACTATCATTCTGTTTTCGATTTGTCTGTGTTACTTTGTCTTTTTTCATGTTACTATTCAACTTCAAGTAGGTTACTTCCTTATAGTTAACTATATCAGTTTGTAACGCTTTTATTTGATTTTTATATGATACATTTTCTGCTTCTAATGTTCTGATGGAAGTTATCATATTATCGCTTAACTCATTAAGTTCATTTATGCCTTTTAAATATTTATTTATCTGTCCTCTGCTCTTTTCAATTTCATCAAGCAAATTAACATTTGATTCTCTTATGCTAGTCAGATCTTTGTTTAAGTTTGCTATTGTTTTTTCATATTCACTTTGCATGTTGAGAGATTGTTGTTGTTTGGCAAGTTCAACTTTTATGCTGTTTATACAGTCAGGACAATAAAAGAGTAAAGTTCTTGCCGACAATTCAAGACATCTTATTTCAGTGGATGACATCTGGGAGCAATTTTTACAGAATACTCTGCTGCAGTAATCACAAGCGTGCCCAACAAGATTATCATCTTTTATTTGTTTGGTTTTCACATTTAGCTTACATTTTGAGGAACATATTGTGCAGTCCTCGTACATGTTTAGAAATTTATTATAGAGTTAAATCTAATTTAATCCTTTATTTGTTTTGAAGCTTTTTATCATTTAGTTTTTGCCTCTTGAGATAAAGAAGTTTTTGTTGGCACAAAAAAGTATCTTGAAATACATCACTAATTAAAAATGTCTTAATAATTTGAATTACATAACAGAACACGTAGAGATAAAAGCATATTATAAAAGTTCATATGTTTATCTACACAATGGTATAAATCACTTATTAGATTAGATTTTTTACTTTTTCCACTAAAAATTCACAAATGAACAGACATCAAATTAACCTGTACTTGTTACTTTGAAGCTTTACTTTCACTTTACTAACTGGCCTCCTTTTTCTCTCAACTGACATTTAAGGCGCTCTACCTCTCCTTCGACCTCACTCATTTTTCCTTTGATTTGACTAAACTTCTGTCTCGACCACACCTACTTTGTCTTCGACCTTGTTTATCTCCTCTTTAACTTCTTCCTTGACAGAAATGATTGCGTCCTGTTGTATTTTTATTTGATCGCTCAGGATTTTCCTTAATTCCTCCTGGCGTCTTTCTTCCAAGTCTTCCATTATTTTTCTGAGTTTGTCTTTTTCCTCTTGACGTTGTCTTTCTTGTTCTTCTTTCTCCTCTTGCTGTTGTATCTTCAGGTCTTCTATAATTTGTCTCAATTCGTCTTTCTCTTCTTGACGTCTTCTTTCTTCATCCTCTTTTTCTTTCTGACGTCTTATTTCCTGATCTTCCATCATTTTCTTTAATTCGTCCCTTTCTTCTTGACGTCTTCTTTCTTCATCCTCTTTTTCCTTCTGACGTCGCTTTTCTTCCTCTTGACGTCTTTTCTCCTGTTCTACTTTGTCTTCCTGGCGTCTTCTTTCTTGTTCTTCTTTTTCTTCTTGACGCCGTTTTTCCTCCTCTTGGTGCTGCTGTGCCATCATCCTCGTAAATTCCGCAAGTAGGTCCTTCATTTGTTTCTCCGTAGCCATGCTTCTTGTTGTAATGGGTATACGATTATGTTAAAATAAAATAAATTTAACTGCCACGTCAATATCGGTAATGGAACTTTCCAGAAAAATCTCGAAACAGCACGAAAAAGTCTTATCCAGAGTCTTGTCACTATCCAGTTCAGAGAATTTAATAATCTCTACTAATGTCCAAATAGAAAAGTTCTAGAAATTTTTCACTCACTAACACAATTGAGTTTTTTTCAGTGTCTCTATCACTACTTAGTTTAAAGGATTTAATTATTACACTAATGTCCTAATTAAAATGTTCTACAATGTCTCAAAAATGCACTTAACACTATTTTCCTGTTCGAAAATAACCCTCGAACAATATCCAGTAAATTAGTCCTCTGTGTTAGCACTAACCCTCGAGAATACTTCTCGAACACTTCAACACAACTTCAGAGCTCCTCTTGTCATAAAATTCCGTTTCTGACATCAATTTGTAACGTGTTTCCACCCCTAGGAAACTGCCCTTGCAAATTCCGTGGGTTCCAAAAATTATAACAAGAGATGTCCACTAACACACTTTATTAAATAATTTTCTGGATACTTCACAATACTATTATTTACTTAAATGCACTTTACTGACTAAAAATAACAATGTTTATCACTTTGTTTTCACTTTGGACTCTTAACCTCACTTGTCACTTGTCAATTCAAAACTTCTCTACTTTCTATACTTTCTGAACTACCCGCCGAGAATGCGGTCTTTTATACCTAAAAATGACAAATTTCGATTGTTCTGTGATGACGCCACCATTCTCTAGATAATTCCAGATGTCACTTTAGAACTTCTGTGCTAGGTTCTTTCTCGAGTAGGAGCAAATACATCTGAATTAATTGAATTCATTCTAGGGGTTGCAATACATCACATTATGTTATTTTTATCTATTTATTGTATTTATATATTTATGTATGAGGAATTACCTATTTAAATAAAGATTAATTATTAACTATATTTAAGGAAATGTATAGATTTCGACAAAATATTACGTTAGTAAATACTTTGAGCCTTGTAAAATAAAGATTGTTTTGTGACTGTGATTTATTAGCAGACCACGGTAAACCGCTTTGATAGAAATATTCAAGGCACCTAATTAATTTTTTTTTTATTAATTATCTATTTTGGCTGACGAATATCTCGTAAACTATAACACACAGAAAAAAAAAGAATATAGATATTCTTGTAAGAAATTTAATTATGTTTAATTTTGCATAGATTACCTTTTTCCGTACGACTCATCGTTTCCAAGTTATAAGCGAAGAATCGAAGAAAGGAACCTTTCCACCCACCTCCACCCCTGAAGCGGCGTGGCTAGGGGCTTTTAGTATGTTTATCTCCTAACTACTTCCAACACATTCCTGAAGAGGAAAATTCTCCCCTCCACCATGTCCTCTACAACCTTGTCGTTGACTGGACTACTATGCTAATAAAGATTATTATTATTAATATTATTATTATTATTAATAATATTAAAAATATATACTGGCCGAAGAACTTAGAATAGTTGCCCTTTGAAATGTGTAACTTATATTTCAATGGTTTTATTTTTCAGCTCACATAACATCAGAACACAGCCGATATATGAGTAAATCTGCCACGAAGCAAGCTAGAACTCTTGAATTAGAGTTTACGTTAGCCCCGAGACCAAGGAATGACAATTTAAGAAACAAAAGATATAATGACCGAAGGTAAAAGTAATAATCCAGCAATAATTCTTTTGTTTAGGTAAATTACTTTTTTGTTAAGATTTGATGATGATGGCACACAAGGAGCATATAATATGGAACCTGGAGGACCAGGTGGAGGCAATGAGAAAGCAAGTCGGATGTTAACTCCCCAAGACTTTCCCGCTTTGGGTAATACCACCAACAGCATTACGTTGCAATCGAAGCCTACTACCGTTAATTTCATGTCGAAGATGAATTCTAATTTCAGTGGGGCAGATTTTCCTTCATTAGGTAAACAAAAAACATTGGTAATTTCAGTTCATGCAAAATTAAACACTTTCGCAGTTTATATTTTTTTTTTGCAAAAAAATAAAATAACACATCGGATTTAGACTTATTTTGTTTTATTCATAATTTATTTACAATCATTTTGATTTTTTGTTTGGCCTTGTCAGATAACAGAGCCCGAGATATTAAATAAAAAATTGTTGCTTTTCAAAATTAAAACTTAATTTCCAAGAAACGTTCACCTCCAAAATTAGACGAAACTTTACTGTAATTTCCTGATAACATACATATTGCATTTCTAATTCCAAACAGTGGTTGAAAAAAGTGCAGTTTTATTTGACTACAACTGAATCGGTAAAGAGACTTGACTGATTGTGACCTTTTTTCGCAGATACCAAAACACTGGGCACTACAATTTTAAACTGCAGTTTGAGTCATATCCTACTGGTACCAACTTAGTTGATAAAATGTATGTAGAATGTAGTGGATGGTCAGTGTTTTGGTGTTTGTAAACACTCGTTCAGTTTCAGTGTCATATCAAAGATTCCAATCCTCTGTCAGAACTTTTTTAGTCAGTAAATGGCACATAAAAACCTTATGTAAATGTAAAATGGAATTTTCTGTTACTCCTGTTTATTAAATCTTGTCTCACGTTTTTTATTTAACTACAATTACATTAAAATACGGTCATTATGGTCAATGACTATTTGTCGTAGAGCCCGGATTGCAGCAATAACTTACTTCAAACAAGGGTTGGCTGTAAGTGATGTCTCACAGTGTAACAATTTTATATGACAATATTTTACGCTGCGAATTCTGTAGCAACAAAAGTTAATATGATCAAACTATTATAAACACTCTCTCAAAGAGGGTTGAAAGTATTGGTGGATGTAACACTAACACACACGCATACATACACACACACACACATGTATTTTCAACTACCAACATAGCAGTAAAAGAACACCTATTACTAATATTTGTTGTAAATATTTGGAGGTTAAACTTTAGCGCCTTTTATTAAGAATCTATTTATGCTGTTAGAAACACTGCTCAATAGATATAACTGGCGCACTTAAAATTTTCAATTTTTACAGAGACGTCACATTTTTATCTTGTGTAGAAAAATCTACTCCTTTGTCATTTAAAAAGTTCACACTATCTAGAGCAATTCAAAAAACGGAGGTTCATCAAAGCATCTCAAAATGACATATCAGAGGGAAAGAAGTTCATCTCCGGTCATGATTTTTTTGCTTTCTCTTCGTGTTTGAAGTGGTAAAGTACAAATACACTTTTAATTCATTGAAATTGGATCATTTTTTGACATTTCAATGTGGCGAAACCCTTCGAGCAGGTGCCTTCTCTATTTTACAACAATGCGTATGGTTTGTTCTCAACACATATGGGCGAGGGACGCGAGAGGCGTAGTAAACACTGTAGTAAATACCCACAAAACACAATAGAAAACGAAAGTAAACAATACGCAAATGATATTAAATGCCATATTAGAAAGGATCCCTTACGGGGATGAGATCATTATTTTGCACCAGCTAAGGAATCAGGGATTAATAATTTGCTTGTTTACAGTTGTAGCCCGAACAAACAAACAGCTGTTTGGCGACCTCTACTTTCCCCTATATTCTCGAAGGCGAAACCTAGGTGACAGTTGAAATAGTTTTAAATATCTATTCCTGAAGAAATACCAAATCATTTGCTGAAAACCATTTATAAATATCGATTCATCTGTTACAAAAAGAGAAGGTAAGAGACAAACAAAAACACAGAAAGTCCAAAACGGATATTCCCCCTCGTGCAGTAGGGGGTAAAAATATGTAAATGGACAAGAAACTCGGAAGGCTCTGATGATGATTAAAAAATACAAATAAAAATTGTACATAAAGCTGCTGATTCAAGATTTCCACAAAAATATTTAAGTCAAGGGCTTGATTTTTTAACAAGAGAAGAAAATCAAATGACTGAACAGATCTTGATCAAAAAACAAGTAAAAAGTATGACTATAAAGCCGATGATTCGAGATTTTCACAAAAATATTCAGCTTAAGCGGCCTCATTACAAATAACGCTTTACTTACGTATTATATAACGAAAGATGGACGAGATGACACCAGGCAATGAAATATTACTGATAGTTCTTAATTTCATCATTTTTATATTGTTTGATAATCTTTTGTTAGAAAATAATATATCTAGGTAAGAACCCCTCTGAAATTTATTGCTGCAATCCCGGCTTTAAATAATCTGGTCCCGTATCGTTCTGATTATCATTCTAATAAATTTTCAAATTTTATATGAAAATTGAATTCATCTAATAGAACTGCTACTCAAACAACATTATAATTCGCAGTGATTGATCTAAAATAATAACCCATAACAGATGTCATAAAGATGTTAAAAATAATTTGCAAATGTATGCATTGTAAATAAATTAATTTTAGGTGGGTCCTCGACACGTTCTTCCCCTGCAGTCACTATCACCACAGGTTCTTCCTCTGCCAGATCAAGTAGAACACCTGAAGTTACTATAACAAGCACAGTAAGGGGACAGCAAGGTTTAGCCAAAACAAAGGATAATTTCCCTGCTTTGGGAAACTCCAACTCGAGTTCTAGCGGTACTGGTAGTACTGTTAGATTAAGTGTCAAGTAAGTATCGGTGCATTTTATTTTGCAAAACAGTTACCACGTGACATGACTTTTCCACAAGTTCATATTTCAGAAAATTTATTCAGTGTGAACTACTTATAGAATAAATTAAGTAACTCAAAAGTCAGTGATATTCTGCCAAAGCTTCAATTTGAAAACTAATTTTTTAAATTGAGCCTAATAAAATCCAGTAAATGCTGCATAAATATGGGAGACTAACAGCCAGTTTCTGGTACATTTCGATCGAACTAATAGCTATCGCTTCGATAAAGTTATGTATCTGCTAACTTGCAAAGGGTTTCTGAAAACTTATGTGTCCATAAATTTCAATCGATAGTAATCCAGTTGTTAAGTTGGTTAAACTGCTGTACACTAGATGGACTTTCATTGAAGCTAACTTCATGTTATTATTTTTAATGTAATTTTTACTGTCTACTGTCAATTCTCAATGTTAATGTTAGGTTAGTATTCGTAAATAATAATAGTAGAGACTCTAATATTCCTTTTAGAATTCATCCTCAATAATTCATATGTGCAACAGTTATTGTGATTTAAAAAAAAAACGTCGAATGGTAAAGGTATATATTGCAGATAGAGAACGATTTCGATGGGGAGTCTGTGAATTTCATCACTATAATAGTTCAACCAAGTATTTTACTGTGCCCTTGGTAAACAGCAAACGCTCTCCAAAATTCGTTTTCACTATATTCTTCAAATGGATCACTTCTAATGCAAAAATTTCGACGCTACTTCAAACACTTCGTTGTCTGAAGAATCAGAAGTGCTTGAGTAATCCATTCTAAAATGCTTACATCTCTAATATTTTTTAATTTGCACTTGAATTGGTACTTATCTACAATCTCAAATTATAACTAACAAATGAGTTATATATATTAAAGTACAGCACAGGTTGTTTGTAACGTGTAATAGTAGTATGTGTAATAAGTTAAACGTCAAAACACTATCTCCTTTGCATCAAAATAAAATATGTATACTGCGCATGCGCCAGATAGGTATTGAAATAGATATTCCACCCATATTGACAAGATATCTGTTCGTTAGGTTTATTCAAGCGATAGGCACTTGTTGAACATTTCGGAAACGCATTTTCTCTACTTATCAGTTTGTTAAGGCTATCGGGTACATATATGACATTTCGGAAACTGGCTATAAAAGCATTCATATTAATTATATCATCAGATTAAAATAAATATTTAACAAACAAAATAATTTAAATTCAAATTTTTAAATGAAAGTAAACAATGACTTCTGAAGGTTTTGTGAAATATTCATCAGACAATTTACCAAGTGTAAATATTTTTATGGTTACCCAATTTATTAAAAATTATGAGAGGTTCAATTCAGCCGAGTTCAAGGAGTTTAAGCGGCAGCGTAAGTATTTAACGCATTGACCGCCAGGCATGCTTTGAGATATTCCGCTTCAGAAGCCAATATATTTAAACTGCTTTTACTTAATGAATTTCTAATATAAATTTTTTTTTTGTCCCGTTAACATCAACTTCACCCCTTTTTGCTTAAAAAAATACTTCCAAGTTATCTTTTAGTTGGGCATATTAAAATAGAAATTAGTCGCCATGCCATACTACGAATTATCTCACTCATATGTTCGGTCAAAACTTGAATATGCTTGCATTATATGGAATCCGAAAACTTTCGTATACTCGGAAATGTTGGAAAAGTCCAAAAAAAGATTTCTAAGATCATTATACCTAAAAAACCATGGAGTGTGGCCACACTTAATATCATATAATAGACAACTAATTGAATTTAATATAAGCCCTCTTTCTGAACGATGTGAGACAGCTCAAATTCTGTTTATCCATAATTAGTCCAGGGAAATGAGTAAAAAAAGTACCATGTTCGGGACTGTGACTCATCCAGGCAGAGACCACGATTTTTAGGTAGTATAGGTGTCAATAAATGAAACCTATATAAAATCTGCGGTCGATTTTCTGCATGTTTATTTACAGCCATTTTAATGCAAAAAAATGGAAAAAACGTGTTTTTTCACACTTTTTGACCTGCCAGTAAAAAGTAAACTATCTTACAGATAAATCAAATGAATCACCTTGTAGGAAATGAAAAAAGCTTTAAAATGGCGGTTGTTAAATGTCGATATAGTTAATTGTTGCTAAGATAATTGCAAAATGCGGAATTTTATTCAATAAACAATATCTTGTGTAAAAAACAATCTACTGTTTTGTCCTTGCGTAAATAGTTGATTCTCATAGTGCTTAATATCTGGTAAAAATTTCAAATCGATTCGTCAAATAGTTTTTGCAAATTGCATTAATTTATCCCAGAGACCTTTTTTTGCAACCCCACCACGTCCAGAGAAATCAAAATACAATGATTCTACGGCCTCCACCTGAAAGGGAAAGACTTGATTTACCAAAATGCTTTGTTATATATCGAGAAAATTAATTTTCAGACCTGCAAAATGACGTTGCAAAAGAACTCAGATTTTTACCTTATAAACAAATAGAATAATTTTTTAACAATTGATTGTAGAGCATCGGTTTTTCAATATTTGAAAAGCTGATATTTTTACATGAATTTTGAAAAAAAAGAAGGTCCTAGGTCAATTTGGGGCAAAGTTAGCAATTTTTTTTCAAAAATTCATAGCTCCTTTGTTTATAATAGTTAAGAAACGTAACAAGCGCCATTTTAAAGGGGAAGAGTTCAACTTTTAGTGTAAAAAATTTGAAAATGATTGTGAAATTAATTGTAATGACGACGATGATGATATTGAGAATATTAATTTAATGTTAGATAACTTTGATCATTCTAATGTTGATGATAATGAGCCGATCCTAAAAAAAATACGAGTTGATTGATTTTACCTTATTAGAATGTGTATAGGTATATTATTAAGTAAATTTATATGTGAATCGACAAATATTCTGTATTATTATAAATTACAGCGTTATTTATATCGAACAATGTGTTTCTTTTCACACTTTACAAATTCTATTGTTTATAACTTAATATAACAGTAATTTATATATTTAATTGTACACAAACCTTTCCTATAATTTTCAATAAGAATAATACAAAAATTTTGATAATGTATAAAAATATTTTTTTGTAAAATGTTTAAACAAATTACAGGTAATTATTATTTTGGAGCAGATGTGTTGAACCATAGAAAGTTTCTACTGTATCATACAAACCATTATACATGACAAACGCTGTCACTACATGTACATTCACACGCGTGTTGTATACTTCTACGAAAGAAGTAATGGTTTGTTTTATTATTTATTAATAATTAATAATACGCAAATTAATAAGAGCACTTTTCATAAATTGTATGGTAATTTTGCATTTGAAAAATATCTTAAAAATGTAAATTATATCGAATAGAGTGTTTTTATTTTATAAATTTGAAAAATTCAATTGTTTATAACAATAAGATATATATTTACGTGTACATAAGCCTTTTCTACAACTTTCAACAAGAACAAAACAAATTTTGATATTTTGCAAAAAAAAAATTTTTTTTTTTAATGTTTAAACAAATTACATTGTTAATATTAATGTTAATAGTTTAACAGATTGAATATTATTAACGTACGCAAAAAGGTACCCCAAATTGAAAAAAGAAACATCAAAATCGGTTAACAAACACCAAAGTTATGACTTATGTGGTCAGTTTGAAGATGCTGTTTCAATTTTTGAATGCGCGGATTTGAGGGTTCCCCCTCCACAACCTCCGAGCTAAGTTGATTCGAGCCTCATTTTAGAAACTTTGCCAACAGTTTTGAGAAAGTGCAATCATTTTCAAATTTTTTACACTAAAAGTTGAACTCTTCCCCTTTAAAATAGCGCTTGTTACGTTTCTTAATTATTATAAACAAAGGAGCTATGAATTTTTGAAAAAAAATTGCTAACTTTGTCCCAAATTGACCTAGGACCTTCTTTTTTTTTTCAAAATTCGTGTAAAAATATCAGCTTTTCAAATATCGAAAAACCGATGCTCTACAATTAATTGTTAAAAAATTATTATATTTGTTTATAAGGTAAAAATCTGAGTTCTTTTGCAACGTCATTTTGCAGGTCTGAAAATTAATTTTTTCGATATCTAACAAAGCATTTTGGTAAATCAAGTCTTTCCCTTTCAGTGGAGGCCGTAGAATCATTGTATTTTGATTTCTCTGGACGTGGTGGGGTTGCAAAAAAAAGGTCTCTGGGATAAATTAATGCAATTTTGCAAAAACTATTTGACGAATCGATTTGAAATTTTTACCAGATATTAAGCACTATGAGAGTCAACTATTTACGCAAGGACAAAACAGTAGATTGTTTTTTACACAAGATATTGTTTATTGAATAAAATTCCGCATTTTGCAATTATCTTAGCAACAATTAACTATATCGACATTTAACAACCGACATTTTAAAGCTTTTTTAATTTCCTACAAGGTGATTCATTTGATTTATCTGTAAGATAGTTTACTTTTTACTGGCAGGTGATAAAGTGTGAAAAAACACGTTTTTTCCATTTTTTTGCATTAAAATGGCTGTAAATAAACATATGCAGAAAATCGATCGCAGATTTTATATAGGTTTCATTTATTGACACCTATACTACCTAAAAATCGTGGTCTCTGCCTGGATGAGTCACAGTCCCGGCCAAAACCTCATTTCCCTGGATTAAATATCTTGCATGATAATTTTAATGCACCTGAAATATTATACACTATTAACTTTAATGTGCCTGATATAAGATTAAGAGTAAGAAATTGTATGTTTAAAATCTCAAACCTAAATTCACCAACAAAACCGTGTCTGCTTGCAGTAAATAACTTCGTAAGGAACAATGAAATAGATATCTGTAATGTTAATAGAAATGTGTTAATGTCTTATTTGTGATTTTATATGCTGTGCTTTTGTTTTAGTTTTAATTCTTGTTTTTATCGCATATTTTTATGGTTTTGTAATCTATGTCACACATGTTTATACCTGTATTACCACATTCACTGTGCATCATGTAATGGGGTATTTTCCTATTTTTTTTTTTATTGAATAATATCATAGAATATGTACAAACAAGCCTTCCAATACAGATTTCCGCGAAAATAATTATCAAATTTTTGAGAAAACAGAAGTTATAATAAGTGGAGCAACAGGTGTTTTAAATTGGTGACGTCGTTAAACTTGCCGATGACGTACTTAAACTGTATAGATTTTTTGATAGAATGTTTTTATACAAAACAATGTGGTGTTGCCAAGTTGAAATTCCTTCTCTGGTTCTAGTGAGGATATTTGAAGAAAACAGGAGTATAAAGCTTATTTATTAAATCAATTTTAATATTGTAATATGTTGCACCCCTTAAAATTTAAGGTTATGTTACTAAAAAGTAGGCAGACTTCAACAGATCGAATGTCTGAATGAATGTAGTGTATTTGCACCTACTCGAAAAAGAACCTACCAGAAGATTCCAAAGTGACATCTGGAATTCTCTAGAGAATGGTGGCGTCATCACAGAACAATCGAGATCTGTCATTTTTAGGTATAAAAGACCAACCGCATTCTCGGCGAGTAGTTCAGAAAGTTCAGAAAATATAGAAAGTGAGGTTAAGAGTTTAATGATAAACATTGTGGATTTTAGTCAGTAAAGTGTATTTAAATTAATAATAGTATTGTGAAGTATCCAGTAAATATTTAATAAAGTGTGTTAGTGGACATCTCTTGTTATAATTTTTGGAACCCATGGAATTTGCAAGGGGTAGTTTCCTAAGGGTGGAAACACGTTACAATTGGTGTCAGAAGCGGAATTTTATGACAAGAGGAGCTCTGAAGTTGTGCTGGAGTGTTCGAGAAGGATTCTCGAGGGTTAGTGCTAACACAGGACTAATTTACTGGACATTGTTCGAGGGTTATTTTCGAACAGGAAAATAGTGTTAAGTGCATTTTTGAGACATTGTAGAACATTTTATTAGGACATTAGTGTGATAATTAAATCCTTTGAACTGAGAAGTGATAGAGACACTGAAAAAGACTCATTTAGTGCGTGAAAATTTCTAGAACTTTTCTGTTTGGACATTAGTGGAGATTATTAAATTCTCTGAACTGGATAGTGACAAAAGACTCTGGATAAGACTTTTTCGTGCTATTTCGAGATTTGTCTAGAAAGTTCCATTACCGATATTGACGTGACAGTTAAATTTATTTTATTTTAATTTCATCGTATGCCCGTAACAACAAGAAGTATGGCATCCGATAAACAAATACAGGACTTATTCGAACAATTCCAAAAAATGATGGCGCAGCAACGGCAGGAAGACAAAGAAGAACAGGAGAAAAAACGTCAGGAAGAAAAAGAACAGCAAGAAAGAAGACGTCAAGAGGAGGAAAAACGACGTCAAAGAAGAGATAAACAAGGTAGAAGAAAAAGTAGATAAGGTCGAAGATAAAGTAGGTGAAGTCGAGACAGAAGTTAGTCAAATTAAAGGAAAAATGAGTGAGGTCGAAGGAGAGGTAGAGCGCCTTAAACGTCAGCTGAGAGAAAAAGGAGGCCAGTTAGTAACATCATCGGGTCCTCGATTAAAGCCTCCTTCTTTTGACGGCCAAAGCTCATGGACAACCTACAAGAGACAATTTGAGGCAGCAGCATCGGCAAATAACTGGGATAACGAGGAAAAGGCTATGGCATTAGTACTGGCGTTAAGGGGCCAGGCCTCAGAATTACTTCAGACTATCCCGGTAGAGAAACAAAGGGACTTTAAAGTCTTGGAAGCTGCATTAGACTTGAGGTATGGCGATCAACACCTTGCCCAATTATACCAGGCTCAGCTGAAATCCCGGATGCAAAAAGCTGGGGAAAGTTTACAAGAATTTGAAGCTGCGATAGAGAGACTGGCACACCTGGCGTATCCGAGTGCACCTAAAGAATTCCAGGAACAATTAGCCGTGGGGGCCTTTTTAGATGGTATAAGGGACGAAGAGGTCAGGCGAGTTCTGAGGCTGACGAGACACCAAAGTAGTAGCGAAGCTTTGGTGCGTGCACTCGAAGTAGAAGCCGCTTACAGGGATACTCCAAGGTCGAGAGTGCGAGCTGTGACTCTCGAAGAATCGCAACCAGAAATGAACCAGAACCCCTTGCTGACTGAGATGCAGAAAATATTCACCAAATTATGCGATAAATTGGATGGCCTCGGAAAGCAGGAAAAACAACAAAATAAAGGAAAGCCGAGCGGAGGTATTAAATGTTTCAGCTGCGGCAAGATGGGACACATGAAGCGAGACTGTCGACAGCAAAATTCGGAGAGTCGAGTAAATGCTGTGAATCTTGAAGAGGAGCAGGAAAACAGTACCAGGGGGGTTGTTCTGGCTAGGGAATGCAGTGCCCCCAGAGAAATTAAGATTTCCCAGCTTCGAAGAATCGCAAGCAGACTGTTGTTGCATGGATATGTGAACGGAAGAAAATGTTTGTTTACCATCGACACAGGTACTACGTCATCAATAGTACGTCCAGGATTTATATCGGGCATAAAGATTACCAAGAGGCAAAATGAAGAAGTGATCGTCCGGACAGCTACGGGGGACAGGGCTACGGTTCATGGAGAAGTAGACCTGGGTTTGCAGATTGGGCATTTGAGGTTCGACCACAGGGTCATCGTGGCTGACATTACGGATGACTTCATTTTGGGACTGGACATTATGGAACGGTATGGATTTATTGTTGACGTAGGGAAGCGAATGTTAAGGATTGGGAACGAACAATTTATTCTGTCAAAAGTGAACGACCAATGCGAGAAAACCAGGCTGTTGACAACGCAGGCAGTCAAAACTCCTGCATTATCCAGAAAACCAGACAAGGAAGATTGCAAGCGCTACCCTCAGGTGAGAAAATTGCCGAACATGGTTAAAGTCAACACTGTCAAGGTCGATCTTCCAGACAGTTGGTCAAAGAAAACTCTGAGGCAAGAGCAATTGCGTGATGTAGAAATCGGACCCATGTTGCGAGCAAAAGAAGAGGGAACGCGTCCAGCATGGAAGGATGTTTCCGACACAGAAGTGGGGCTGAAGGCTTTATGGTCACAATGGGATTCATTTACAGTCGTAGACGGGCTTTTAAGGAGAGCATGGGAAAGCCCAGATGGGAAGCAGGTTGCCATGCGTCTAGTGATTCCCAGGTGTCGTGTACCAGAAGTACTCCAGAAAGCGCACAATAAAACGTCCAGCAGACACTTCGGCATAAACAAGACATTGAGTAGAGCACAGGAACAATTCTATTGGGTTAATAGTCGCCAGGATGTGGAGGCCTGGTGTCACAAGTGTAAGAATTGTGCTGCCCGTGGGGAACCATTTTCCATGAGCAACTACAGAAATGGAAGTCGAGAACAGCCAAAGAATGATCGAGAGCAGATGAACAGAACTAGTAACCGCTTGAAGGCTCGTTATGATCAGAATGCCAGTACAGGGGGATTCAAGGTGGGGGATCTGGTTTGGCTGTACAACCCACAGCGGAAGGAATGGAGATCCCCGAAATTTCAGCCTCCTTGGGATGGACCGTATACTGTTATTACCCGAATTAATGATGTCGTCTATCGTATTCAACGAAACAAAAAGTCCAAGATGAAGATCGTACACTTGGATAGACTGGCGAAGTATGTGAAAGAGGCTGAATTGCCTGACCGGGACGTTCAGGCTTAAGGAGGGGGCAGTGTAATATGTTGCACCCTTTAAAATTTAAGGTTATGTTACTAAAAAGTAGGCAGACTTCAACAGATCGAATGTCTGAATGAATGTAGTGTATTTGCACCTACTCGAAAAAGAACCTACCAGAAGATTCCAAAGTGACATCTGGAATTCTCTAGAGAATGGTGGCGTCATCACAGAACAATCGAGATCTGTCATTTTTAGGTATAAAAGACCAACCGCATTCTCGGCGAGTAGTTCAGAAAGTTCAGAAAATATAGAAAGTGAGGTTAAGAGTTTAATGATAAACATTGTGGATTTTAGTCAGTAAAGTGTATTTAAATTAATAATAGTATTGTGAAGTATCCAGTAAATATTTAATAAAGTGTGTTAGTGGACATCTCTTGTTATAATTTTTGGAACCCACGGAATTTGCAAGGGGTAGTTTCCTAAGGGTGGAAACACGTTACAATATATTTATCCACGAAATTTAATTTTTTTATGTAAAAAATAATAGGCGTGAATTATTAATATTTTAAATAATTTTTAATGCCCATTAGATTTTTGAAAACATATTTAGCAAAACATGACAACAATGTCAACGGCCAGTCAAATGACAGATGTATTCTGACGATCGTGTTGATTTAAAACATTTCAATTTATTTTATCGAAGTATTTGCTGTTATTTAAAAATAATAGATAATATCGTCGAAAAGATGTTTTATAAAAAGTTGTGGAAACACAAGTATAAGTGCGTGGGAAAAAATTTTTGTAACTGTTCCAAGAAATATGGATATTCGAAGAACTTGTTGGCAAGCTTCAAATAATTCTGATCCCATCCCTTCAGGTTCGTTTATATTTTGTTGTGAAGATTATTTTGAAGTAAGTTTAAACCAGTTCTACAGATCCAAAATACACTTACTAATAATAAGTGTACTTACATACTTAAATAGAAGTGTTTACCTTTGCGTTTTCACATTTTTCACGTTTGCTGACAAAAAATCCAAATTTTGTTTATAGAAAGAATCTATCATGTCGTAATCAACTTTGGGCAGATTGGATGAATCTCCATTCACAAAATTCAACTCCATCTTAATAGTTTATTGATAAAATATAAAAAAAAAAAAACGAAATCAAACGCTACATAAACAAACGAGTAAATCTAACCTATGTTTCTTTCACTTATATTATGACAAGAATTGACAACTAACAGCAAGCAAGCAAAGTTGAAAGTTGGAAGAGAGCTGTTTTTATACAATGTTGCGACATAATATTCGCCGCGAATTTTGTTTACCTTTTCAAGATAACTTCTAAATAATAACAAATAATATAAATAACTTTAAATTCCTTCTAAATACATGTATATAATATTTATTGATTTTAAAGATATTGAGCAAAATAGAAGTGTTATAGGCAAAATAATGTAAAGAAAATACACAATTTGGCATTCAAATAAGCTAGTTACTGTCTAAGCGAAAGTTTTCTGTTATTGGTTAAATTATTTCCCGCCAAATAAAATCGTTTGAAATCTGCGTCTAGACGGGCGTATTCTTATTTCTTATTTTTATTTAAGAAATTATTGTTTTGGTTTAATTTGATTATGCAGTAATTGCTAAAATAATAACATTACTCGATATTATCACCAAAACTGAATTAAAAAAAAATGGAAACTACCCCATTGGATTTATCTGTTTGCTGTACAGTATAATAAATAGTTGTCGAATTTCGTTAGAGTTGCTCAACTGCCGCATGCAGGCTTTTATTGTTCATAAGATATATAGTAAATGTCTCAATATAGTCTATGTAATGAAGGCAGAAATAGTATAAATATTTCGTGCAGAGACGAGATTGCCCCCCCCCCCCCCCACCCGTTTTCAAGGGTGCTGAACACTATGCAAGTGGTGGGAGAAGTTTTTGACCGCCGCAACCCTCTGAAACGGCACCCACCCTTTTGTGGGTCCCTTTATGTTTTCATATATAAATCAACCCCCTGGATTCCACTTACTCTATATCCCCTTCCATGTTATTTCAAGTATAACATGTCGATAAATCACTCCCCAGATCCGTTTATATATGAAAACATAAAAGGATCCATAAATGGGGTGGCCGTTTCAGGGGGTGCGGCCGGTCAAAAACTTCTCCCACCACTTGTATCGTGTTCAGCACTCTCGAAAATGGGAAGGGAAGGTAGTCTCGTCTTTGCACGAAATATTTACAAAAAAGTCGTCATATAATGCTTCATTACATAGAGTAATATGGATCTTTGTCCAGAAGGCAAAAGCCCTCCAAAATATTAGGCTGATGTTACCAAGAAGCAGGTGGGACGCTCTTTTAAATTACTTTCACGTGATTTTATTAGATCTTCAAATTCATTGAATTTAACTCTGCATTGTTTTCTATTATGCAGGTGTGATTCCAATGAGCATAATGGGACAACCGAGATTCCACAAAGCTCTAGCTTTTTTGGTAATATTGTAACATAAGATTCCTCGCTGTTCAATAAATTAATTATTTTTTGTAACGTGTTCGAGATTTAGACTGAACTTTATGTTATTTAGAGAAAAAAATGTTACTACCCCAGTAGCTCAGAGACTCGGCAGATGAGTCATGGGTCAGAAAACACTTTACAAATGGTTTTACGTGTTTGATAGATTGTAATTAATATATGACAGATGTTTTTATAATTCTTCTTAAAGAGATGTTAATTTGATTTATAAAACTGAAGTTTGATTACAAGAAAGATAAACTAATCAAATTATAAAGAAAGTATAAATTGTTGACTAAAAAAAGTGTAAATTAATAATCCTAAAGATATTATCAAAATGGTTTGTATCAAAATAGTTTGTTTCAAAATACCTGAAATAAGTGGACAATGTAATTATAAAATTGATTTTATTATAAGCCAATCAAACTGGATGTGTTTTTATTAGAAAACAACTAAACTGAGGCCTTAAAATTAAACAAATTTATGTACAAAAGAGAAAACGAATGGACGATAATAAGTTATGTAGATATTATTTAAAATACTGTCTTAAACATGAACCGACAATATGGTGTTTAAAGGTCATTATTAATTATTTAAATATAAGCGTTTCGTAGAAATTGTGATCACAGTCTTTACAGAGCTTTTTGTTTTCAGTTAGATGTTACGCCGATAATTTATACCTAAATAATAATTGAAAATATTAATTGTTCGTTGAAAACATATTAAAGATAAAATTGAAAGTTGAAATAATTTCAAAAAAAATATTTGCAATTTGATTCTTTAAAGAACTCTAAAAATGTTAAAGCATAAAAATATGAGATATATATAAAAAAACATTAGATAAAAATTTTATTTGTGACACTTATCTGGAATTCTCAGTGAATTAAAGTAGTGACTCCAAGTGAGGGATGATGATGGTGAAATCCAACCCACATTGACGTAATCGCTGATTTCTAGATGAGCCTAATATTAAGTCAAGAAGTTCCCAGTACCATATTCGACGCTTCCAGAAATTACATAAGGACAATTTACATCTATCCTACCATATTACCGTCGCAATCTCCGAAAAAAGTTGTCCTAGACTAATATATACATTCCTTCTTCCAATTACGTAGAAGAGAAGAAACACAACCCCATTAGATAATTAAAAAAATAAAGTTTCCAACCCAAACTTTAGTGTGACATTAAAAAAAACTTATCTAGAATGCATATCTACAACGTGCATCCAGAATTAGAGGATTTGCGTCTAATTTGAAAAGATTTGCATCTGAATTGAAAAGACTTGCATCCAAATTTAAAACCCTGGAAAGAAATGAAGTGTAAGCGTGACTTGCTGCAAAATGGCCGTTGCCAAATTTAAGTTACAAAAAAAAATTATTTCTTTATAAATTACTTACGGGTTAAACCGGCGAAAAACAATTAGGCCTGCTTCATGTTCATGAAGAGGGACTATCAACCCTTTCGATGTTGAAGTCGTAAAAAGAAACTTAATGAAGACACATCACTATTCAAAAATTTAGCAATCAAATCGAAGTACTAAGCTTCAAGTAACGGAGAAATATTAGTTCTGTTCGCTTACTCGTAGTGTACAAATTGTGTCGCTAGTTTACCCTCTCTCTATTCTTAGAGCTAAGTTAGATGTGACTCTAGTTGCATACCGTTGTGTTTGTTTATGAAGTAAATTTAAGAAACAACTTCCGCGGTCTTTCACGCTTGAGTTAAATTATGTTATAATTTATGAAGCAGCAATATGCATGCTACAATATCTCGTAGTCCACCTTATCGAGGGCCTTAGTAATGTCTAAAGAGAGAGTTAGTGTGTTATTATCACTATTTAATGACTAATATTCTGAGTAATGCCTGATATGTAGTCCTTATATGTTTTCTAAAACCATTCTGATCAGACAGTAATGAATTAGTTCCCAGAAAGTTCATTATATATATATATATATTTTTTTTGTTTTCAACATTTGAAAAAAAATGTTGTCTGCCTTTTTACTTTTTGCTTCTCTTACTACTGTAACGGTTTCTTGCTCAGGTAACTGGTTTGGAGATTAATACAGGGTCCAGTTTAGTTAATAAGGCAGCCCAATAAAAATTAACAATTTATTTTCTTCAAAACAGGTAAAATACGGCAGTGTTACATAACATACATTTCAGTACAGGTTATCAATTCAACGGTTATCAGTACAACATTTCCATTATGTGAATAAGAGAGAGATAATAGAGGAGGCGAGAGTGTAATGTGATGATGCGGTGAATAGCTGCTACAGGGATGGTGTCGAAGACGAATAACCATCGGCGGAGGTCTCCTTCAGCTCAACACGCTGAAGGAGACCTCTAGGTGAAATTGCATTCGTTCTGGCTCTGGCGGCAGAACGGCGTTGAGCAAATAACCATTGATGCAAGGGGCACCCAGCTCAACACGCTGAAGGAGATCTCTAGGCCAAATTGCATTTGTCCGGGCTCAGTTACGTCGTGAGGCGTACAAAATCTGAAATATTTCCAGCTCAGCACGCTGAAGACAAATATCAGGAAGTGTACCCACTGCACTGCAATTCTGTTGATTCGTGACCGGGCTTTTATATCTGAGAATCCTCGCTTACTGGTGATGTAGAGAGCTGCGTATAGATTGGTGTCACGTGCCTCTAGACTGGGGCTTGGTAATTGTCATGCCGTGTGCACATTGGTATCGTGTGTAAATACTTAGTAATGGAGCATGAATTTAAGAATGCATCATTACCCTCCCCTTGTCCCTACAAAAAAAAAACAAAAAAAAATAAAAAATTTAGCAGTGAGAAAACAAAACACTAAACATTTTTAAACAAGAAAAAATGGCCAATCTTTTCGTATATACCTGGTATATATATGTGTGTGCACATATAGAGACAAACAAATTTTTCGTAATAAAACAGTACACAAAACAACTTAGATCCACGGTACAGATAAAATAGTTAAAATAAATGAACACAAAAAAAATTACAAGTAACAGGTATACAAATACAAATGTGGTTCATCCGGGCGTCTGCGGCAGGGGGGCGACGGCGGACAGGGGAACGGTGCCAGGGATCCTAGAAACGGGGCCATTCTGGTTGTGGCGCCTGAACTTCCGCTTCTGTTGCGGAGGGGGGTCCGGGAGGGCTGCGTCGTCGGCCTGGAAAAACGCGTGGAGGCAGGCAATTGACTTACCTGCGGTCGGTGGCTTCGGGGGCTGGGGCTGTCTCCGAACTGAGGACAGCATCAGGGACGGTACGTCTCAGACTGTGGACGGCATCGGGGACGGTACATCTTGGACTGCGGACTGCGTGTCGCTCTCCAATCATCTCCATGGGAGGGGCGGCCTTTGGCTTCTGGTGTCAGGGGCAGGTGACAGCAGGGCTGGCACTTGCACTTCCGACCTCATCACTTAACTTGGATGGTTCTGGCCTGAGTGGACTTGTCTTCGTTGCCGTTGGAAAATTCGGAGTCTCTAGAATTATTACTGCTCCATATATGGCGGTACAGGATTCCATCTATAATGCAGTAATCTGGATTTGTTTCTGGAAATCAGTTCGTTTAACGTATTTTGGGGACTCTGGATATAAATTTGAATATATTACTGCTCCATATATGGCGGTACAGGATTCCATCTATAATGCAGTAATCTGGATTTGTTTCTGGAAATCAGTTCGTTTAATGTACTTTCGGTACTTTCCGGAATAGTGTTTGCTCAGGAGTTACAATTGCAGTAGTCTGGATTGCCACCACAAAATCCTTTTCATTTTCATTTTCTCTCTTGCTCGTGAACGTCTCTTTCTGAGCTATCTGGAGTAAACCAAAGTCTTAAAATCAGCTCGGGCGCCAAATTATGTAATGGTTTCTTGCTCAGGTCGCTGGTTTGGAGATTAATACAGGGTCCAGTTTAGTCAATAAGACAGCCCAATAAAAATTAAGAATTTGTTTTCTTCAAAACAGGTAAAATACGGCAATGTTACATAACATACATTTCAGTACAGGTTATCGATTCTATAGGTCGGTATCTTTTATGGCTATCAGTACAACATTTCCATTATGTGAATAAAAGAGAGAGAATAGAGGAGGCGATAGTGTAATGTGACGATGCGGTGAATAGCTGCTACTGGGATGGCGTCGAAGACGAATAGCCATCGGCACAAGGAGCTCCCAGCTCAACATGCTGAAGAAGACCTCTAGGTATGTAAATCCGGAAACTTAGTAATGGAGCATGAATTTAAGAATAACCATCGGCACAAGGGGCTCCCAGCTCAACTCGCTGAAGGAGACCTCTAGGTGTGTAAATCCGGAAACTTAGTAATGGAGCATTAATGTAAAAATGCATCGTTACACTACCTTCTTTAAAACTCTCCAACTCAGACGAAAAATCAGTTGTATTGGAAAATAAGCTACTAAAAGAAATGAATATAGATTTACGAGAAAACATCAAGTTACTAAAAGAAAGAATTGGAAATCTAGAATTTGAAAATTTTAAAATTAAAGGAATTAGTGGACAAGCGAAAAGAAGAAACATTAAATTCAAGTGAAAAACTAATTAATAATATTCAAACACTGAAAGTAAAATGTGAACATAATTTAGTAGAACTGGCAGAAAAAATAAATATTCTGGACTTGAAAATAGACAGAATATCTAGAGATAAGACAGAAAAAGACATACCTGTATAAACAACTAAAAAACCTTATCAGTAATAAAACAACAAGCACTGCCTAGAAATAAAAATATAGCAAATCCCAAACAATCAAATACAGAGACTCCCAAACAATTATATACAGAAGTAACTAAACAAACTAATTTAAAAATTAAGGAAACTACTTCTAATGAAAATAATTTAGTTGCATTAGAAGATCACCAAAGAAACATAATGAATGACATAATCAATTTAGAAGCAAGTGAAACAACACAGGATAAAAATACCAGAAAAGAACATCAAAATTATAGTGAAAATTGGCAGGTAGTGCAAAGGAAAAAAATGGGCAAATAAACGAAACGTAGGATAAGCAGAAGATAGTGAGGAAAAGTTTAAAGGTACAAAACCAAAGGTGTGGCTTTATCTGTACGAGGTGCTCCAGGAAGTAACAGAAGAAGATATAAAAGAGTTTTTGAAAAGAAAAACTGGCGACCCGGTAGAAGAATTTATTGTTAAGGACCTTAAGGAACCAGGAAGGTTAAAATCTTACATAGTTGCAGCTGATTTTAAGTATAAGGACAATTTTTACAATCCTTCATTTTGGCCAAAAGGTGTATATTATAGAAGATTTGATTTTAAAAAACAGTATGAGAAGTATAACACAAGGAGCGTTATTGATAATAACACTGTGGAGAGACCAACTCTTTTTTAGAAGTAGTGAACTAATAATAAATGAACCAGATAGAAAGGGAATAACTCCAAGCAAAAAATTTGCAACAAAACACACTGTAAATATCATACATTTTAATATTCAGGGAATTTTTGCCAAAGCTGAAGTGCTGGAAATAATATTTAATCTATATCATATAGATATCTGTTGTATATCTGAACATTGGCTTAAGTCCTACGAATTACCACTATTTAAGTTAAATAATTTCATATTGCTTAATAGCTATTGTCGAGAAAATCATGGAGGAGTATGTATATTTGTAAAGGCAGACTATTATTCCAATATTAAAGCTGTGCATTATGACGGTAGTGTGGAAAAACATTTTGAAGCAACAATAATTAGTATGGATGTTCCAGACAGTGCAGGAAAACTATTTATAATAAGTGTATATACAGTGTGTCCCACTTCGTACTAAGCCGCACCCCTATAACTTGGCTATTTGAATTTGGATTTGTATATATTTTTTATAGCACATAATACCCATAATGAACTACCTTTGGAGGATAGAACTGTTACTCTATTTCAAAGCCAACTGTGATGTTTTTAAAATGGGAATTTTGCAAAAGTAACATTAGCGATTGAGATAGAGGAAAAATGTATTTGGAAAAGTCGTTCAGAAAAATTAAGTAAGTTCAAATATGAATTTTCATTTAAAAATATTGATTTTTTTTTTTTGAAAAATATTGCAAGTCAGAAAAATTTGAGGTTTGGGTTAGTTTAGAGCATCCAGATTGCTATGAATTCTAGAAAATAGTTGGAAATTTTTAATTTAATAAACCATTTTACATAATGTTGATAATTTATTTAATTAAAAGAAAAAAATTTTCTGACTTGCAATATTTTTCAAAAAAAAAAAAATCAATATTTTTAAATGAAAATTCATATTTGAACTTACTTAATTTTTCTGAACGACTTTTCCAAATACATTTTTCCTCTATCTCAATCGCTAATGTTACTTTTGCAAAATTCCCATTTTAAAAACATCACAGTTGGCTTTGAAATAGAGATTGAGTAACAGTTCTACCTTGGAAAGGTAGTTCATTATGGGTATTATGTGCTATAAAAAATATATACAAATCCAAATACAAACAGCCAAGTTACAGGGGTGGCTTAGTACGAAGTGGGACACACTGTAGGACACCAGACAGTGATTTCTGCATATTTATTGACAAATTGTATGATCTAATGTACCAAATATATAAAAGTAATCACCATTATGTAGTCTGCGGTGATGTTAAGGTAAATTTTCTCTCTGTAAATAATCATTCCAAAGAAATGATAAACCTTTTAAGTGAATTTGGCATGGAAAACCATATAAAAGATCCTACACGGACTACCAATAGAAGCTCTACTGGTATCGATGTAGTATTTTCCAACTTAGAAACACACCTATCTTAGTAAAAGATAATCGCATATCAGATCATACATTTCAAATGTGTTTTCTTATTTTTCCAATCAACATAAATTATGTAAATGAAGTGATATTTAGGCGTGATATTTTCGAGGCAAATTTACTAACATTTAAGAATCTTATAAAAAACGAGCAATGGACAGAAATGTATAATTTCACTAGTTTGAATGAAAAGTTTGATGCTTTTTATACAACTTTTAAGTATCACTATAATAATGCTTTTCCTTATAAAAAAATTAAAATAATAAAAGTAAAAACAACAGAAATTAAATAAATGCATAAGATGTTATGTAAAATGGCAAAAATAGTTAAAATCAGTACTAATGTGAACCTTAAAGTTAGATATAAGCAATTTAAGACTATATAAGAAGGTAAAACAAGCTAAAAATAACTATAACAATGAGAGATTACGCAATGCACAAAATGTGGTAAAAGAAACTTGGAAAATTATTAATGATGCAAAAAGTACGTCAAGCAAAAGCACTGCTAGTCAATTGAATATAAATGACAAAAAATAACTAAATTAAATGATACATGTAACAGTTTCAATAATTTTTTTTTGGATATGCCTAATCATAAGCCAAACACAGATATATTAAACTTATCTCCACATTACCATCATTCATTTTATCTATATCCAACTATCCCTCATGAAATTGAAAGCATTATTATGAGAACCACGCTGAAACGATCCTCAGGTATTGACGAAATCTGTGGAAAGGCAATTAAAGCTGTAAAAGGTTTAATAAGTGAACCATTGTCATACATAATAAACGAATCTTTTGATGCAAGACAATATCCAAGTTCAATTAAGACATCCAAATCGGTACCTATATTTAAGAACAAAGGATCCAGAGAAGATAACTATCGAAATGTATGTCTGCAATCTCAATTAGCAAAAATAATAGATTTCGCTTTTAACTCGAGACTAAACAACTTTGTCGAAACTCACAATCTATTACATAACTGTCAAAATGGATTCAGACAGAAAAAATCTACATCCACTGCTCTAACTGAGTTCTGTTACAGTATATATGATTATCTAAATAAAAAGCAGTGTCCAATTGCTGTATTTTTTTGATTTAAGCAGAGCATTCGATACTGTTGATCACAATCTTCTGCTGGAGAAATTGTTTCGTATAGGTGTCCGAGGATGTGCAAATAACTGGGTTGCCTCATTTCTACAAGACAGAAAGCAAACAGTGGTTATGAACACTAGTAAATCGGAGGAAAAAGCTATTAGGATGGGTGTTCCTCAGGGTTCAGTTTTGGGACCACTGTTCTTTATTATATTTATAAATGACATGATACACTCTTGCATCAACAACCAAAAAGTAATTATGTATGCTGATGACACTAATATTTTAATAGCTGAAAATCATCTTGCGAATGCAGTATCTAAGGCTAACATTTCCACTAATGAATTTCATGAGTGGTCTTTGGATAATGGATTAGTATTGAATTTAACTCAGACATTTTTTATGACATTTTTGCCAAAGAACATAAACCATAACTTTTGCTCTCTAATAAAAGTGAATCATAAGACCAGTGAACAAATAATTGTATAAAATTTCTTGGCACTATTTATAGTAGACCAAAAATTTACCTGGGAACAACACATCGATGCTCTTTCAAAAAAGTTAAGCACCACTTGCTTTATCACCCGTCAGTTACGCAACACAGTATCGTTGGAAATTCTTAAATTAGCATATTATGGATTAGCCCAGTCAAATATTAGTTATGGTTTGATGTTTTGGGGTAAATCAACTCATAGTAATAAAATATTTATAATCCAGAAAAGAATTATTAGATGTATGGTAGGGGCTCATCTCAAAACATCCTGTAAACAGATATTCTCTGAATTATCTATTTTCACGCTCCCTTCTCTTTATGTATTTCTTATTACAATAAATATAAAAAAACAGGAAGGTTCATTGGGAAGAAACAATGTACTGCACCAACCATACTCAAGATTAAGTATTGGCCAAAACTCGAATTTGTATCAAGGTATTGCTTGTTTTAATAAATTCAAGAGTTTATTTGCAATAGCAAAAATTTTAGCAATTTTAATAATTTTAAAAATATAGTATACACCTATTTAGCTGATAATGCATTTTATTCTGTAGACGAGTTTTTACATACATAAGTATTGGTCAAGTGTACTAACTGTTTTATACAATTATTAAACATAAATTTTATCATGGTAAAATTGTCTGTGTAAATACGTGATATGTACTTTTTGCGTGAACGAATTTATTTCTGTTAATTGTATTCAGATGTGTAATTTTTGTTTTTTTTATGACTAGTCCAATAAGTATTGTACATTTCTGTATGAAACTTCAGGTGATGAATAAAGCCGTATTCTATTCTATTCTATATATTGTACTTTTACTTGATAATTTCGCCTTTTAACATTACCTACACTGTAAAAAGGAATACTACAAAATTCCGGTAGTTAAAATGAGTTACTTATTGCCAGCAATATAGGTTGTAAAGTTAGAAGTGAAGTGGAGAAGTACTGTAAAATAACATGATTATTTAATGTAAAATTAGCTGTCAATTTAATGAATTATGTGAATTTTATAAGTATAAATAAGTATAATCACATTTATTTCTGTAATACGTATGTAAAAATACATATTCCAGTGTTTTTACACTAAGTTTTCCAAAATTATTATATTTGCAGATTTTATGTAAAAATGTCCATCAAATTTACATCAATATTTAATGTAAATGCATTGTGAATTTACCCTGACTTTTTACAGTGTACATAATACCCATTTTTTAAAATCTGTTAGTAACTAAATCGTGATCCAAATGAAGCTGGGCAGATCCGCTAGTATAATATAAACATTCAAATATCCAGCAGCAAATGGTACCCGGTATCCATATCAGAACATAGTATTTCAGAGCTGGAACTAGGGTTGCCAAGTAAGATGCCGCCAGGGCGCAAACCTTCGAGGGGTGCAAAATTTAGTTTACTGATGCTCTCTATTCTTCAATCCTCGGCCAGCATCTAATGAGGTGTGCCAAAACCAAAAGTGCCAAAGGCACAATGTACCTTGATTCCAGCTTTGAAGTATTCAAATACTTTCACTAACAAAAAGTATCAGTATCTTATATCCATTGTACACAGTAGAAGATAGAAATATCCAATACTCACATACATTTAACCTATATCTATGTTATACCTGCATATATTATGCCCCATTATAAATATGTCTGTTGGGATCAAATATTGAAAAAACTATTATATCTTTTTTTTTTGCAGTAGTACCTCCCAAGATCTGAAAAGTCCGAAAGTGTCAATTCATGTAAACCAGAGGCCTAACGGCAGCATAACAACTCATATTACCACAAGCACTTCATCTTCTACTCAGCAGAGACCTACGGAAGCATTCCCAGCTCTAGGGAACTCCACCAATATAGTTCAACCACAGTGGGTGCTAGCCAAGTCCAAGAAACATCAAGAATTGAAAAACGTAAAGGTTGCACCTGCTCCACAATTACCACCGAGCAATATGGATCAGTTTCCAACCTTGGTCAAGAAGAAGAGTTCTGTTACTGTACCTGTTTCAAATAGTTGGGTAAATCTGAACAACGTCAATAATACTAGCAGCTCAAGAGGCAGTAATACCGTTGGTTCTGGCGATAATGGTAAGAAATATGAGATTAAACCATCTAGTTCTAAACAAAAGCAACCAACAGTTGATAATAAGCTACAAGATCTCAAAATTAGTGAAAACTGTGACTCTAAGATTAAAAACAAGAAGAAAAAAAACAAAAACAGTTCAGAACTTGAAATTAATAAGCAAATCACATCTACTAAAGTTTCAGAGACTAATAAAACAAATGAGCTTAAATTGGGCAGACCAACTGAAGTAGGTAAAATAAATGATAAAAGAATTAGCAGTAGTATTTCAGACGATAATATAAACAATAATGAAAATAAGTTCAGAAATGGAATTGTAAAGAAGCGTTCTGAGTTGCAAATAGGCACTTTAACCTCTGGAGAAACATCTGCTTCTAGTGATTTCCCAGCATTGGGCGAGACTAAACCTCCGCCTGGTTTCAACGTGAAACCTCCACCAGGTTTTACTTCATCATCATTTCCCACATTAGGAATTGCAAATGATTTGACATTTACATCCAGCAGTGGACAAAGCTATGCTATAACACCTAGTAATAGTTACCATCAGCCAAATAATTTTCAATCTAGAAATCAAAATTTAATAAAAAAATTTATGGGTGTTCTGAGCAACAATGATGCGATCAAGGAGTTTAAGAATTTCTCCGAGTTGTTCCGCAATGGAGTTCTACCCACATGTAAATACTACGATCACTGCAAGGAGGTTCTAGGTATCGCTTTTGATGAAATTTTTCCAGAACTGTTGGTGCTTTTGCCAGACATTACTAAACAGCAAGAACTTTATAATGCATACGATGGTAAAAACAAGAAGACCTTGGTTGTCTGCGAAAATTGCAAACAGATTATTTATAGGAGAGAGTTGACCGATCATTATAATTACCACACCTTAGACAACCATTTTCCTAGTCTGGGAAATGTCCAGCAAGTAAATAATGTTTGGAAAAAATAATGTACATCTTAAGATCACCTGATATTTATTCTGTGTCTGTGGACTCTCGCTTTAAGTTTTACGTAATGTTAATATGTAAATTTGAGACTGTAAATGATTGCTTGCAGTGAAAATCTTTCTAGGGTAAGGGGCCAGAACCTTTGGCATTTCACTTATATTTTTCCCTTTGGGCCAGTTTTTAAAGCACTCTCTTGTGATGAAAACACTAGAGAGCTGCTTATTGTAAGCGTTCGCAACCCCGTCACACTGTAAATTTAAGACCGCTTTATAGAAAGCGATTTATATTGCTGGCAAATATTTTATTACCAGAATTTATTGCAGCTATGCCTTATGACTTGGAAGACAATGAAATTTTTAATATGTTGGCTATATAAATAACACTAACGCAGAAATGCAGCTGCTGTAATGCAATAAAATTAAGTAAAGTTTTAATTTCTGCAAACATTGCTACAGCTAAGTGAATAGCCCGATAATGCGTAGGTGCGCAAAAGCAAAAATGTGCAATATTTATTGCCAGCAATAGAAATTGTTAACTGTAGGGCGGTCTTTATGAAAATTGTGGAATAGTTCAACACAGTGTTTTATCACACCAACCTTACTTTTTGGCAGTTATTAAACTGAAAAATTAGGACTCTAAAATATGCTTACAGAATAAAGCCATGATAGCATTAGTAGATAAGGCATAATCGTAAAAGAAATAATTACTCATCGCTCAAAATTAAATAAGAAGTCAAGGTACAACAAAGTATTCATATAATGGAGGTTAAATTAGTGAGGTTGGTGGTCATGTGTACGCGTTTTATAGTAACTTTCCCATTTTGTACAACGAGAAATGTTGGGAAAAAACATCTGTCTAACTAGTGTTCTCATATTTTTCCATACTAAGAATTTAATTACAAAGTGAGTTTTTGCATACCCGTTCCATTGTTTAAATACTGTCTTTCCGTGACTAATTTATGATGACAGGGCAGTGGCATTCTGATAAAAAAAAATCCTTCCCCCATTAGACTCTCCTAGAAAAAATATTTTAGAAGTGTATTCTGTGAAATATTTTTAGTGCTCAAAATCCACATAAGAAAATTAAGCCTAAATATTCATACTACAGACATTAAATTTAGATTATACTGTACATTTACAGAGCTATACTTCATAATCCAGTAGAATTAGTAAAAAAAAGACTGAAATTTATTGTAATTCGTGTCAGGATATCACGTGGATTAAACGATAGTTTTATTGATTACGAACATGACCCTGAATTTGGTCCACTTTTTGACCGCCGGAACAGTGTTTATTTAACGATTTATTGTTGAAAAATTCAAAAAAATCGACTTTTTTAAAGATAACTCAAAGCCCTTCAATTTGTAGATACTGTTATAACTTTGAAAAACAGTTAATTTGAGAGATATTTCATTTGAAACGCTTGAAAATTTGTTTAAATAATTGCAAAAAACAGCGAAAATTTTAGCAATTTGCAAATATTTTTCATTCTTTAACAAAAGCACTTTAGTGCTTGAAACTTTGAAGAAATATGTCTTTTATTACCCCAAAGTTATCCCTAAAATTTCATCAAAAAATTTTAATTAGTTTAAGAGGTATTCAATTTGTTTATTAAAAACATAAATAATGTAAAATGCAAATTCACCCAGTTCCCGTTGTCGTAGAGGGTTGATCTGGACATCCTTTTTTAACTTTATGTTTTCATTAATGGCAAATCAAATTTGCATTATTTTCAACTTCAAAATGGCGTTTGAAAAAGTGTCACATTTTGAGGTTAGGTTTTTTGCTAATAACTTTTAAACAAATGAAGATTTTGCAATATCGTATCTTTGTTGCTGGGGTCTTTTCACAGATTTTCAAAAAAAAAAAATGACTAGCCTTATAGAAGCCGAGATAATTTTTTTTTTTTAATAAATTCATAAACAAATTTTTAACAAAAAATAATTGTTTATAACAAATTAATGTTTAATTAGGAAAAAATCGACATGACATATTATTATTTCATCATGCTACCGCAAATAAAAAAAAAAGTCAAAATCGGAGAAATGGTAAATTTTTGGTCGACGGATTTGAACTCGTCTCGATCATTTTATGAACGTGTTACAGATATGACTCATGCTTCTCACTCCTGTTCTGAGGCTGATTTAAAATTAATTATTGTTATCGTTGCAAATTGAATTTTTTCCCCCAAACTCAGCTCTATTACAAAGATGATAGACTATTAAACTAGTTGTTCGCCAAATTTCAGCTGTTAATGTTTATTAATAAACAAATTACGAATTTATTAAAAAAAAAAAAATCATCTCGGCTTCTAGTAAGGCTACACTCATTTTTTTTTTGAAAATGTGTGAAAAAACCCCAGCAACAAAGATATCAGAACGATATTGCAAAATCGTCATTTGTTTAAAAGTTATTAGCAAAAAACCTTACCTCAAAACGTGACACTTTTTCAAACGCCATTTTGAAGCTGAAAATAATGCAAATTTGATTTACCATTAATGAAAACATAGAATCTAAGTCTCAACAAAAAAAATGATGTCCAGATCAACCTTCTACGACAACGGGAACTGGGTGAATTTGCATTTTACATTATTCATGTTTTTAATAAACAAATTGAATATCTCTTAAACTAATTAAAATTTGTTGATGAAATTTTAGAGGTAACTTTGGGGTGATAAAAGACATATTTTGTCAAAGTTTCAAGCACTAAAGTGCTTTTGTTAAAGAATGAAAAATATTTGCAAATTGCGAAAATTTTCGCGGTTTTCTGCAATTATTTAAACAAATTTTCAAGCGTTTTAAACCAAACTAACCGTGGCATCCTGAAACGAATTACAATATGCATATTTGCTAATTCCACTGGCCTATCATGCATATGTTTAATTTGGTTAAAAAATCTGTTAAATCGTGAAAATATGTGTGCATATATAAAGCTGCTCTTGAAATATATATTTTTTTATAATTCACATAACTATATATGTGAATATATGCTCTTTGCTGAGTGGGAATGCTTAAACAAAATCATTGACAATGAATTAATTTGAAATAATAAATCAAGTGGATAAACTTGATTGCATCATTTATTATATTATAGATTCATCCAAATTAACACACCATATTTTGTGGTGCTGCCCATGTACATCTTCGAGGAACCTTTTGTTTTTAAAAAATAAACATTTTTATTTAGGCGCCAGCTCTTTCCCACCTTGGTGGGTTTTTGCTGTGTTGCCAGTGTGAATACAAAAAGAAGATAAAAAACCATTAGCACAAAGGGAAAGGTTTGATCACTTTCAAGCCAAAGTGGCTGGCTCGTAAAGCATAACTAAAAATTTAATGATTCAGGCTGTGGTAACATTTTTTACACCATTGCTGTTTTTGTTAAGTTATGGCATATTTATTTTTTTGTACAGTAATGAAAAATCATGAAATATATATAATTTATTTTCCATTTGGTCTTATTTCCATTCAAGTTTGACGTTATTATTTAAATGTTTGATAAAGATAGCTAGATTAGAAAAGAACTACTTTGGGATTTATAATGTAAAAAATGTATATAAAATTTCATGTATGTTACTACTTTTATAACAAAAAATTGTTTGTAATATGTTAAAATATTTTTTAAATAAAATAAGAGTTTAAGTTTACCGTTATTTTTGATGATATTGAACAGTAACATTGGCAAATTCAGTCAGACATCTATTTGACTATCCATTTTTATCCAGGTGCTAATATTTTTGAGCATCAACATGACCCATCCTGGTTCTTTTTTTTTAATTTTATGTAGGGGTTAAAAAACCGTCAATGTAGTCAAAGTAATTATTTTGTGCAATAACTAACTGCATTATGGTATTTGTCCAGATTAAAGATTTCACAGGCAATTCCGATCTATCAGAAGTTTCAGACCAATTTCAATCATAAATAGTTAATAGGAAAAATATTTGAAATAGTTTTTAAAAATCGACTATTAGATTATTTTCAAAGGCACAAGTCTATTGGTCGGTCTCAAATTACAATTTATTCACAGATTAGGAAAAAGGTCTCGCCGGTTAAGTATGTGGAATTGAGCCTAGCAGCTTATTTCGCTGTTCATTCACATGAATGTTATGAGGAATGTTCAATAAAATGTATAATAAACCTTTATCCTCATTACCAGAGTTATGAAGAGTTAGAATTAATTTTTTTCAACTCTATTGATTATAATTAAATAAAATAAATAGGAGACGTTGATATAAAAAGCTTTATATTTTACATTCCTATTACGTCATTTAGTATGTAAAAAAAATAATTTAAATTTTGAGGATGCTGTTTTTATATCAACCTCTTGAGTGACGCCTACCAAAAAAAATCTATATTATTTAACACTAACATAGTTATCATGTATAAAAATTACTGCAAGGTCAGATTAGTGAAAGATGCTTAAAAATATAAACCGGAACACAGACATATAAAAAAAAAATTAAGTACGAAGACCTAGATCACTGAATTCCTACTCGGATGCTAATAATCGAAAAAAAATATACTACTACTTTTAGCTTGGCTCTACATTTTTTTTTTTTTTTGTTTAACAAGTATTGATTTTATTAGACAATATGGTTAGGCCATTTTAATCAATCCATAGTAATATTTGCTCAGGAAAGAATACTAGAACAAAATGTTTGGTACAAAAGTGTAATTTTTTTCATAGAATCAGAATATGCGATCAAAAATGGAGAGTGCCATTAAAAATTCAAGTCAGCTCCACCCCCTGCCATCATGGGTGGGGGGTGGAAAATTGTTCTGCCCAAAAGATGTCCCCCTCCTTTTGGATCGGGGGTTAATAAAATCAATACTTCTTGAGTAAAAAAAAAATGAGAAGAGCCAAGCTAAAAGTGTAGTACTATATTTTTCGATTATTAGCTTCCAAATGAGTAAGAATTAAGTGGGTCTTCGCACTTAAGTTTTTTTGCGTGCCTGTATTCATTACCTACGTTTATATTTTTAAGCATCTTCCACCAATCTGACCTTAAAGTAAGTTTTACACGCGATAATTATGTTAGTGTTAAATAATATAGATTTATTTGGTAGATGTCGATATAAAAAATTAAATTATTTTTTTATATACTAAATGATATAATAATAGGAATGTAAAAAAAAAAATTAAAATATAAAGCTGTTTTATATCAACCTCTCCTATTAATTTCATTTAATTATTTTCAATAGTTTTGAAAAAAAATAATTTTAAATTTGAGAGTTATTACCGGAGAGACCCTTTGTAACAGCACTGGTACTTTGTGAAATCATTAAAAATGTCTTGGAGCCTTTCGAGGAGAATAAATTTTGTACAGAAAAATTCTATGATCTGCTTTTGATACAGTTAGTTATGATATTCTACTGACTAATAGTAGAAGCGCATAGGGATTTTTGTGGGAAATAGATTATTAAAGCTGGCAAGTATTTTTATGTTCAATTATATCACACTGAGGGGTGGATCAATCTATGAAAATGTGTATACCAGATTTTAAATCTTTGAGATTGTACGGACTTATAGATTGTATTTAGATTTAATGATGATTGAAAGATTTAAGCCATTCCGAATTGAGATTGAAAAGATTGAAGTGAAACTGAACAGATTGAAAAAATTGAAGCGATATTGAACAGTCTGAACTGAGACTGAATGGGTATTGTTTTTTCCGAACTGAGAAACAACAAATAAAAAAATTGCATATAGTAAAATGGGAGGTAATACGTTTTATTTTATTGAAAATTAGCCACAAAAAAATATGAAATAAAAGCAATAAACGATACAATATATTACTTTCTACTCAGAAATAAAATATACCGGGTGTCCGAAAAGTCTGGAAACAATCAAATAACTTCCAAGCTATCCAGTGATATCAAAGTTACATTTAGGTTTTAATTGGAACAATCCAAATTTGCAATAATAAATTGGGGTTAAAATTTGAGATTTGAAAGTTATTCACACCCCACCCTTAAGGTTGAGTCAACTTTGATATCACTGGATAGCTTTTTTAAAAATATTGAACAGGTATTTTTTTTTTTCGATCCGAAGCGTATTTCCCGAGTTATTCAAGTAATTGCAAAATCTGATTTTTTGCGCTTTCACGTGCCATCTATCATGAAACGAAAAAAATGTTTCGAACAAAACCTACATAATTCAGGGTGTAGAATTTGAATCTTCAATAAAAAATGAGGGGGTGGGGAAAGGAGATCAACTTTGGTATCACTGGAGAGCTTTTGTCGATCATCAAGTTATTCTCAAGTTATTTGACCGTTTCCAGACTTTTATAACTCCCAGTATAGGTTAGGTTAGGTTAGGTTGATATGTGAGTGGGCTAGTAACAGACCCTCCACCGCGACCATCTGGTCTATTGTGGCTCACTCCTAATTATATTTCACCCAATAGGTTCAGCTTTTTGATAAGTCGACTACCTTCTTGGGTGAGAGGTTGTCCAGATCCTCTGGCAGCAGTTGCCCTTTGCCAAAAAATGAGAATCTGGTTCTTTCTGCAGCAGGACAGGTACATAAAATGTGCGCTGCCGTTTCATCCTCCTCCAGACACAGTCAGCATTCAGCGTTGTCCGCTATTCCGAGTCTGTGTAGGTGGTGGTTAAGTCTGCAGTGCCCAGTGTATAGGCCAACTAGAGTTCTTAGGTGTAACCTATTTAACTCTAATAGTTTTTTAGTTCTTGATGAACTCCTTTGAATGAACTAATCCTGGTAGTTCTTGCCAGTACTGGAGGATTTTCCCCTCAGTCCAGGCCAAGATGGTTGTTTTCGCAGTGCTTGCCGATATGCCAAGCACTGGCTCCGGTCCGATAAATTTTGATACCGCACCTTCCCTGGCTAAGGAGTCGGCTACTTCGTTGCCCTCCAAGCCAGAATGGCCCGGTATCCAGACCAGAGTTAATTTGTTGTATCTGCCCAATCGGGCTAGAGCCTTTTGGCAATTCCAGACCAATTTAGAATTGCAGCGATGTGAGCCAAGAGCTTTAAGAGCTGCTTGGCTGTCTGAAAAGATTTTTATTGGTCTGTGTGATCCCAGTATAATACCTACAAAACAAATTAAGAATGGGTTATGTCAAGAGAAGAAAATTTCCAAAAAATCGAGGCAGCTATTTTAATTTATTATAGTGTAATATTTTTTTTGTTAGTATTTAAATCCAAAAAAGTAATACCATACAAACCTGCAGTAAACAGTTGTTCTTTGGTCGATAATTTTTTTAGTCCGTTAAAGTTCACAATTTTTTCACACATTGATGCATATATGTATAAAGATCTAAGCTGTCTATCAAAATCTCCCTCTTAACAGCTTTTAGTTTCAATCCGTACAGACATTCGTGATTAAAATTAATTTTCGCGCTTTTCGCAACCCATGCTGTGTGACGTCTTGCATCAGGCATTATTCGCATTGGACTTGACTGTGTAGGTCAGTCTCATGGTGTTTTAACAGTTCTACATTATAATTTTACTTCTACATCCAGTGGAAGTATAGATATAGCCCAGTAAATAAGACTGACTGTATCCTGTTTCATGTGAGTGTGAACTAGCAAGTTGCTCTTCGAGAACAAATTTTCAGTGGAAATAGTGTGATTTAAAAGCTGAAACTTCAATATATAGTGAAATAAAGGCTCCTGAATGTCTTTATAAAGTCCATTGATGATATAAATAGCTATTTACATAATTATTTAAATAAGTTTGTTTCTTGTTCAAAAGAAACATCTTAAATTACACAAAAAACTTATAAAAAGTAAATTGATAAGTAAACGCTTTACAATAACAAAAACTCTGATACTCAGGGTCGGACTCAGGACCTAAGGATGAGTAAGATTTGTCTAAAGTGTAAACTGGAAGTATTAGAGGATAAAACAAGTTTTAAATGTGATGGTTGTAACAGGTTTCTTCGTATACAATGTGCAAATGTTACTGCAACAGAAGTTAAATGCTTACAGCTCCAAGCGAGAAAATTAAAATTTTTTTGTGAAGATTGTGAAGCAGGGCTCCTGCAGGTACCAGTGCTTAGAAGATTAATTGACGATTTGCAAAAAGAAGTAGAAAAATTAAAGAACAAGAGCAGCGAGTGCATTCTAGAAAATGAAAATATAGTAAATGAAGTTTTTGAAAGATAAAAAAGATCCAAGAACTTAATCTTATATAACCTGCCTGAACCAAATTCGAATGAGCCAGCTCAGAGGAAAGAAGAAGATAAAAAGAATACAATAGAAATTCTAAAAGATTTGTCAGATTCGCCATTAGAAATAAGAAATACCGTGTGTGTAGTCGCGGGCTAGGCATGAGGAGTAAGAATTACAACATCGCGTGTGCCAGCTAGCTGAAATGAAATAACAAAGCTGGGATGCTCCACCGACGGACGAATTTACGGCTGCCGGTGTTGTCAAATTTCTCGCGCTACTTTAATGTACATGCCTAATGGGAAATTACACGGACGGTATATTTAGATTGGGAAAAAAGGCAGACAAAATTAGACCAGTAAAAGTAATGCTAGACCATGCAGAGACCGTTATTAATATTCTAAAGAAGAAAAATTTGCAAAATACTGCAGTGCGCATCTCATCCGATCAGACACCCGCACAAGACATTTATAGGAAAGTAAAGGCAGAGTTAAAAGAAAGAAAGGGAAGAACAAGACATTTTTATTAAATATATTAAAGGCATCCCACAAATAATAAAGGAAAATGAAATATTAGTGTTTGTAGTGTGTTTATTGTAGTGATGTTATAGAAATGGGTGATATAGAAATTTTAAAATATTATGGACAGACACTTACACGAAATTTTTTTTTTACATTTTTAATAGCTGTATGAGGTGAAAAATTTTTTTTTTGGATCCGCCCTTGTACTTTGGTATGTAGCACGTAGTTAGAGGAACACATTAATTTAAAATTTTAAGTCAGAACATTAGGAGTATAAACAAGAATTATGATAGTTTTCTGGTTGTTCTAAATTCACTGGACTATCAGTTTGATTGTACTATCCTTACAGAAACTTGACATGTTGACAATCTGAATTATTTCCAAATCGAAGGCTATAATATTTTTTATAATCAAGGACAGATCAATCAAAATGATGGTGTAATTGTGTTAATACATAAAAAATGGGCTGTAGATGTAACGAAAACCAAAGTAGCAGATGTAGTAGTCTTAAAATGTAAAATAAAAATTGATGAAAAGTTAAAACTAGCTTTCAACGCTGTTTATTGACCTCCCTCGGTAAATGGGGAATATTTCATCAACGAACTGAAAAATCTTTTGCAAATAGACATTAATATTAGTGATGGGTCGAACCAGCTATTTTTGCGTAGCAGCTATTTCTGCTACTGTTATTTTCATTTAGCAGTTAAAAATAGCTGCTATTTTAATAGCAGCTATTTCTTAGCACTAGTTGTTTTGGCTAATTGGCTCGTATTAACAGATAGGTAACAAATGAAACTTTATAAAAAAAAAACGCAATCGCTGTATGGATAGTTAAATATGGTTAGTTTTAAAAGAAATATAAATGATCTGTATAACGTTTATTACAGTTTATTTTTTATATTCCGCTAAAATATTTGAGAAGATGAACATAATCATGTGTTAAATATTGTTAAAATAAAATAGTTTTACATGAATTACATATTCCCTTCCTAAGTGCTGCACTGTGGACCGCTGCTTGCTGTAGCTGAACGAATGTGAATGTGCTGCTTGTGCTATCACTACTATTGGGGTGACACAGCCTGCTTGTATTGCTGCAAAGACGCGTTGGCACTCGGCTAGTGATTTCAAACTGCTATAAAAAAAGCAGCTATTTATCAGAGCTCGTAACAGTTGCTACTGCTATGAACCAAATGACAGTTAAAAAATAGCAGACTGCTATTTAGCAGCCCATCACTAATTAATATTAATATGGAAATTGTAATAGGTGATTTAAACTTTAATATTTTGAAAGAAGAAGATGGTATCATTGATGATTATCTAGACATAATACATGAATCAGGTTATATATCGCTTATTAATGTATATACTAGAGAAATTAATAATCAGAAAAGCTGCTTAGATCACGTACTTCTAAAAAACCCACAAAACTTAAACAAAATTTCAACTTATGTGCTTAGAACAAAAATAACTGATCACCATGGTGTAATATTCGGAATTGAAAATGTAAAACAGGAAAAGGAAGCAGAAACTTTTGAAGTCGCTAACATTAACTACAAGTACCTATATGAGAAACTCGCAAGAACAATGGAACAGTGTAAATGGAATTATGTATTAATAATTTTATAAACACAATAAGAACATATTTGCATGATTCAACTCAACTAAAACGGATTACCAAAAAGATAAAAAAAAGAACACCATGGATCACAGAAGGCATTATGAATTCAATTAGAATTCGCGATAGCCTGCATAAAAAACTTCAACTAAATCCGATTGATGAGAATCTGAAAAACAGATATAAATTGTATAGAAATAAAATACATAAGCTTATAAATTCAGCCAAAAACTCATACTACGATGACCAACCATAATAAAAAAGACTTGCGTAAATTTTGGAGTACGGTGAAAAGTGCAATGAATATTTCGAAAAAACATGACAAAATAGAAAATATTGAGGGAGAGGTGTTATTCTACAAAATGATGCAGATAAAGCAGAACACTAACAATTTCTTCCATAATATTGGTAAACAACTAGCTGAAGAAATAAAGAAAGATATTTATACGAATTTAAGAAAAAATATCTTTTACAGAATTCGATATTCCTGAAACCATCTAATCCTACGGAAATAGGAAAAGTTATCAGGAAACTGAAAAATGGAAAAGCTCCTGGGATAGATGGGCTTACTTCAGATCTGTTAAAAAAGATATGCCAGTTCATAGTACAACCAATAACTCATATTGTAAACAGCATCTTCTCTACAGGGGCATTTGTCCATCACACTTTAAAATCGCAAATGTTAAGCCATTGTGTAAAGCAGGAAACAAGGAAAAAACTACAAACTGTCAGCCTTTTAGGAAGTCTCTCAAAAATTTTTGAGAAAGTTCTGAAGGATAGGATAATGAACTTTTTAAACGAAAACAAAATTTTACATCCACATCAGTTCGGTTTTCAACAAAAACGATGCACGGAAGATGCCATGATGTTATTAACAAAAACTGTTTACTCTGATATAGACAAGTCCCTCCCTACATCTGGTGTTTTTCTTAATCTTCGTAAAGCATTTGACACAGTGCATTACGATCTGTTACTGCAGAAGTTAGAAATATTGGGATTTCGTGGCACTGTATATAAGCTTATGGAAAATTACTTAAAAAATAGGCTACAAAGAGTAATCGTTAATAAATCAATGAGCAAACTGCAGTCTGTGGAATTTGGAGTCCCACAAGGTACGGTTATGGGCCCAATCCTTTTTCTAATTTACATCAATGATTTATTCAGTTACGATACAACAAATACATGTATATCTTATGCCGATGACATTGTCATCATTATAAATGGGAGACATTAAAGTCCAAAATGATAAACACCCTAAAAAAAATAAGATTTTGGTTAGACGTCAATTTACTAACTCTAAACCGGGGAAAAACTAAGTGTCTTCCATTTTGTGTGGACTCTTGTGCTAAACCACCATTTAATATTATAACACAGTGGGTGGTAGCTTGCTACCTTAGTGACTGTACCATTTTCTTTATTTAGGCATATTTTTTGTAAATATAATAAGTAAATTTTTAATTCCATACTCCTGTACCTTATTGAAAAATTTGTAATTTTTGTAAATCTAAACTTAAACCTAAATAAAGTTTCATTCATTCATTCATTTCGACTGGAAAAAATTACGAGAAGGCTGGTTTTCTGTGGAGATCTTCATTGAGGTGCCCTTAGTACATCCTGAGAAGTTCGAGCAAATTGAGCCATGGGTTTTTTTTGGGGGAAGGGGAAAATTTTAGTTTTTTGCCATTATCTCGAAAAATATCACTTTTTCGACAAAAATAGTTATGAGCAAAAACATTATGTAAATAAAATATACGGATGGCTAACAAACAAATTCGTTGGATTATTTTTATCAAGTAGACTACTAACTAGTATGTAGTTTTATATGTTCCTATTACTAAAAACCTGTGGGGGATTACCAAATATAACCTGAAAAAGACGTCAAATTAATGTCTAGCATAAGACATCATTCATCTGAGACATTAGGAAGTCATTTTCACGTTTCATTTACGTCATCTAACTCGTCACTCCTGACTATTTTTCCACGTCATTTTCACATGCGTTTGCTACCTGGGTGAGTACACCTTTAAACTAACTGTGAACCGAAATAATCAAAGAATTCCTGAATGTTGTAGAAAACCTCTTTTTTTCTGTGTTTCTTATTGGTATGCTCTGCCACATATATTTTCTTCTATACAATGTCCGTGAAATCTACAAAATAATACAATTATCCAGTATTTTACTGGAAAATAACCTCTACGCCTGTGACTTTTACTTCAAAGGAGCAGTTAGAGGGTGTTTTTTTGACAAATAATGAACAAGAACAAAAATATAAAAATAACCTATTTTGCTGATGTTTCGGAAACCGAATCTGTTTCTCAAAGCGTATTATAAGTGTTTGTATGCTGTGCATGTATATTAAATACACAGCTTTAAGAATATATTTGTTATATTCAGTATCCATAGATACTTACTGCTTACACAGAACTGTTGATACATCTAGTTGATAGCTTTATTTTAAATAATGTTCAGTTTGTTAAGTTCTTCTTTAACATCGGCAGCCAGGTTGTGCAAACATCTACGGAACAATTCGACACGCATTTATGATTAGAGAATATTATTTAGGTATTATGCAAATCACAACTTACACACTTTTTATTTATTATGAAAATACCTACTTTCTGTATATGCCCTAATCTGGGCACGCTAATATACTAGTTAGGTAAATACTTTAAAACACTCATTATTGGAGAATCAATCAAAACAACTACTCTTCTAGCTAATACTGACGAAGTACTGAATTACATGATAGGATTCTTAGCATTTTAAAGAAAAAAATATATTGAAAATACTTAAATCGTTTATTCAAATTTAGTCATTCACACTTTTTTATTTGATATGAAATTATCTGCTTTCTGTATATTCGTACCATAATCGGGTCACGCTAATATACTACTTAGGAAAATACTTTAAAACACTCATTATTGGAAAACCAATCAAACAACTACTCTTCTAGCTAATACTGACGAAGTATTGAATTACATGCTAGAATTCCTGGCATTTTAAGGCAAAAAATATATTGAAAATACTTAAATTATTCATTGAAATTCAGTCATTCACAACAATTATTGAATCGTACATTCTATTTTAACTCTAGAAAAGTTGTACAAGTTTTTTCGAACTCGTTAGTTCTCATCAGTAGAGTATAGAAACATTCATTCATTATTTACAAACCTATTCTTGATTTATTTTTACAATTAATTAATTTTTATTTATTTGCTTTTATCATGATTAGAGAATATTATTTAGGTATTATGCAAATCACAACTTACACACTTTTTATTTATTGTATGTATATTGTTGCCCTAATCTGGGCACGCTAATATACTAGTTAGGTAAATACTTTAAGGGCCGGTTTTATAGGTACAGGTTAAACCAAAGTTTAACTAGAAGTTTTACTGGAAGTTCAAACTTTAGATTTTAGTGTTCGCTAAAATGCCGTTTTAAGTGCTTGTCAAGATCGTCAGTTCTATGGCCATTTTGTTAGTTGGTAGCATAGTAACAAATTTGCCATTGATGTCATTTTCATTACTGGTACTTTAACTTTTCGCGATAAGTGACAGAATATCTTTAAATTTCAACGACAGTGAAAACAAACTGTTGATTGAATTAGTTAAAAAGCGTAAAGATGTAATCGAATGCAAGAGAAGTGATTCGGTTAATCGGAAGGATAAAGCAAATGTTAGTCGAGTTAAATGTGAACTAGTATCTTCTAATACTATATACACATGTTCTTTAGATATTCGAAATCGATCTATAAATTCTGTGTTATTCCATATCTCTCTCGGAATTTTCGTGCACGACGAGGTGCTTCTATTTTACATTTTATAACATCATCTTCATCGCTTGATAAAATGTTCTCAAAAATATCGAAAATGTCCATTTTCTATAACTTTTTCTTTACAAAATATATAATAGGTAATTATTTGCAGGTTAAGTTGGAATTTGAAGTTTGCATTGAGTGCAACATCCTTCAAAATATTGCTAATTAATCAGCGTAAGCGTGCATAAACCTAAGTTTGGCGTTTAAACTTAAGATTGGCAGTTACTCGCAGATATAAAACGTACGTTTTGACAAAACTTAGAGTTAACTATCAGATCTAAGTTAAACGGAACCTATAAAACCGGCCCCTAAACACTCATTATTGGAGAATAAATCAAAACAACTACTCTTACTACTACTATTCTTAGCATTTTAAAGAAAAAAATATATTGAAAATACTTAAATCGTTTATTCAAATTTAGTCATTCACACTTTTTTATTTAATATGAAATTATCTGCTTTCTGTATATCGATACCTTAATCGGGTCACGCTAATATACTAAGGAAAACACTTTAAAACACTCATTATTGGAAAACCAATCAAACAACTACTCTTCTAGCTAATACTGACGAAGTATTGAATTACATGATAGGATTCCTGGCAACCAACATTTAGACAATATTTAAACCAACCTCTTTTTTCAAAAAACTTTTTGATTTTTTTTTTTTAAATTCACTGGATTTTATTTTTCTCCAATCATTTGGTAAAATATTGTATAGTTTTATAGCCACTGCCCACCCAAGGAACAATTTTGGTTTCTTATATATATATATATACAAGGGTGCTATAAAACTATTTATAAAATGCCTTGAAAAATCTATTTTGCTGTAACAATATCCTTAATACCATCATAAAGCGACTTGTAGACTAAAAGGGCTCACCCTTATCAAGGTTGTTAAGGCCTTTTTAAATTCCATCAGAAAACTCCTTAGTGAGGCATAGTGCCGCTCTTGAAAACCTTGTTCGGGCTGTTTTAAAACCTTTCTTAAAACCTATTTTAAAGCTGTCAGAAGCATTTTTATTAGCTTCCTGCATTTATAGGAAACACTTAGAAGGCTACCTTAAAATTAGTTTTTAAAACTCTTATTAAGTCCATATTAGAACTAAGAAGCTATAAGAGTATCCACGAAGGAATCCAAATAATTTTATTATTGCATTTATTTTTTCTAAACTGATTTAAGCAAACACACCATCAGACTTATTGAAGATAAAATGGAATTTGAAATTTATAAAGCATAGAGTGGCCCTATAACCTCTCTAGAGCCGATTTAAATGGTAATAAAAAGACATCAGGTATGACAAAAAAATTAAAACCAACGGCGGTTTATCGTTACAAAAGAAGGGCCCAAAAAACAAGGGCGTCTCAGAAGTAATAATGATTTTAATATCCATACAAAATCAGCAAATTTAAAAAAGTAGTCTGCTTCTCGGTTCCCACGATAATTTTCAGTCGTTTCTTGTAATTCTACCTTAATTTGCTAAAGAAAAAGTGATAATTTTTAATAATTATAATTGTGAATATTTTTATATAACAAGAAAAACAGGCCAACTAAAAACCTAATTGTCATTTTACAGTCCTCTCAATTAACTATAATCTAATAATGGTAATGACCTAGAACATTATTCTAAATGAAGTCCTTTTAGTCTTTTTGTATACTATCATAAATAATTCCTTACATAAATGCAAATGCACTTGGCGAAGATCATATGGACTTGATAAAAGCTGTAATAGAACGTTTGGGATTTAAAAGAACCGCCTCCAAGACGAACCGTGTTGACATTTGATACAAAATAATTTGACAGTGTGACGCGCGCGTATGTGTTCTAAATATACGTGTAGACAGACAGACATATCATTATTTTTATAATAATGTTTTATTGAGGTTTTAGAAAGTGTTTTATGGAATTAAAATTTGCCTTTTAGATTTATAGAGGCCTTTTTTCTTCATAACGGTTTCATCACAACATTTGTCAAGGATGTTTTAAGAGTCTAGTTTTGTATAATGGCCTTTAATAAGTATTAATAGGCATTGAAAATATCTAGTTTTAAAAAGGATTTAAAATGCATTTATTGCAAATATCTTAAAACCATAAAGAATAATTTAAAGCCTCTTTAAATATAAATGGAATTTAAGACCTTAATAAAAGTTATTAGCTTTATGGAGAGTTTTATAAAAATACATATTATCCTAGAAGCAAATTAGCTTTATAATTAGCCCCAGTAAACATTAATGTAACTTTACCTCTCTGAGAGGTAAGATTAATAAATAGAACATCTTTATATAAAATATTTTACATAATTTTACATAGCATATAAGTAAAATAATATATTTAAGTCAACATATTAACTTAATTACTTATACACAAGTTTACATATTTGCTACATAATTTTACTTAAAAATGTTTACCTACTTCATTTTACGACATCGAAATCATGGAACGCGTCGCACGCTCACGCAGCACGCCAGTGTAAAATGATGTAAAATCTAACGTTTGTGTTTTTTGATCATTTTTGTGAAAAATTGTAGATGATGTCTTTTAATAACTTTGATGCAGAACTGTGAACCATAAAGCGTTGTGACTTTTTTAAATATTATTTTATTTGGACGTTTTATTAGTGTAGAGGTTAGGTGCAAACATAAACATGCCCCAAGATTTGTAAAAGAAACAGGTTGCCTGGTAACTCAGGAGCCAATAAAATTCTTGCGCGGGAGTGACGTGTCCAGAGGACCTTTTAAAATTAACATACACAACAAATGACCTACTTAAAATATGAATATCCAAAATAATATTTTCAATAACTGTGTAAGCAGCAATAAAATATATTAAACAAAGTACGACGAGATCAACGAGTTTAGTGATACACTGGTCGACTGTTGTATCTTTTACCTCTGTAAAGTGAGTTGTAGAAGCGGGTCCTCTGGATGACGCGCAATATGGCGCTCCCTAGTTTTCAGGCAACCTGTCCTCTACAGACCTTGAACATGCCCTCTTGTTTGCGAATTTGGTGTACATACCTTTGGAGGTGCACCATTTTCCAGTGAATGACCCAAAAGTAAGTTTGTGTTGTACCGTTTTTATAAAGATATTTATTTAAATTAAACGTAATCTTTTTATAGGTTAGAATTATTTCATGGGCAATCGTCATTCTCGACAGACAATTATATCATTACATGGATTTTGTTACCCAAAAGCTGTATGTTGGTGCTGTCCCCACATTATTAAGTTCAACTGAATCCAGCGTAAGAAGTTGTAATTCAAGGAAACCCAGATCTTAATAGTGACCAAAAGCTTTTGCGAAGTACTATGCATAGGTATGGTTATTGTTTACCGACATCTTATAGCACCTACTTTGTGTTCGTTATTGTATTGTACATATATTTCAGGGTTTTGTATGTGTAAAGTAGGTTAATATTTTCCTGCAATTTTTCTTTTGTCCAAAATTGGCTTCAGCACGTCAAAATATTTCAGAAAAATTAGATCAGAACCTTAGGACAAAACCATTGCCCCTTTTTAGGGGATAAAAGGGGGTGGTAACCAAAAACTGATAAATCTTTTTTTAATATGAGAATTGGTTTCAACATGTTAAAAAACAGGATTAGATGGTTCTGATCAAAAGTGCAGCCCTTTTTTTTCGTTGTCTTGTGATTAATGATATTGCTTGTATCGCCATTAAAAAAATTAATTTGATCATTATAAAACTACGAAGAAAACTGGAATTGTCTGAACCTTTATGGTTAATTTTGTTGCAAGAAATTAAGACAATTAAGATTTGTCATTATTAAAAATATGCTTCTGGTAGAATTAAATCATCTTGGTAAAGGACCCCGCACATTTTCTTATATCAAATGGCTCTCGGTGAATGTAATAGTATATAATTTAATATATATACAAAAAAAGCTTAAGAAACAGTTCGAAAATTGAATCGTTGATTGTTTACTTTTCAGTGGCGTTAATTAACAATTTGTTTATATGGCTGTTAAAGAAACTACTTTTATCATGGGATTCTCATAAGATTGATGCACTCGTCTACTACTTATGCATGAAAAAAGTACTGCTTTACACACTTGTTGCATAAATAAGTAGGTATTTTAAAATTATTTTGAAACAATTTTTTGGCAATTATTTAACAAATGCATTTTTTTCATGCTTCACGGCTCCAATTGGCGTAGAAAACCCAGTTTTTTAAAATTGTTTCTTTTTTTGTGATCTTTTGAAGCATTCTAATAATTTTTAATTGTTTAATTCTGAGAAAAAAATTGGGTTTTGACAGTGTAAACTCAACTTTGAGGCAGACTTTCGGATTGAATGACAGCACTTTGAGCACATCGGTTCATGTTTAAAGCAGCATACTTCTGAAACTCATCGGATCGACCTCAAATTTTCCATTCCATTGGAAGCGTGTTTTCGTAAAGTTTTGTTAAAATATATACATTATTATTTAAACTATCATAAATTGTTTAATAACTTAACAAATTGATCAAAATAGTTTGCATCTAGTTTTCTTCACAATTTAGTACAAGCTATATAACCAGATTTACTACACTATACAGGGTGCGCCACTTAAAACTCCCCAGACTTGTAACTTTTTTATTTTCGTAGCGATGACCATGTTGGGCACATCAACTTGTAGACATTTTTAAAGCCTTTAAATATCCATACAGAGTGATTATTTTTTTTTGAATGGTTAAGAAAGGAAACTTAATTTCTTTGAATATTTTTTTACCTCACCCTATACATGGACTGTGTTATTGTTTTCTTATAAAGGTTTTAATTAGCTCCAATTTATGTTATTAAAATAAAAAAACTTAAAAAATAAAAAATTTGCAATTTCCTAGTACATTTTAATACAAGTTAGTTTTTAAAAATATTTTTTTTTATTTTTTGTTACTGTTTTATTACGCTGAATATTGTTTGTGATATGTCTTTTACAGATAAAGCATAAAATTTTTATTTACATTCCTTTCAAAGTAATTTAAAAAAAATCAGTTTGTAGTGTTTTTAATTCCTTTCTCTAAAACCAAAAAGAATTTCGAATATGACGTAATAATATAAATTGAAGCTAATTAAAACCTTTAAGTATAAGAAAACATTAACGCAGTTCATGTACAGGGTGACGTAGAAAAATATTCAAGGAAATTAAAATTTCTTTCTTAACAATTTTTTCAAAAAAAATTTTTTTAAATACTTTAAAAATATCTACAATTTGATGTGCCTTAAAAAATAAGAAAATTACAAGCCTGAGGTGTTTTAAATGGTGCACCCCGTATATGAAATAGACTAATATTTCAATTATTTTCACAGGTTGTGTAACTGATGTTCAAGTAGCAAATGTCAGAGTGACGAAGGCTGACCAAAGAACGAGTACAATCAGAAATGACCCGAGAAATGCTTAACACTTATTGTAGATACTTAGTTAACTTGAATATAGATTAGTTACACAAAAGACACTAGTATTAATCTCTCCTAAATCAACATTTAATAAAATAAATTAAATGAAATTTGAGCTTTACTAGGAATGCAAGGCAAGGTAGGTAGGTGGGTATATATCATTGGAGAAGAAAAAATATCGTATAGCTGCTTTCTAAAGAACATATAGATGACAACGTCAAGGACAACGCCTAATGCCTGGTTTACCTACTGGGATATGCAGAGATTAAGATGGACTTGAAACTTTGTTGATACTAATTAACTTAGTTTGAACTGTCATTCAGTTCGAGAATCTTTCCTAAGCTAATATATGTTGACAAATCAGACAACCATATGTTGCATTAAATACTTTTTATCTCTTTTTGATGTAGCATGTATTTGTTTTATATACCTACCATAATCTTCAAAATAGCACCCTATAGTACTTTTTAAATATTGATAACTGGATTCTTGGAGTTCAATATATGAATATAAATTCCTCATGAATTGTCCAGAAAAATTGATATTCTTTAGGAAATAACTGGAGGAGACATCAACTTTTATTTTTAAGTAGAATATCTCTGAACATTTTTAGAAAGTTAGATAGTTTTATATTTTAAATATAACCATTTTTTACAAAAAAAAATTTCATTCAAAATATAAAAAAAATAAATTTAGAGAGCCGAGTACTCTCTAAATAAGGTATCCGACTTAAAAATAAAAGTTGGTGTCAACTTCGGTAATTTTCTAAAGAAATATATTTTTCTGTATAACTATTCAAATATCTAACTTTAAAAATCCAATTGTGTAGTATCAATATTTAAAAAGTGCTGGGATATGCTATTTTGAACATACGGTAGGTAGATAAAATATATACATGCTACATCACAAAGAGATAAAAAGTATATAAGTTACGTAGCGTAAGGTCACTATCAAGTGGTTGAATATACATATATGCTATATCATAAAGAGATAAAATTAGTTACGTATGCTTTACATAGCAAGTGGTTGAATATACATATACGCTACGTCATTTGTTCCATACCGTGAGGTCACAGTGTTACCTCTTCACTATGCAAAAATCATATGCACATGTTGCTGACATTTCGCAGAGTATGCACATATGATTATGCGTCACATTTTACATAGCACGTTACTTCTCCGAAACTTAGTTTACGTAGCATTTACGTATATGCTATATATTTATGTTTGCTGGGAGGTCTTACAGAATGCTTTAAAACTTACCATATAAGAGTAAGCCTAAAAGGCCTTAACTACATCAATAAACAATTATCAACAAACTAAGAAATAAAAATAACCCTACCTTATCCAATTTAGAAATATCGCTTAATGGTGAAACAATACACTCACCTGCTCAAATAGCAAACATTTTCAATAATTTTTTTATTAATGCACCAAAATCTGTGATACAAAATATAAGCCCAGTACATGTCAAACATTATACTGACCCTCTAGTTAGTAATCCACAGAGTATGATACTTCTCCCTTTCTCGGAGGAGGAAATGTTGAAAATTTTTTCAAAATTAAAAAGTAAATCCAGTACCGGACCTGACGATCTACCAACCAATATTATAAAAGAATTTTGCAACGAACTACTAGCACCAATAACCCATGTCATAAACTTCTCATTTGAATGTGGAACATTTCCAGAAGGCCTGAAAGTTGCAAAAGTAGTACCTGTTCACAAAAAGAACTCAAAGAATCACGTAGACAACTACAGACCAATTTCCTTGACGTCAGCAATATCAAAAATTTTTGAATACTGCATGTTAGAAAGACTCGACTCCTTTATTGTGAGATACGGCCTAATACCTAACGAACAACATGGATTTAGGAGAAACAAATCAACAACAACAGCCACTACTGAATTTTACATGTATATCCTTGATGAATTAGACAAAAGAAGGTGTCCAGTTGGTGTCTATTGCGATCTTAGCAAAGCCTTCGACTGCGTCCCACACCCTCGGCTACTCCACAAGCTGTGGGTGCTGGGCATAAGAGGCAGTGCACACAACTGGTTTAAATCCTATCTCACAAATAGAAAACAATATATTGAGATATCTCACAATGAAGGGGACGGAAGTAGCAGTAGGTATTGCTCTGATACTCTGAATGTAGAGGTAGGAGTACCTCAGGGAAGTATTCTTGCACCTGTACTATTCTCTCTCTATGTTGCTGATATTGCAAAACACTTATTCGATTATAAAATAACGATGTACGCAGACGATCTGTCAATATTAATTTCAAGAGAATCCCATGAATCAAACCAAGAAGCTTGTAATAACTTAATGAAAAAAATAGAAGAGTGGTTCTCGATAAACTTATTATTCTTAAATTCAAGCAAGACCGAATACTTATTGTTTCATACCAGACAAAAACAAGTACTAAACATCGACATAAGCATAGGTGAAACGAACATAGAGAGAAGTAGCACTGTGAAATTTTTAGGTGTAACAATAACGGACACTCTTGAATGGACCAGTCATATAGATTTTATTATTAAAAAATTGAACACGAAAATTTATCAAATAAGGTGTATACGTTCTTTACTCAACACTGAAGTATTAAAAAACTTCTATTTCGCTGAGGTACAATCTAGTCTACTGTATGGAATTATACTGTGGGGAGCCTCTCCAGCAGCAAAAAAATTATTTTCAGCCCAAAAAAGATGCATACGTACTATGCTAAATAAAAGTCAAAGCGACTCATGTAGGCAATTATTCTCACATCTCAATATTCTTCCTCTGTGTTGTTTGTATATTCTAGAAGTTGCATGCTATATTTTTAAAAATAAACATAACTTTCAATGTCACAGGGACTTACACAAGTATGACACAAGAAATGGCGCTGCTCTGTGCACACCTCAAAATTCTCTAAATATAACCCTAAAAGGACCCTTAAGTAATGGTATTAGAATCTTTAACAAAATTCCAACTTACATAAAGGAGCAACCTACCTATTTCAGATTCAAAAAGTCATTAAAAAATTATCTGAGGATTGGACTATATTATAACTTAGACGAGTTCTTCTTATGAGAACTTCTCTGTATAAATTTTATTATGGATAACTGCATTGTTTATCATTGTTATTGTCATTAGTGTTCAATGTTGAATTTTATAGTATTGTATGTATTTATCTTTTCTTTAAAAATGTATTTTTTATATGTCTCACAAACCCATGTAGTTTGCTAAATTTGTATTTGACTTGTTTTATACCTTGTTCTTAGGTCTTTAAACCAATAAATTCTATCTATCTATCTAAAGCACAACTATTTCCTAACCCTGACAAACCTTTCTTAAAACCACCTCAAGTCCAAATGACTTTTAAATTGTTCCTTGGGCACCCTACTGTTCGTTATTACTTGTGTCAGTCAGTATTAATTTCAGCTTCTACTGTTTAATTTTCACATTTGTCAATTCGCTAGTAATGGCAGTATTCAAATGCAAAAATCGAAAGTATTTGATTCTTATAAATTCTCTCTGTTCTCAAGAATTTATTGAAAGTATTTGAATATCAATAAGTTTTCGTATGAATTAACGGCAATGATACAGCAATTTAACCTCTAAAGCAGTGGCGGTCTGGCTAGGTCGTATTTTTTTTTCGGATTTCTCCTACCCCGCTCATCGGGACGACGTTCGACGTTTATATACATGCAAAGGAAAAATATTCAAATCGCTGACGAACTGAGTTTGAATATTTATTGTAAAATGCCGACTAAGCCCTAGACACCCAAACCGTTACTGCTCTTAAGGACCATATTTCGAAAAGTCTGAGTATAAATTTTGCGAGACAAGTGATTAAAATTACGACAAAAACAAATTAAACAGTTTATTTTTTTCATTTTACAAAAAATAAATTAATGTTCCTATTATGGAAAAAAGACCCATAAAGTTATAAATGGAAATCGACAAAACAATTTCTTTGTCTCTGGAAGTTGATCTGGTTGGTACGTAGTCATCATCAGAGTCGCTTAGATTTTCATCCTCGCTATTGGATGGTAAGCACGCCATATTTTACTGAAAAAAAGTGTTGCTAAAGTTACATTGTACAGTAATCATTGTCCGTTGTTCCACATTAGAAACTATAAAAATTATGACCAAAGACCAGTGTTCCGAATCTGGAACATTGGGATTTTTTTGATTTATGAAAAAAATTGTATCAAATTTAATTTGAAAGTGTTCTTATATAAATGAATAACATACCTGTATTTTTGTTATTCTCTAATAATATTGAGCCAAAATTTGGAAATAATCTTCTACAGACACACTCCACATGTAAATAAACACGAACGATGCAATTCTGTGTTTACCTTCAACTCTACTACATAGATGGCGTGGGAAGTTATTTTTGTGCACATTATTCATTGTTCCAACTTAGGAACAGTGGCCTATTACGAAAATTTTAGTTAATTTAAAAAGGGATGTATTTATTTTAAGGGTTAGTTTAGGAACATGAGACGCTAAGAGGTTAACACCCAAATGCCCAATCCAAATTCTGAGATAATCTGATACATCTTTTAATATTTCCATTTCGATGCGATATATAATGGGCATCAATGCAAGAAAAATATTTTCGCATTTACCTGATGTCGATCCTCAATTTCAGCTCATTGTTCTTGGATAAACATTTGATTCTTAAAATAATCTGATTCTGCCCATCTCTGCTATATTAACCCACACATGCCTGTGCCCCCAGCCCCCAGTCCTAAAAGATATGTGTCACTTTCTCTCGACCTGATTACTCCAGATGATATAAAAACATATACCTTCATTAGAATGTTTATGTTTAAAATTGGCCATATATCATCTTAATTTTCTTACGTACCTTGTATACTTGGTAGCTGCATTTTTCAAACTTTACACTTAACTACCTTGGAAACCCTTGATTTTAGGGTGTTGGGCAGTTGGGCCCATTGAGAGTTTTAATCAGCATGGTTTGAAGTACAACATACTTCAGTTTTATGACATTTGACTGAAACCACTTTTTACATAGGTTCAGATACGGAGTCAAACGGTTCCAGAGTAATCGGGCGCATAAAAAAGTTACAGACAGACCGACATAATCTCATTTTTGCTCAAATTTAGAATCTGGACGTTTCATTCTAAGCGTATTTGAACAATTAAAATTTTCAAAATTTTTTTTTGCATTACTATACTTCCACTGGATGTGAGTTATTAAATTTTTTCAGCTTTTTCTTTTCTTACAGATACTTTTTTCAAATTTTTTGCACCTTTTTCAAAACAACTTAAGAGGTCTCGCGATCGAGTTAAAATTCACGTACCTACCCCAAAAAGTTTATTGCACGCACGAGCAAAAAAATCTTTTTCGGAATTATTTAATACAAAGTATCTCAAGACGGATAGAATAGGAGTAATATTATTTTTTCTTCAAGCGTATTAAAATGTTTAAATTATGTCACCAAAAACAGAAGTAGAAGTAGGACATTGTTTTACTAGTAACAAAATGTTAGTACCGAACGCCACCGTAGTGGACATTGTTTTACTAGTAACATAATGTTAGTTCCGAAAGCGCCACCGCAGTGGGTATCATATATATAAATCTTTTTTCTTCAAGCGTATTAAAATGTTTAAATTATGTCACCAAAAACAGAAGTAGAAGTAGGACATTGTTTTACTAGTAACAAAATGTTAGTACCGAACGCCACCGTAGTGGACATTGTTTTACTAGTAACATAATGTTAGTTCTGAAAGCGCCACCGCAGTGGGTATTGTTTTACTAGTAACATAATGTTAATACCGAAAGCCACCGATGGCACGCTATCCACTAGCCACTTGTCATATTGTGTCAACATGTAAGACTGTAGTTTGAATATTTGTACATTTATGATAAATAAATGAATTTTTGCATTTTAATACGCTTGAAGAAAAAATAGTATATATTACACGGAGTAGAACGCCTTTTTTTGTGTTTCGCCCAGTTTGCCCAGGATTTGGGCGAAACGCAAATCCTAGGCTCAACACAAAAAAAGAGTGCGTTCTACTCCTAGTAATATAATATACTATTTTCTTGTGGAGAATTAACTATTTGTTTATCAAGTGTTCCGTCGTACTCTCAACCGTATTCATGGTTGCATATATGAAGAGGAGTAAACCACTTGCTTTCTTTTGGAGTTTTAGATATAGATGACGTGTGCATCGCGACTTTACGTGATGTTTCACTGTGTTCTATTTGTGTTCCTAATCTCAGTTTTCCATAACATACGATATAAAAGGTTGCCATGTAAAATTTAAAAAAATATTGTTCTTTATCGTTTATAAAATACCCTGTTATAAACGCTTTATAATAGTTAAGTGTTAGTTTTAAATTTGTGCTCAGTGTATTTGTGTTTGTTTATTGGATATGTACAACAAAAACAATTTTGTTATGTGAATTTGGTACGTTTTTGTATTTTTATCGAGTTTAATCAAATCCTTTTGTGTGTTGTGTTGTGCTTTTATAATGGTTAGTATTTTTTACCTGTTTACTTGATTTAACGAATATTGAAACAAATATTAAATCCCACTTTACACCTGCACCTGAATTTCGCCCACCGTAGTTTTGTGGTATGCCAAACGTCAAGTGTGACGTCAAATTTGACGCCCCCGCGTAAAACTTGAAAAAATAAAAGCAAAATTTTGATGTTACAGCGGTTTTCATAAGAATTACAAATTTATTTTTATTCCGTTACGGTGTTTCTGTAGAATTATTTTTTAGTTCAATGTACATTTTCATTTTTGTATTTGTTTTTCTATTTTTTTAAAGATATATTTTAGATAGCTCTCTGTTTATTAAGCTTAATGTTTAAAGTAGGTATTAAATTTTTAATGAATCGCACATATAGGGACTTTCAAATCTTTCCACTCAAAATACCTAAAATAAACAAAGTTGCAAAATTACTTTTATTTTTTGTAGTATAGGGGCATACCTAAAGTAGATTGCAAATGAGTTCTAGCTACCTATTTTTATTTATTCATGATGTGAATATTGCACACATTACATAAAACTCGAAATAAAATTAGCTTTATTAATCTTGTTTTTCTCAAATATAGAAACAAAGAGTACTTACCAATATATAAAAGCACCTATAAACCTACATATATACATATATATATTGCTCGCAAAGAAAAATGTTTCTTTATCATGTGTGCTAGTCAACGAATTCTGAATAACCTCGTGAATAACTATCAAAATGACAAAATGTCAGTCCGTCACGTTTTTTATAAGCATGGTAACTATAGAGAGGGGAAATCTGCCCTAGTTTCGAAAAAAAAACTGGGGTTTTTTTCCTGTTTCGGCTTTCGAATTTATGAAAAATTCTCGAAAAACTCACACCATAAACTGTTGTAAAAATAAAAAATTGCCATTTTAATTTAAAGAAGTTCTTGAACAGGATCCTTGAGAGAGGGTTGCAACTTTTAATAAGATTTTACAGCGCTTTGCCAAAAGCTGGATATTTTGATTAAAATTATAAATATAACGTACGTGTTGTATTGAGGTGTTTTGCACTAAAGAAGTCGATTGATGACAGCATAGTGATCAACCTGGGTTTGGTGTCGGCTTTTATTTAAAATTTAATGTCGACAGTAGAAGGTACTTAACTTTATTATATTAAAGGTCTTTCACAGACAGTTTTGCATAAGTACCCCCACTAAACATGCGAACGTTGTAAAAATGTTAAATTATTGTTCTAACATAACAACCGAACGTTCCTCAAAAAAGCTGATCGACATTATATTGTTGCTATTGACTTACATTGTCAATAGCAACATTAAAAAAAGTAAAATTGAAAAAGTAACATCTTTCGCACTGAAATCAATAAAAAAACTACTTTTTTATGTCCGAGAGAGTATTTGTTTAACTAGGCAAAAATGAAGAAAACGTTCTGCTGAGGCTGGTGTTTCATAATGGAGGTGAATCCGCAAAATCAAGGCTATGAATCTAATGAAGACAGTAAATCTGAATTTGATGAATATATAACTTTTTCGTAGGTTGTTTAGAATTATCATTAACTGTGATTTTTGTTTTTATTAAAAGGTTGATTTTATATATCAACATACTGTAAAAGTATCAAATGTCCATACATTTCTACAACACGATGGCAATAACATATTTAAAATAACCACATACTTACTTCTAATTCTAAACAATTGGCAGAAAAATATTTGTTCGATATGGAAAAATGCGTATTTACTGCCTTGGCTAAACTCATAGCATCGGTTATGAAACACAGCTGTCAACTGCATTTTTTTTTGTTTGTTAAATTTAATCATTACTTAAACTTGTCAGTACCAATATTAAAAACAATAAAACTGAAAATGCGACCTCTCACACTGAAATCAAAAAAATTAATCTTACTTTTTTTTAATGATCATAGAAATAATTGTGTGCAGCAACCTCCGTTTTCAAAGCATATTTTTTCACTTGCTCAATAAAATTCTCATTAGTGACAAGGAACACTTCTAACACTGGTTATACAAATGGCTTTCTTAATGTTAAAATAACTACTTACCTGGTCTATTTTTGCGATTTTCTATAAATGATTGATAGTGAAATATATATATTTTTTTATGTATTTATTAAAGCAAGTATTTTGCAATAATAATAATAATTAACAGAGAAATAGACTGGGTCACTGCTAGCGCTTTACTACCTATTAAAATTTCCACACTAATTTTGAATTCATGCCACCACATTTTTAGTTGTCGTTTTCTTTAGATATGAAACATATAATTCTGCATCCTCCTCACAATTCATGTCCGTTGTCTTAAACGTAATTGATAAATAAATTTAGGTTGCTACGTATCAATAAATACTGACAGATATTACAAAACTTTATTTTTATAGGTAACGAAAAAAAAAATGTGAAGCGTAAACAGAGAGGAATAGGATGCTTTAAAAATCTAATTAATATCCATGGGATTTTTAGGAAATAAGTAAAATTATAAAGAGCCAAAGAAATAAATAATCTAGGTACCTTCCGATATTATACTTTTCCATTTAAATAAAGAATTAATAATTTTGTAAAAGCTTCAATTGATGTAGATAATTTACATTGATTTTACTCAAATTTTCATAATTAAATTTTGACACTGCAATTAATTACCATACTATATAGAAAAATAAGTATTAATTTTGCTTTCTTTAAAAATGTCTGCTTGCATAAATAAAAATATGGAATTTCTTTTTGCAAATAAATTTAGTCAAATGTATTTTTAACAACATATTTATTATATGACACAGTAATTTATGTTACACATTATGTTGTCTTTGATGCACACACACATATCTGAAACAAGAAATGACAATATTTCAGTAGAGAATTTCAGAGTAAATTATAAGAAACTTTTTTTTGTTAATAAATACAGTTTTAATTCAAGTACCTTCTCTAAGTGTTATTAAAGTATACAAATTAAGTACAAAATAATGAGCCTGAAAAATAAACCAACAATAAAAAAGCACACTGTTCACAAACCACTATTCTGTACTACAGACATCTAAATGGTTTTCGCACATTACAACCGTACAGAATTGTTATTAACTAATAAATGTATACCTACAGAATATATATGTAACACGTAGATATTGTAAATGCATAAATCCCCTTCGTCTTTGTCCCACGTGTTCGGTGTTCCTTTAAAAAGGCAATGTTATTAAAAACAATACAAAAAAAGTAAAGCACTTAAAATATAATTTTCCTCTGCGGCTTAAGCAGTCTTAAACAATTCATTTTAGGCCTCATCTACAATTACATTACCCAACCTATCCCACTCATATATACTAAATTTATTAATTAGAACATGTAAATGGAAACTAATAGGACTCCCAAATATTACATCAGACAACAGTCTTTCTAATACGAATGGCGAGGTATGAAATTTATTACCCTAATCATGTCTCTTCGGGTCTATAGCCTTCCGAGGCCTTTAAGGTCAAAATAAACAGGTACTGATCCTCATGGTACCCTCATGGCCTATTGTTAAAAAAAATCAGTATTATTTTGGAACTGCAACAAAGGCGTTAAAATCTTTATTAAACGGGGATACAGTAGTGCAGTTGGCTGAATCACGTGTGGCAAATTCGATTTAGTTGCTGTCATAGAAAACCTAATAATAACTAATGACAGTTATTATTAGGTTTTCTCTCGGGTTTTCTATGGTTGCTGTCTATCTCTCCTAGAGAATAGTTGTGTATTGCATGTCCAGGTTGAGAGGAGGAATACCTAAATTCTACACTGCTATGACATTAACATAAAACTAGTGGTCAAAAAATACTACCTACTTCTCATTAATCTTCCTCTGGTTTGCAAACCGGAACCAATTCATCACTACCATTTCAAAGTCTTTATCAGTCGTATGAGCAAAAATTCGTTTAACTGCATCTAAAATATGACATGAGTTACATTATGAAAAAGTCTAAATGTAAATACTTATTACTTTTGACAATTATTAAAACATTTTAGTAAGATGACTAATAAACTGTAGCAAATGACTTTGGCCGTCCCCTATTTAATTGAAGTTTTGTGCAAAGGTTATTAAATTTTTAATAACAGATTTTTCTCTCAGTTTATACCACTGGATTCAGAAACCTCTCAAATGAGTAAATCCCAAATTTCGTAAAAAAATATTGAATAATGAGAGATTTATAACAAAATTAATGTACGCAATATTTTATAATTAATTACTTTTAGACGATTTTTTCTAAAAACCCAAAATGAAAAATAAATTAAAAAAGATAAATTAACTTGCTAGTTCTAAATAACTAATATTATTACATTTTTAATTATTGAAATTAAAAAATAAGTAATTTGTCAATTCACCAAGGATAAAAACCTAACACAATGCCAGAATGGTTAGCGAATGGCTTAATGATTTGCTAACTTTCCTAACCGATGGATAGGTTAAAGCAGCCCGTTCCTTGAACGGCCACCCCGGTCCCCGAATTTAACACCGCTGGACTTTTTTTAGGGGTTTAGTAAAATCTAAGGTTAATAAATCACACCCGGGTAATAGAGAGGAGCTGTGTAAAAGAATAATATTAACTTGTGAAGAAGTTATCACAGACACAGATTGCAGAATGTCATAAAAAATATTCATTCACGATTCGACAAGTGCATCAACATAAACAATTAATTTATCTTTTTCTTTTCTACTTATTTTTAACGGGCACTGCTTCCAAGGCTGCTTCGAGTTTTTAGGTAAAATCATATAAAAGTAATCACAAAATATTGCCCACATTTATTTTGTCATAAATCTGCCATTATCAGGCGCGCAGCCAGGGGGGGGCCATGGGGCCCGGCCCCCCCCCCCCCAAGCCGTCTTCCATGAACCGAATAATAAAGAAGCATAATCACTATTAGTACAAATAGTCCCTTCAAATTAGGAAATATTTAAGAAAATTTTCCCACAGTTAAGTATGAGACCTGTAAAAAGTGAAGTATTTGGATTGTCTAAACATGATTTTCACCCCCCGCAGTTCCAAAAAAGGGTGGTTTTTGAGAAATATATACATATCTATGTATTTTATATGTATTTTAACGTTTTTTCGACTTTTTCTCTATATTGAGGAAAAACTATGAATTTTGGTGAAAAATATCAAGAGAGCAAAGTAGTAGAGCATAAAATTTTCTATAAATTCATTTTTCGAATTCCGCTTATTTTCGCCGCTAGAGGGCGCGAAAGAAATAAATATACATATAGACTTTTGCGCCTTTTTTTAGATTTTGAGCCAAAATTATGCATTTTTATGAAAAATTACATGAGATCAAAGTTGTAGAACATAAAATTCACTATCTGGTGTTTTCTAGTTTTTTTTTTTTTTCAGAAAAATATATGTTTTATGTTCTACAACTTTGATCTTACGTAATTTTTTCATAAAAATGCATAATTTTGGCTCAAAATCTAAAAAAAAGGAGCAAAAGGTCCATATGTATATTTATTTCTTTCGTGCCCTCTAGCAGCGAAACTAAGCGGAATTCGAAAAAAATGGTAGAAACAAAATTTATAGAAAGTTTTACGCTTTACAACTCTGCTCTCTTGATATTTTTCATCAAAATGCATAGTTTTTTCTCAAAATAGAGAAAAATACGAAAAAACGCTAAAATTCATATATATGTATATATTTCTCAAAAACCACCCTTTTTTAGAACTGCGGGAGGTGAAAATCATTAGACAACTCAAACACTTCACTTCTTACAGGTTTCATATCTGTGGGAAGATTTTCCATAAAACAGAGATTTTTTGAATAATTTGAAGGGACTAAAAGCAGTATCCAAATCATCTCTTGAAATTAATATTTTGTAATTAATGCCAATATTATCTAGTAGAGGAATCTATATACATCCATTTTCAACCACTTTCTGAAAAGTTTTCCTCAACCTCTGGGGAGGCCGGTTCTATTGGCCCCCCCCAGATGAATTTTCTGGCTGCGCCACTGGTCATTATTCAATATTTTTTCACAAAATATGGAATTTACCCATTTACCCAGTGGGAAAGTATATACCTAATATAGTTAGATTTTTAATAAAAAAATTACTGGTCATATTTATCCATCTCTGACATCATCAGAAATCATAATAGGCTTTGGAAATTTAAGCATCTCTAAATTGTTGTTATGAAGGTTTTAGTGTATATTAAAAAAAATCTAGTTAACATCGGATAATAAATATATTTTTTACTGGGGTGTTTGCATTCCAAGTTGGGTCACATTGTAAATATAAGAATATTAGTTTTTGTCAGAAGCTGGAAGCCGAAAATTTTTAGTTCTTTGAATTTTACGTTTTGAAAATAGTGGTTACCTAGAAGTTTAACAATATTTCTGTATTTACTTATGCCTCACCTAGTGTTTACTGTGAAGTAGGTAGTATTTAATATCAGATCAGTCAGTAGCAAATAAACATGCAACAAATACTAAATTAATTAAATTAAAGTTGATTATTATTATAATAGGTAATAGGGCCCGTGCAGCTTAAATTAGGATTCTTATCAGCTCGGCTTTGACAAATCCGACTATGATGGTATTATGTCATATACTGGTAACAAAAAGTAATTATCAGTATCTAACTGCTAAATAACTGCACAAGTTTTGCACAAGTACAAAATAACTAAAAACATAAACAATTTATATATCTCACAAAATCAATGGATATAATATAGATTAAGGCACAACATAATATGTAAAGATAAATTAAATGTAATGTAATAGCACAAAACTAGCAAAAAAGTCACAAAAGAAAAGCTGTGAATTTCAAATGGAATAAATTGAAGTGTGCCCTTCAATTGTCGACTATCAAATGGTACAGGAGACGACGGGACCCTGTTTAGTTTTAGACATAACGGGATTTTTTCCAAAAAAAGAACAGATCATACATGTACTTATTATTAGACCTCGTGTTAGACAATATTTGATTGGTCGAAGAAAATGTTAGTTACACTTCAGTAGGTCCTTTCCTTTGCATTCGAAGTGTAGCACTGAACTACACTGAATTACCCAAAGTCGTTTCTTTGCAAGAATATGGTGTTCCATGTACTACACTTTACCATTCCTTTGCCCAGTGTAAGGTCCACTGGTCAGCACTGGTGTAGCTTGTCTCCACCTGGTCGAAGGCAGGTGTGAATTTCACTGGATATGCGCAATAGAAATATTTGAATTATAGGGTAGTTTCTGGACTTATAGGTGAATTATTCTTTGTGTATTGGTGTAGGAAAATTGAAGAAATTTAGTTCAAAATTGCAGGTTGGAAGATGACCCACAAGTAATTAATCTTCTAAGAAATGGTAACTATAAAAAATACCGTATAGGAACGTATTATTTACCTAATCTAACAATTTTTCTTAGATGATCAATTCACTGAGGAATTCTTCCAGAAAGCTTTCAAAAAAAATAAATTAGAAAAATTTCAATTTCAATTACACTTGTCCAATCCTTTGCTTTTATCACACTCATGTACACTGAATTTTCAGCTGACTTTGAGTGTAGTGTAGAACACACTACACTCAAAAACAAAGGAAAGAACCTATTAAAACTGTGAAAAGTGTACGGTTATGGTCCGCAAACTATTTCTTTCTGTGGCATTTTCTCCATTCGAGTAAGCTTTTCAGTTCTTGGTTCAAGTTTGGTCATTGGTATACATACATGAAACCTACATGTGGCAACAAACAAATGATTTTACTGGCTACACCGATAACATAAGGTGCATAATTATTCATTCTTTTGTGAAAGAAATGTGGAATTTTTTATATCATCTGTGACTATCTGAAATCCTTATGCTCCTAAGCCGAAGCCGACCTCATTATTTTCGAAATAAGGAGTTGTTTAGATAATTTACGTTGGTAACAAGCTAAAATCCTAGGGCCCGTGCACCATTTGACAGCTGACGAGATTAGAGGGCACACAACCTCAATCATTAAATGTAATAATTTTTTTGTTTAAAATGAAAAAAAACTGTTTTTTTTCCAATCCTGTTCCTGTATCAATTAGTAAAATACCTATACACTTTTAAATTTAAATTTCATTATAAATAGACAATTACGTGTGTTGTGTAGAAATTTTTCCTTAAATTCGTTGAGGTGCTGTGTTTTTAATTATTTTCTTCTTGTGTAAAACAATTTATAGAATTTACGGTATTATTATAAATAGAGCATATTTAGCTTACTTAAGATTTAAATACTGATAATTATTTTGTTACTAATTGACAACAAAATGCAGTCATTGTATGGTATTTGTTTATCGAAGCTGAGACGAAAGAGATGCCGATTTAATTTTCTATAGGTGTATGTTTATTATTTAAAACATTTAATAAATAGATACAGTGGACTAAATACCTTCTGCATTCATCATTTTCATTAGATGAAGAGCAGAAATTTTTATTACTTTTAAAAGAAAACCTCACGTAATAAATAGAAAAGAATGAACCTACGTTTTTGATTGTTATACTCTTGTAATTAAATTAATAAACTCATAAAGTGTCCATCAAACTTTATTATAGCAGCAATATTTATTTGTCTGTTATGTTTACACAATATATATATTTTTTACAAATACTTACCAAAACATTTATATTTTAAAATATTACAAAACTCTTTTTCTTTCAGTATCTGCTTAATTATATATGAACGTATTTCATCTCTGATTCAGTAAAATCCGATCTTTTTAAAGTGTTTATCCACTTTTGTTTTCGCTACTTTGATTGCGATTACAAACTTTTATTTTTTTGGTGAAATCCAGCGAGACTAGTGATGGGATCACTCGAGTGAAAAATAACTGGTTATCTGGTTATTGAAATAATCTGCATTACTCGGTTATTGTCAACGAGTACTCGAGTGAAAAATAACCGAATGTCAAACAGTTATTGAAGTAGTCATATCACACTCATCACTCTCACTAATAAATTAAATGGTAACTCGTATCGTATAATAAACGCGTGAAGCTGATTACTAGAAACCTACACATTTCTAAAATAAATATTAGGTATATGAATTCGAACCGATTGATGTAGTAATCAGTATCCATATACTTATCAATTATTTATAATTATTTTATTTATATTTATATTCATTATTTCAAGAATATTCAAACTATGTGCAATTTTATAAAGAATCATTTTATCCTGTACACACTTTTCCCAAAAATTGATTGATTGACTGATTTTCCCACGGAAATAATGAAAAATTTTTAGAATTTGAACAAAAATTGTTAAACAGTCTTTTAAGTTATGCATAGCATTCAAGTGACCATCACTCGAATGATTATCCGGTTATTGAAATCACTTGAATAGGTATTATTCGGTTATTGAAATTAATCGGTTATGCCCATCACTAAGTGAAATGTTAATTTGTCCAATTAGTTCCAACGTTTGCACATGTGCATTAAGCAATCCAAACCACGTGACCTTTAACATGGCGTGGTGGGCAAACATCCGGCAAACGTTTATTTTCATTCTTTAAACGTTTGTTAAAGAGTTTGTTTTTCGGTTGCCTTGGCTACCTTTCCGCTCGTCAATTAAAATAAACCCCGTGTTTCCCCGCCACGCCATATTGCCAAAATAATTTGACCAGGGTTGGCATGTTTAAAACAAAATGTTTTAAACAAAGTGTTTAAAACATTGCACTGTGTTTTAAACAAATGTTTAAAACATATTTAGTACACAATGCGATGTTTTAAACAACTGTTTAAAACACAGTACAACGTTTTAAATAAATGTATTATTTTGGAGTTTGTGGAAAAGCAGGAAAAGTGCCGATGATGGTCCATTCCGATAAAAAATTCCGATATAGTGGTCACATGCACTAAACTGAGCATTTTATTTGCAGAGTGCTGTAAAATCCGTTTAAGAGCGCCACCTGACATCAAGTAGTAGTGGCAGACATAGTGTGCCTGGCACCATTTAATTTTAGTTCAATATAGTTTTAAACGTTTTAAACATACCATTTCAAACTTAAAAAAAAACATGTTTTTTTAAACAAAAAAAACTTCAAAACAAAAAAAACTTTTTTGTGTGAAATGAAAAAAAACTGTTTTTTTGAATTTGACAGGTTGTTGGATTGCCTAATAAAATTTGACAGCGGAGTTGATATGGTTATTGGTTATTTCTATCGAAGGGCTCTTAAAAAAATGCGAAATGTCGGAAGTGGTATTTTGTCCTTGCCATAAGTAATATTATTTAGGGCAAGGAAAATAAAGTAACATAACACAACCTTAACCTAACCTACCTCAAATATAGGATAGGACGGCAGATATTAGCCGCTCGTCAAAACAGTGGGTAATAGTTAACAAATGCATAATTTTATATCTTTTTATTATTAGTTTTTGTTACAATCTATATTTAATCAGTTGAAATATTGTGCTTATGAACATTATGTAGGGTAAGGACAAAGGTATTTCTTTCGGAAAAAACACCTTTGTCTTTGCCCTAAATAATTTTCATAAGCAGAATCAGAAACTATTACTATAACGTTTGTGAATACATCCATGCAAAAAATGGAGAAATTTCAGAAGTCGATCTTCTTAACAATGACCACAATTACACACATGCACAAACGTTGGGACTAATTGGACAAATTAACGTCTCGTGAAATCCATGGCAATCTGAAATAACAAAAACTTTATACTCATGAATACAGTAGGTATTTAGTATAGTTGCCCACAATGTTATGAGACACATAAAATATCTCAAAGCTTTGCTGCCAAGCCCCTTAGGATAAAGCGGAGCATGCTTTATTTTTCTACAGCATATTAAATAATAAATATAATGTATTATTTAATACATAAAAAATGTTCTGGCATGATTTAAATAAGAAATTAACGGAAACTGTATCAATTATAATTTCAAATTATTTTGATATAATTACACAACTCTTTTATAACCTAGCGCTGTTTATAGTTGCTATAATAACCGTTAGGAGGGAGTTGCGTAATTATATCAAAATAATTTGAAATTGTAATTAATACGGGCGTGTTTCTGTTAATTTCTTATTTAAATCATGCCAGAATATACTTTACATGAGAATAATGATGTTTTATGTACTTATTAAGTAATACATTATATTTATTATTCATTATCCAGTAGAAAAATAAAGTATGCCCTGCTCTATCCTAAGGGGCTTGAGATTTTTTATGTGTCTCATAGATAGGTAGATAGATAGATAGATTTATTTCATGTGAGATAATTACATTATATTCACTCGTCAATTGTAGAAACATAGAATACATAAAATACAATATAAAATAAAAAAAGTACAATTTAAAAGAAGTGACAGGAAGAAAATTTATATCCTTATATCCTGGCACACGAGATAAGATTAAGTTCATGAACAATAAAATGATATTAATTATAGAAAATAGTAAAATTTAGACAGAATGGGAGACAAAATAATCAAAGAATTCCTGCACAGTATAGAAAACCTCCTCTTTCAGAAAACTTTTGATTTTTTTTTCAAATTTGGTAGATTTTAATTTCCTCCAATCATTTGGTAAATGATTATATAGTTTTATCGATAAGTATCTAAAGGAGTTCATGTTCTTTGTTAATCGAAAATGTGGAGCGACTATACTATACTACTATAAAACAATTTTTGCGATATACCGGGTAAGTTGTGGTATGTATTATTAGCTTACCGCTTTTTGGCATTTGCGAGTAGTGAATTTTTTTTGAATTTGTAAGAAATAATTTAAAGTACTTAACTATCTATATTTTCGCGACACTGGTTTGCAAATATGTAATAATAATAATGATAACGAGATACTCCCAGAGGAACAGAAAGGTTGTAGAAAAGCTTCAAGAGGCTGTAAGGATCAGCTGCTAGTGAGTAAGACCATCACATCTATCGCAAAGAAGCGGCACAGAAATCTCTGCATGGCATGGGTAGATTACAAAAAGGCATTTGATAGCGTTCCCCACACATGGATTGTTGAATCCCTGAAAACTTATCGTATATGCCCAACAATAACAGACTTCGTGGAAACCACGATGAAGGGATAGAAAACGGAAATGTGGCTCTACCACTCAAAAGGTCACATAAGAACAGGGAACATGCAAAACAAAAGAGGAATTTTCCAGGGAGACTCACTCTCGCCTTTACTATTTTGCCTAGCGCCCCGCCCCCCTGTCTAACCAACTAAACAAACAGAGACTTGGCTTCGAATTCAGTAGTGACAATAGAGTAAACCACCTCTTCTATATGGACGACCTGAAGTTATTTGCTAAGAATGAAGCGCAATTAAAGCAAGAGCTGGATATCGTTAAATCATTTAGTGATGACATCAAGATGGAATTTGGCTTGGACAAGTGTGCTACAGTGGTCCTCCAGCGAGGTAAACGTGGAAAGTCAAAATATTCAACGATCAATCCGCAATACGAAGTATGGATCTGGGGGAAACATACAAGTACCTGGGTGTTGAAGAATGTGCCGGAATCGATAACGACGAAATGAAAAGTAGAGTTGCCAGGGAATACTATCGTCGCATTAGGCAAGCTCTTAAGAGCGAGCTAAACGCCAAGAACAAAATTACAGCAATAAATACTACAGCTTTGGAATTGTCGATTGGCTTCGAAGCGGCTGGGCGGAATTCATCATCCGAAAGCAGATGGGCACAGGTTATATGTTAAGAGAAAAGATGGCGGCCGTGGATTGATAGACCTGGAATCTGCTTATGACTCCTCTATCGTGGGACTGAGCGTGTATATTGGAGAGGGGAAGGACAGATTCACTCGGATAGTTAAAGAGCATGATAAAGATAAGAAGTTATATTCCATCCAGAAAGAAGCTAATAAAATTTAAGCAGAATACCTGGGTACCGAGACCACTGACGAGGACGCTAAGAAGAAAATTAAAACCAGCATCGAAAAGAGGAAAATAGAAGTACTCTGCTCAAAGCCGATGCATGGACAATTCTTCCGCGACCTCGATCGACCAGCAGTGGACAAGATGGCGTCTACGAAGTGGCTGAATGGCTCAGGCCTGAAGGGGGAAACGGAAAGCCTGATAATAGCAGCGCAGGATCAAGCGCTAAACACTAGATACCACCAGAGAATGATCTTGAAACAGCCTGTTGACAGCAAGTGCAGAATGTGCGGAGTAGCAGAAGAACATGTCAGTCACGTGGTGGCAGGATGTACTACGCTGGCACCATCAGAGTACACTCATTGACATAACAGAGTGGCCAGATATCTCTACTGGGTCATGTGCAAGTACTTTGATATACCGGTGCCGCAAAAATATTATGAATATATGCCTGAGACGGTTGTCAGTACCAACGACGTCACAATTATGTGGGACGTGCCAATTATAACAGACAGAGATATTCGCGCAAATCGACCAGACATCGTCGTACAGAATAAAAAGGAGAAGTCCTGTTTACTGATCGATATATCCATCCCTAATGACACCAATATAATGCTCAAGGAAACAGAGAAGTTGAGCAAGTACAAAGACCTCCAAATAGAAGTTAGCAGAATGTGGAATGCAAGGACCACAGTCCTGCCAATAATTGTAGGAGCCCTTGGAACTGTCAAGAAGGGCCATGACCGGAGACTACAACAACTGCCTGGTCAACCGAGCGCACAAGAAGTGCAGAAGATCGCACTATTGGGAACAGCGCATATTTTAAGGAAAGTCCTAGATTAGGAGTCTCTGTGATCCCTTGTTGGGATCTGAACTCTGAGCTGTTGGAGTGGACATCACCAACGTCGCCTGCTACGGCAGAGAAAGTGTGCCGCCGTTGAGTCTGTGATAAAAATAATAATGGTTTATTGGTGTTAAGTATACAAATAGTATTTCCACGTGTCAAATAATTAAAAATTACAAATAAGGTTTAGTGTTGTAGAGATACAAATATAAAAAACATTTAGAAGATAGAAAAAAATACATACTGTCATTTATATGAATAAAGAACAAACTAGTACGATAAAATGTGTATATAAGTTATAAATTATGTTAAAAAATATTATGTTGAGTACAGACCAAAAGAGGTGTACGTTGGCTGGCAGACGAAATGTCCTAGGTTCCCACACATACAAACTACATGTCAGAGAAATCGTTTGCAAGATAGGTACTCATCAAAATTATAAAAAAGGCTTTTTTCTTTAAGTATGTCTTAATTTCATATTTGAACTGATTCATGTCTAAGTCTTTTATATTTGTTGGTAGGATATTAAAGAATTGAATGCAGTAATATCCAGTACCATTTCTTGTCCTTGTAAGACGTAAGAAACTTTGTTCAAATTTATCATTATTTCTTGTATTGTAATTGTGAGTTTCACTGTGTGTGTTATAGTTATTTATATTTTGTTTCATGTAAACAAGGCATTCGAGTATATGAACACATGGTACCGTTAGTATACCAAGCCTATCAAAATGCTTTCGACAGTAATATGGTACATACTACTCTTATTTAACCCAGTATGTCGCAAAAATTGTCTTTATGTCTTTATCAAATATTTTAAATAATAAACACCTACCTGTAGAAACTTACATTGGCATCCTTTTAATTTTGACTTCGACAACCAAATACCATACACTGCATTTTGTCGTCAATTGGTAACAAAATAATTATCAGTATTTAAACCTTAAATAAGTTAAATATGCTCTATATATAGTAATGCCATAAACCCTATAAATTTTTTTATACAAGACAATAATTAAAAACACATAGGTAAACAATAAGAGGGGCGTGCACTAGTAGGGGATTTGACAGAGATTGGAGGGCACATAACCTCAAACTGCTTACTCCAAAATGTAAAACACAAAAACAAGACAACTTTGCAAAAAGTAAATAGATAGATAGATACTAGAGGGTGCCATAATGCTTACAGTAGGCAATCAACATAGAGTACCTTTTCACCTGTAACTTACGGTCGTTTTGATAAAAACAGTCGTTACTTATTTCTAAACAAAAATATACGCCCTACAAGTCATTAAATGCATATCATTTTTAAGAAATAGACACATTAAATTCTCTCTTCGATATTGTTTTTTTCAAGTAGCCACTATCACACACATGAATAATAAAGACAAGGATTACGGATATTTATGGGAATTCCGGTGAAAACTGATCCGCAAAATGTGAAGAATCCAGGTGGCGCAGTAACATTAGCACATCACCAAAAAATGTCATTAGCCAATGAGCAGCTCACATTCCAGTGTCCTAGTGAGAACTGCGCCACCTATAACCACTTATAACGTGCGTTTCTTTCTTCCAGTTTCATGGACATGTTGAAAGCATGGGGTGCGTCATCCTTGGCTCTAGTATTCATGATCACACAACTCAAATATAAATAAAAATAGGTTACACCTAAGTATATCAAGTAGGCACAATCTGTCAAAATAGTCAAATCAAGTCAGAAAACTGATACGCCTTAGTTCACAATTATTAAATATGCACCAATTTTTCTAACACTGTAACAAAATGTATGAGTTGCATTTAGGTACGTTCAAAAAAATTTTGGTGAACTTATTTATTCACCGTAAGAAAGTAGTAGATACTTATAAATGTATCCAAATCAGGGTTGGAAAAAAACAGTTTTTTTCATTTTAAACAAAAGGACAGTTTTTTTTGTTTAAAACATGTTTTTTTTAAGTTTTAAATGGTATGTTTAAAACAGGTTTTAAACCTGTTTTAAACTATATTCAACTAAAATTAAATGGTGCCAGGCACACTATGCTTGCCACTACTACTTGATGTCAGATGGCGCTTTTAAATGGATTATACAGCACTGTGCAAATAAAATGCTCAGTTTAGTGCATGTGACCACTATAGTAAAATTTTTTATCGGAATGGACCATGATTGGCACTTTTCCTGCTATTCCACAAACTCCAAAATAATACATTTATTTAAAACATCTTACTGTGTTTTAAACAGTTGTTTAAAACATCGCATTGTGTATTAAATATGTTTAAAACACAGTGCAATGTTTTAAACATGTTTTAAACACTTTGTTTAAAACATTTTGTTTTAAACATGCCAATCCAAATAGAAGACAGCTAGATCATGAATTATTTTAAAATCTTTATAACTGTTTGGGTGAAATATATTTATTTTGCCTTAACTGTGGCATTTGTGGTCGACCAAAAATGATATCAGTCGAACAAGAAGATACTTTGGTTCACAAGGCGCTTGTCTGCAGGTGTTGGAATAAGTCATTCAATCATTTTCATAATATGACAAAGAAAATCTCTATTCTTATCAATCTCATTACTTCAGTCCTGTTCAAAACTTATACATATTTCCTGACTAATAGACACCAAATCAGTAGCGGTCTGGGTGCCTAGGGCTTAGTCGGAATTTTACAATAAACATTCAAACTCAGTTCGTCAGCGATTTGAATATTTTTGCTTCGCATGTATATAAACGTTGTCCCGATGAGCGTACACTTATTACCACGAAATAAAACTGAGAATCAAAGTGAGCTCATTAGATCAGGCAATGGAAACTCAATAAGGCAAGTACCCAATATAAAATTCCTCGGAATCCATCTTGACGTCAAACTTAACTGGACAAATCATACTGAAACCCCGTGCAAAAATTTAAATTCATTGCCATTCCTATTTAGACAGCTGAGACCCTCCCTATACTAGTGACACAACTCTTCTAACTCTGTATTATGGACAGTGCTATTCAAAATTAGCCTATGGCATAATATGCTGGGGTGGAGCCCCCAGCATAACATCAGTGCTCATAGCCCAAAAAAACATAATCAGACAAATTGAACAGTGTCCTAGGCGACAATCGGGCAAACCATTATTTGTAAAATACAATCTATTGACAGTTTCTATTTATGTAAAAAACAGACTAAATGAATATCCCACCCAACGAGAAATACATCAGCATGTCACCCGAAATAGAGATAAACTATATATACCACATTGCAGACTAACGAGCACAATGTCAGGCCCCTACCAGATGTCAATTAAGATCTTTACTAAGCTCCCTGATGTAATTAAAAAAATACCGAATATAAATAAATTTAAATTGGAGGTAAAAACACTTCTGTTGCTCAAGGTATATTATTCTATAGATGAATATTTTAATGATAATGTGTATGTGTAATAAACTAAAATATTGTAAATTTGTAGGCAGTATTAGATACATTGTACTATCTTCTCTTAAATTATAATTATTATAATACAAGAATAATAGTGAAACCGCATGTAAAAGACATATCCTATATGAAACATTTCTGTAATGTCTTTCATCTGAAGGAAATGTAGTACTCTTATTATTATATATACAGTGTGTCCCCGGATGGAATTGACGAGGAAAAACATCTCTTATTGATTTTACGACAAAAAGTCATTCTTTATAAAAAATTCTGCTTGTCGAAAAAATGAATCTACCATATAAAAATTTTAGATCAGATGTACCTGATGTTAATAAATTAAGAAAACATCAAAATGCCTCAAGAGAGTAGTACCTTTATTTATTATTTTGGACAAAATGTTTATAAAAAAAAGTTGTTTATAATCTAAAATAAAGCCTAAATACAAATTATGAAGTCTAAATTTGACTTTTACATTATTTATGTCAACTTATATTTTTTTTTTTCAACCATTAACATAACATAATAACATTAATAATAATAATAATAATAATAATAATAGACTTTATTTTCATAAGACTTGTAGATACAAGTGTAGAATATTGTCACAAAATTGTTAATAAAAATACAAGCCAAAAATAGAAAAATTTCAGGTTTAACAATAGTTAAAAAGGAAAAAATAATAAAATAGTGTAAAACAGCAAAAATACAATTCAATACAAAAATACAAACGTACAATCAATCATAAGACAAAATTGTCACAATTTAAAAATTCACCAATAGAGTAAAAACTATATTTTTGCAGCATATTACGAACACTCGATTTAAATAAATTAAAAGTAGGTAAGGACTTCAAAGAGGTTGGTAATTTATTAAATATCTTAACGGCCATGATCAACGGCCCATTTGCTGATCTAGACAAACTATGTCTCGGTATTTCTATATTAAGTGTAGGTCTAAAATTGTAGGGCGAATTTAGGTCTCTGGTAAGTGTAAACTGATCAGGATGTGACTTAACATAGCAAACGCAATTTAGGATGTATATATTCGTTATAGTTAGGAGGTTTAATTGCTTAAATAGGTCTCTGCAGGAGTATCTAAAGCTTTTGAATGTCATTGTTCTTAAGATTCTTTTTCGCAGGATTAAAACTTCATTAACTCTTGTACAATTTCCCCAACATAAGATACTGTAGTTCAATGTGGAGTAGACATAAGCATAATAATATGTTATTAAAACGTCAGTTGAAACATAATTTCTGAGCTGCCATAAGACAAAGCAAGAAGTTGATAATTTCTTCAGTATGACATCAATCTGGTTAGTCCACGATAAATGCGAGTCTATACATAAGCCAAGAAATTTAACTTGTGAGCTCTGTTGAATACTCTTACTGTTTATTTTTACTAATATACTTTCATACAATTTTCTTGGAGTGAACAGTATGAGATCAGTTTTGAGATCATTAAGGATAAACCCTGTATACCGACAGTAATTTATCATAATATGAATAACATCGTTTGCAGTGTTACTCAGATCATTAAAATTGTCCGAACTCACAGCTATTAACGCATCATCTGCAAAGAGAGATACAAAACCACCTGGGAAATAAGAGAAGATATCATTAATGAAAGTAATAAATAAGAGGGGGCCCAATACGCTCCCCTGGGGTACCCCTACTTGGATTGTTTTGGGCAGTGACTTGTAAGTGACATTATTAGTTCTCAAAATAACTTCTTGGCTCCGACCCTGTAAATAAGAGGATAGCCAAAGTAGGGCTGGTCCACGTATGCCATAATTATAGAGTTTGTTCAATAGTAAATCAGTGTTGACCGTGTCAAACGCACGTTTTAGATCAAATAGAATACACGCTATTTTGTTTTTACATTCAAAATTCTGCAGAATATAATTGTAGACTGCCAAAATCGCGTCCTGAGTCGATAATTTGCTCCTAAAACCGAATTGGTTAATTGACAAGATTTTCTCTGTTTCCAGGAATTTTGAAAGCCTAATATGAAAGGCATTTTCATATAATTTAGAGAGAGCTGAGAGTAGGGCAATTCCTCTATAGTTCGAGATCTGTGATATATCACCTTTTTTGTAGATTGGGACAATAAGCGTTTTTTTTAAAAGTGTTGGAAACATACCGTCCTGGAATGAAAAATTAATAAGCGAGGTAATACAATTAGTGATGTGATCAGCGACTTTGATCAGAAGCGAACAGGGTATCTCATCATACCCTGCAGAATGCTTGTTGGATATTTTCATTAATATTGAATGAACTTCATGAGCTGTAATAGGAAATAAGAAAAATGTCTTTTCACGAATTTCAGAGACAGCCTGCCGATTTACAGACAGATCTTTTGTTAAATCGTTTATAGAGTTTATAAAATAATCATTGAAAGCTTGAGTAGCATCATGATAATTACTAATATTGCGCCCTGTGTCATCCAGCAGGCATGAAGGTATATTATGTGATTTCCTGTTTTTCACTTGACCATTTATTATTTTCCAGGCTGTGGTAGATTTGTTACTGGAGTTTAATATTAGTGAATTATAATAGTTTTTTTTAGCCGTTTTTATATACACTGAGTGGTTTTTCTTTAAAATATTATAACGAATTAACTTCAACGATTGTGGAAAAACAATTTATTTTACATAGCTTCCTCCAACCTCAACACTTTTCTCCATCCTTTTAATAAATTCACCATAGACCTTACGAATGGTTGAGGGTACATTCACTTCATTCACCGCATCTTGTATTCGTGCTTTTAGTATTTCTCGATCATGCGGCAGGTCATCTGCATAAACTAAAACACTCCACAGAAAAATCCATTGGTGTAAGGTCTGGTGATCTTGCAGAAAAATTAATTGGAGCATATCTTCCCATCCAACTAGCTCTGAAGTGAGCTGTCAACCACGGCCGTACCAAAACTGAGGAATGAGTTGGACAGCCGTCCTGCTGCCAAAAAATGTTACGCCTTACTTCCAGTTACAGAGTGTTTATAAATGGCAATACAAAGTTTTCCAAAAGATCCAAATACATATGCTGATTTAAATTTTCTTCTAAAAAATATGGACCAACGATTTGATCATAAAAAATCCCACACCATACATTCACTTTTTTATAACGTTGACTTCGTTTGTGAATGACATTGTTTGGATTTTCAAAAGCCCAATAATGACTGTTTTGTGATGAAACGTGGCCATTGGTACAAAATGTTGCTTCGTCAGTAAAAAAAAAAACATTCTGTGAAAACTTCTAGCTACGAGGTAATTCTCATCGACCCATAAACAAAAATCCAATCGCTTCTCTTCATCTCCATTTTCAAGTGTGGCTTAAACAGTCGAACTTTGTTTTCCATATAAATTCTCTGTAAATGACTTACTTCTAGTCTTTGTGAGCGTTTCCGTAAAGATAATTTTGGGTTTTCTATTACTGAATTTATTGCCAAAAGTGTTGGTGGAAAAGGTTAATTGCATATCGATAAGAGACGTCTCCAATCCCATAACATTCGATCAAATAAATTCTTTCTTGTTTGGTAAACATTTTTTAAATGATCAACAGAACACTAATAAATGCAGATATAAGATAGTAATATTCTACACAATGTCACAATGACGTTTGTCAGTTCAATATTATTGACAGCACACTCTGTTTCTTAATTTGAATTCTTATTCATATTAATAAATTCAACATAAAAAGATAATCACAATAAAAACATAAAAGTCAAAATACAGACTTCATAATTTGTATTTAGGCTTTATTTTGGATTATAAATAACTTTGTTTTATAAACATTTTGTCCAAAAGGCATTTTGATGTTTTCTTAATTTATTAACACCCGGTACATCTAATCTAAGATTTTTATATGGTAAATTAATTTTTTCGATAAGCAGAATTTTTTATAAAGAATGACTTTTCGTCGTAAATCATTAATAGAGATGTTTCTCCTCTTGTCAACTCCATCCGGGGACACACTATATGTTTTCTTATTTATTTTTATAAAATAATTTTTTTTTTTCGCTTGCGCGATGCTGAACAGTTCTCCCGTGTCTCCAACATTCTCATGGGAGAAGCGCCAGCGGATAATCCATGGCCACTCCCCGCATCCCGCAGGGTTAGTGACTGTATGTACCAGATTCGTGTGCCCTAAGAAGATTATTCGAAGAATATTATTATTAATAATAATAATATAATAAAAGTGCTTTATTGGCCAGGGTTGGCATGTTTAAAACAAAATGTTTTAAACAAAGTGTTTAAAACATGTTTAAAACATCACACTGTATTTTAAACAAATATTTAAAACATATTTAATACAAAATGCTATGTTTTAAACAACTGTTTAAAACACAGTGCAATGTTTTAAATAAATGTATTATTTTGGAGTTTGTGGAAAAGTAGGAACAGTGCCGATGATGGTCCACGCCGATAAATAATTCCGATATAGTGGTCACGTGCACTAAACTGAGCATTTTATTTGCAGAGTGCTGTAAAATCCGAGTGCCATCTGACATCAACTAGTAGCAGCAGACATAGTGTGCCAGGCACCATTTAATTTTAGTTGAATACAGTTTTAAACGTTTTAAACCTGTTTTAAACATACTATTTAAAACTTAAAAAAAACCTGTTTTAAACAAAAAAAAACTGTTCAAAACAAAAAAAAACCTGTTTTTTGTTTAAAATGAAAAAAAACTGTTTTTTTTTTCCAACCCTGTTATTGGCATCACCAAAAGGCCATCGACCGAAGTCCTTCAGCCTGTTACAATTAAAGTAATTTATATACACATTTTATGTTATTACAATGTATTCGTATTATGTGAAAAAAAAAAGAGGTTTCATTGTAGTTCATTCAGTGTGGTGATGTGTTCCCAAAGAGTTAGCTCTGGATATTTTCTTCTATTGGGTATTCTTTGTTCTCTTGTTCTGCAGAGCGGTTGGATGATTTCTATATTACTTTCTTCTTTAGCGAATTTTGTGGATAAGAATTGTAATCTTTGGCTTATTGGTGTTATTTGTGTAATTTCGTAGAGAAGATTGTTGGGAGGGTTATAGAGAGGATTTCTGGGGTGTCTGGTTTTGGTAATGGATCGCAACGTTGAAGTTTCTGCTATTTCTAAGTTTTTACTGACTGGTCTTCTCGTGTTAAGGTGTAGTGGGTGGCTATATTCTAATATTGGTCAGCAGATTGTACTGTAAATATGAGCAGCAGTTTGTTTGAGTAGTCTGGGTATAGCACTCGGAGCTCATACTGGAGATCTCGGTATTTAGTCCGTTTTTCCCCCTCCTTCAAGATGATGTTTGTCTCGGCAGGTGCCGAGAACTCGATGACATACATCATCTTGGTTTGGTGGTCGAGGAGGACTATGTCAGGCTTGTTTGCCTGAATTTGCCTGACCGTCGGGAACGAGTAGTTCCAGTAGATTCGGCACTTCTCGTTCTCGACAACGAATTCGATCTCTCCGGGGACTTAAGGCAGTACTGGTGTTTGGTTTACTTGGTATGAGTGCCGTAGGTAATAGTACAGCACTCGTAAAGCCATGTATGCAGATGTAGGCTGAAGTCGCATGAATCGGACATGCAGATAGTATGTCCATGAGCGACTCCGGCGCCTGACGGCAGGTCCTACAATTAATGTCCGGGACATTTACACCTATAATGCGACTGCAGTAGACCAAGGTGTTAATAACACCATTTTGGCAGGCCACAATGAATCCTTCGGTCTCCGACTTTAGCCCTGCTGACCGTAAGAAAGCAAAGGTCAGCTTTGTCGATAAACCAGCGCCTCTATATTGTTATAGAATAGGCCGTGCATGGGTTTATCAACGTGCTGCCTGAGCAGATTTCTCTGCTCGGCAGCTTTAATTTGGGCTATCAGATGGTTTGGCGCAAGCTCAGTTACTGATTCTAGTTCAGCACCTCGCCGGCCTCCTCGCCTGAAGTTGAATACGAGACCGAAATGCGCCAACTCCTGCAGTTTCATAATCTCTCGCAAACAGCAGGAGTAGGTCCGAGCTCCTGAGGACGTTGCATGCCACACTCAGCGCTACTCTACCATGTGCACACTCCAGGCTCAAGAGTCCTCGACCCCCCGTTGGCGTGGGACGTACACTCGAGGAACAGATGACCTAGGATGGATGCTCCTGTGAACATGCATCATCTTGTGGGTATCCCTATCCAATTGGCGCAACTCAACTTATTATTATTATTATTATTATTATTTTTTTTTTTTTTGTAAAAGCCAGTCACCTTTTAAACTCTGTGGCTCCGACACTCACAGAGGGGAGCTGGTAGTACCGGTAGCCACTCCCCACACTGGGTGAGTGACTACTGGGTCCCCGAATCGTGTGCCCTGAGCAGACGTAACGAACCGAGGATGACGGCCTTCTGCATTCTGCCGGCTAAGACCTCTGCCGAATTTCGGCATGCCGGTATGATCTTAAGTTCTGATAGCAGTGTGTGTCTCGTTCCACCGAGGGCTCCTATAATCAGTACCACTATCTTAACAGTATGGTCTGGATCTAGAGTCTGCAGCATTCGTTGTTTTTATAGGTCATACTACGTTCGATATTTTGTCCGTTTTTCCTCCTCCTTCGAGACAATGTTGTTCTCCGCGGGAGCCGAGAACTTCACGACAAACATTGTCTTGAGTTGGTGGTTGAGGCTTGTTGGCTTGTATTTGCCTGATGGTGGGAAAAGAGTAGTTCCAATAAATTAGACACTTCTCATTTCCCACAACGGACTCAATATCCCCCGGAGCATAAGGCAGCACTGGTGTCTCGTCTATTCCATACGAGTGCGTTAAGTGATAATGAAGCACTCGGAATGCTCCGTCGTGCATCTGGATATAGGCCGAGACTGCATATGTCGGACAAGCTATATTTTTATAGAAGACTCGATGCATTGGTTTATCCGTATGAAATTGCAGAAAGGTGTTGTGTTCTGCAGCTTTAATTTGGACTTTTCGCCGAGCAGGTTCCAACTCGGTGACAGAGTCGCGATTTACCCGCTCGACGTCGAAGGAGAGACCAAGTTCATCGGCTGCTCTCTGTGCTGCCTTAAACAAAAACGCTCCTACCCCTGCATTTTCATGGTCCCGGACCATGCAGAGGAGGGGATCCGAACTCCTGATAAATAAATAAATAAATATAAGTTTATTGCATGAAGAAAAGACACATACAAAAGGTGAGAGGTACCACAAAGTGTATTTTAACTTCCACCTGTACTAGTTAAACTTATTAATAGTAAGTAATAATAAATAAAAATGACAAAATTAGCAGGTTTACATTTAACACAGCATTTGAGTATACAACAAAGTCACATAGTATAATCACATAAAATACAGTATAAAACACATAAGTGAAAGAAATATCACATATCACAGTAACAAGTTATCTCTAATAATGAGATCTTTGGTCGAGCATTTAAATTTCGCAAAACTGATGTGGTTTAGTCCCGATAACAAGTTAAAAATATGGGCTGCCTGGTAACTGAAGCAGCATTTGTAAAATTCAGTTCTATGGGCCGGGACTGACAAAGCATCTTTATTTCTAATATTAACATTATGCAAGTCTTTACGTCTAACAATTAGTTCTCTTAAATATTCAGGAGTTTCTGAGTTTACAACCTTATATATTATACAACTCAAATGTAAAAAACGCCTTTGGCCCATGTTCAGCCATTGGGTATCTTGCAGATGTCGACTAACATGATCTCTTCTTTGCAGGTTGTGTACAAAACGAATACAAGAATTTTGTATTTTTTGTAGCGGTATTTATTGAATTCAGTTAAGTATGGTCCATAGACCGAGTCCATGTAATTGGCCTGGAATAGAACTAGAGCATCGGCTAGATTACGTTTTGTGTGCGTAGGTAAATAATTGCGAAATTCTGAGATGCTCTTTAACTTAAAGTATGATTTCTTACATATGCTGTTCACCTGGCAGTTAAAAGTTAATTTTTGGTCCATAAGTAGACCCAAATTTTTTACCTCGTATTCCCATTTAATATTCTGATCGTTTAACTTGATTACTAGGTTCTCTACTGCGAGAGCAGTACGTGTAAACATGATGGCCTGAGTTTTATTTGGATTGATAATTAGTGAGTGGTCAGTAGCATAGTCGTAAATGTTTTGTAAGTCAGTGTTGATATATTGTGTTGCTAACTCGGTACTATTTTGTAAGTGTGGATTAAAAGGTAAATAGAGCTGCAAATCATCGGCGTACATATGCCAGGAACAATGCTTGATAGCGTCTGCAATATCAGCTGTGAATAAAGAGAAGAGCAGAGGCCCCAAAATGGACCCTTGGGGAACGCCCGTACTTAACGTTAAAAAATTAGAAGTTGATATTTTATCTCCATCATGAATTTTTACAGCTTGTTGTCGATCAATTAGATAACTGGAAAACCAATTAATTGCAGTGGGATTTAGTTTATAGAACGTTAATTTAGCAATGAGCAGTTCAATGTTCAGTGAGTCAAATGCTTTGGACATATCAATAAGGATCAAAGGTGTACATTTAGAATCATCAAAGCCTTTCGTGATATCGTTGGTTATCTTCAGGAGAGCTGTATTACAGCTGAAACCTTTCCGAAAACCAGATTGGTAAGCGGGAAGGATGTTGTTACGATCCATATATTCGTTCACCTGCGTCTTCACTGCCTTCTCTAAAATTTTAGAGGGAGCAGGTAATACACTGATAGGCCTGAGGTCATTGAGTGAAGGATCGTCCTTTTTAGGGACAGGAGTTACTACGGCCATTTTCCACAAAAGGGGAATGGCACCAGTTTCTAATGAGAAGTTTATTATATTAGTCAGGAGGTTCAGGCAGTGAGGCATACATAACTTTAACATTTTCGCTGATAAATTGTCTATACCCATTGCGTTACTTTTAATACTAAGTAAAAACTCCTGAACATTGGCCTGTGTAACAGCATGTAACTCAAAACAGTTATCATGATTCGACTCATTCAATAAATATTTATCTAGGGTTTCAGGGCTAACTGATAATTTAGGTACGCTATTTAGAAAGTGTTGGTTGATTAAATTAGGATCACTAATGTTTTCCGGTATCGTGACTTTCGGTTTGTTAACGATTTTACAATTCTTTACTTTCTTCCACATCGCCTTTGAATTTTTCTCACACTGATTTAACTCATATGTATAATAAGCCTGCTTTTCCCGCTTTATTGCAGTGGCAACAGTATTTTTTAAGTCTATATAATATTGTCTGTGAGCATGTAGACGAGTTAACTGGTATCTACGAAATGCGCGATTCTTTGCTCTAATCATTAGTTTTAAGTTATATGTTAACCAGGGGGTACTAGGTTTACTCACCCTAACCAATTTACATGGACAGTGCTTATCAAAAATATTCAGTATAGTGTCATTAAAGATACTTACTTTTTCATCAATATTATTCGAAACATACAGAGAATGCCAGTCGACATCAGCAAGATCGCTCTCAAATTTTACAAGGTCCATATTTTTAAAACCTTTTTATAACCTTACAGACTCCATCCAGAACCATCCTGTTATGGAGACTCTCCAAACTCAAGAGTCCACGGCCTCCCCGATATCGCGGGAGGTATAACCGTGGAACGGACGATTGCATGCCAAACTCCTATAATAATAATAATAATATGCTTTATTTCAATTGCCAAAATACATTGGATATGAAATGTCACAAATGAATAATTGTAAACTGTGGAGACATTGACACTACAGCTATTATTAAGTAAAACATAAAGTATAATATAAAGTAAAATAATTTTAAATATAATTTTGTAATATAATGACAACATATAAGGTAAATATACAAAATAGTATTTTATAAAAAAAAATTAATTACACCTGTGCGCCTGATTAAAGTACTCACCTAGTGAATAATAAGCTTCGTTTTGAAGTAACTCTAGTAATTTTTTTTTAAGTTTAGCTCTACCTAACGGCATCTAGATGATGTAAGATGTTTCCGTCTACGAGTTGCGCGTCCTTTCCGTAGTCACCGCATCGTCCTCTCTTGAGATGAACCAGTGCACATTTGTCCAACCCGAACTCCATACCGACAGCCTGCGTGTACTCCTGTATCACCCTAAGGGATTGGTGTAGGTCCCTTTCTCCGGAGGCATAAACTTTAAGGTCATCCATATAAAACAAATATAAAAGTCTTTTTTCTACACCTATTTAATAATAATAATAATAATAAAAGTTCTTTATTGAGTATAAACCCAAAAGGCCATCGACCGAAGTCCTTCAGCCTGTTTACAAAAATATTAAAATTAAAATAAGTATTTGTACATTGTGTATTTCATGTGTTCGTTCTGGATATTTCCTGCGTCTTGGTGTCTGATGGTTTCTTGTTTTGCATAATAGTTGTATTTTATCTATATTGTCTTCATTTTTGGCAAACTTGGTTGACAAATTTTGAAAGTCTTTGTGAAATTGGTTCAATTTTGGTGATTTGGTACAGGAGGTCATTAGGCGGGTTATGGAATGGATTGTCAGGGTGTCGGCATTTGGTGATCGTTCTGAGTGTTGATGTCTCCGCTACATTGATATTTTTCAGTGCTGGGTTTCTTGCATTAAGGTAGAGGGGATGGCTGTATTCTAATAGCGGCCTACATATGGATTTGTAGATATGCACTGCTGTCTTCATACTGATACCTTTGTTTTTATAGGTCATACTACGGAAGTGTTTGCCTCTGGAAATGCACCTCTTTTTTATGATTTTGGTGTGATTATTAAAATTCAACTTGTGGTCAAGGCTTACAGATATTTGACTGCTGTACTGGGTGAGAGAGTGATTGTTGATGGTTACTTTTGGGGAGTTGATGTTGGAGGCATGGTTGAAGATTATGTATTGGAAATTTCTCGGGTTTGGTTTCAATCTTCACTTGTTGAACCATATCGTTGTGTTCATTAATCTTTGTAATTCACCCAGTCTTTTTCATAGTGCAGTTATGACTAATTAATACAGTATCATCAGCATATTGTAGTATATATGGGTTAGGGTTGAAGTGCGCTGGGTCATTTTCGAAGTTGTAAATATCAAAACAGTAGGTGTTGTATAGTAGTGGCGATAGCGGTTAGCCTTGTGGTAGTCCTTGTTGAATTTTAAATGTTTTAGAGTAGCTTGTGTCTATTTTGATTTGTAATGTTCTCTCTTTTAAATATGTGCTTAACACCTATTTAATTATATGACAATTATTAGCATTTTTTTGGTGAAAAATCGTACTTATAATTCACTGTAGTGAATTATCGATTCATAATTCACTGCATCCAGCCAATCACAAATAAAAATTAAAAAAGCACTGTTTCGCTGATTCAATTATATTTTAAATCGACCGCGACCAACTCTTGCTGCTGCAGCTGACAATCAACTCGTGTAACAGTGACAAGTGTACCGCCATATTGTTTGTTTACGTTTTCGACTTCTTACGAATAGGTACTAATTAATGTTATCAAATTTCAGTCTAATTTATTTGTTTAATAGGTGTAGAAAAAGCATAGAATTACATTCGCGATTATGACCATTATTCACTCAGATGATTTGCGCCACTCGCCTACGGCTCGTGGGCTCAAACATCATCTTCGTAAATAATGGCTAGCATAATCGCTCATATATAATATACTATTAAACATCATGTATAACAATTAAATAACATAAAAAAAGTGATACTTACCTAAATATTCGTTAATTTTCAACGTTTACGAAACGATAGTAAAAGTAGAATATAAACGTTTTATTAAAGGTTTAAATAACGTTAAATATTCACTAATTATGTACATTAATTAAATGAAATTAAACAGGCTTTAGGAGGACTCCATTTTTCAATGTATGGTGGGTATACAGGATGAGCCGCCATGTAGATGAATGGACAATTATTGATAGGTTAAGCACCCACTGGTTTTATCATAAAACCAGTGGGTGCTTAAATCCATTAAACAGACAGCATATAATGTTTTTGCTATCTCGGTCCAGCCACAGAATAATAATTTTTATAACCTGATGGTTATAAGATTCTTCCAAATAAATCGATATTCCCTGAACGAATTTGAACATTGCAATCTATGTTATTTATTTTTTATAAATTCATAAGAGTGTAAGATAAAGCATGACTGATTATTGTCAGTGATGTATGTGGCGCCATCTACAAATAATTTCTGTAACAAACTACGTGGTAAGCAGGCAAATTCTATGCACTAATATAGATGAGTAGAGAAACGTTAAAGAGACATAATCATCTACCATTTATTTACCAGTAGATTTAGAATGTCAGTGCATTTTAAGAAGATGAAAGCATCAGTTATTTTAACGTTGTATAAAAATGTTTTTTTTTTCTATTGGATAAAACATATTTAAATTGCTATATGTTTTATGTTTTTTATGATTAATGCAATAAAAAACGTTTAATTTTCTTGTTTCACAAACGCGGATGGTTACAATTTCTCATATTAGGAACGTGTATTATAATAATAATAATAATTTTTTTCATCCTTTCGATCACAATACAATGAAATAATACATGTCAATAAATAGAATAAAATATAAAATAATATGGCTAATTATACTATATGCACATATACACAAAAATATACAGTAATACAGCTCAGAACAGGTAGCTCTTTTTTTCTAGATATAAAATGTTTGATTTAAAAATTCATCGACTGAATAATAACAGCCACTTATTAAATAGCTCCGTAATTCCTTCTTAAAGAAATATAAGGAAGCTTTTTCTTTAATTTCGTTAGGTAGACAATTAAAGAATTTTATTCCAGCCAATAGTGGAGCCTTTTCATTGAGCGCAGTTCTATTTTTTGGAATTTTTAGTAAATTACCATGTCTGGTAGGGTAATTATGTAGTTGCGAATTTGTTTCGTACTTGCTAATATTCTTTTTTATTTATATGAGAATTATATATATACACGCAAGGAAATGTCAATATAGCGTGTTGCTTAAAGAAAACTCTGCATGACTGAGTTTTCTGCAAGTCGAAAATTAATCGTATAACTCTTTTTTGAGCAATCAGAACTCTCTCGCTATCAGAAGCGCCACCCCACAAAATAACATACGACAGCACTGAATTTATGAGGGCATAATAAACATTTATTAGTGTTTTTTGGTCTAATACACTTTTCAGTTGTAAAATTGCATAATAGCCACTACTTATTTTCTGACAGACATTATTAATGTGATATCTCCAACTCATATCACTGTCAATATGTATATCAAGAAATTTTGCCGTTTCACTTGGAGTAACTGTTAATTGATTATATGTAATATTTATGTCTGTACGATTTTTCCTACCAAAAAACTGTAGCAAAATAGTTTTCTTGGTGTTAACAATCAATTTATTAGTACCACACCAGTTGATAAATTGTTCATAAAGAGTATTGAGCTTATCCTTCAGCTCCTCAGGAGTGTCTGCTCCCTCTGCTATGGAGACGTCGTCTGCGAACAGCACAACGCATTCAGTACCAATATGAAGTGGTAAATCATTTATAAATAAAAGAAAAATAAGTGGCCCCAGTACAGAACCCTGGGGAACCCAAGATCAATACAATACTTCTCTGAACTGGCTTCTTCTAGTTTTACAAAAATTTTTCTAAAGCTGAGGTACGATATTATCCATGAAAGAAAGTTACCTTTAAATCCCATTACAGAAAGTTTATCTGCCACGAATGTCGGATCTATAGAATCAAAAGCGTTGGACGGGTCAAAGAAAAGGGCAGCAAAATAATTTCTACAGATAGATTTGGGCTAGTGGCTCGGCGATAAACTGAGCAATAGATTTAATAATTTTTGTGGACACACAATCTATTCCTACAGAATTGGTATTTTTTAATTGACTTATTATGTTTAATATATCTTCAGCAGTAACAGGCGTGAAGAAAAATGTATTGTTATTATTGGGCATTGTAGTACATTTTTGTGGTACTTGGTTACCAAAGTTATACTTTATTTTATTTGGGACCTCGGTAGAGTAGTGCTCAGTAAATGAATTGACAATTTTATCAGGGTCGTTTATAGTTTCATTGTTAATTTGAATTTTTATTGACTGCGAGGTCTTAATTATACTGGTCTTTTTACGCACTAATTTCCATACTTGTTTTTGTCTATGTTGAATGTAAATACCACTTAACGCATTCTGATAATAATTTAATTTGGCTCTATTAATATTTTTTTTATGTGCTTTTTTCATTTCATTATACTTAATTGCCACACCAGCATCATTTGTATTCTTTACCAGCCAGAACATATCCTTCAATTGTCTACCCTTTTCTTTTATATCTCTTGTGATCCACATCTTAGCTTTTTTATTTTCAGTTGAGATTTGGATTAAAGGACACGTTAAATCTATAGCATACAGTAAGTCACTTAAAAACACATTATAAGCATTATTAATATCAGACGTACATTCATATACAGAGTCGAAATTTTCAAATTCTAAGTAATTTTTCAGTTGCCATAAATTATTTTCGCAGGTATCTCTTTTTGTGATAGTTTTTGACTGAGAGTATACATGCTTATCACTTTGCATTTTTAGTGTAAACACAATACCTAGATGATCACTGAAGTTGCATGGTTTGGTTTTCTCCGTATATAATTCTTGTGAAATATTAATAGCGACGTAATCAATTTTTGAAGTTGAGATAGTATTATTTATATCTCTAAACACTCTTGTGGGCTCATTGTTTTTAAATGAAAGCTCATAACTGCCAAGAAGATCTATAAAAAGGTTTTTTTCTTTTTCTCTTTGAGGAATTTTTTTCATGTTTAGATCAATATTCATATCACCACATATTATGACATTTTTAAAGCGGTTAAAGCAGTTATTAAGAATAAGTGTGAGTCTGTATATGAATGTCTTAATGTTTCCATTTGGTGTCTATAAATATTAACAATACAATATTTTTCGTCATTAACATTAAAAGATATGGCGCAACACTCAATATGCATTTCTTTAGAGAACTCAGTTATATTATTAAGTTGTTTGTACTCAACACCATTTTTTACATATATTAACACACGTATATGATTTTGTCTATTAAAATAACTGGCTATATTATAATTGTCTAAATTTACAGTGTGAATATTTTCAATAGTGCACCAAGACTCATATATACACAACACGTCAATATTTTCAGTTTGCACTAGGATTTCAATCTGATTAATTTTATTAAGTATTGATTGTACGTTTAAATGAACAATTTTTAAAATTTTTGAATAACTACCAGTTAAGTCCAACTTGACCTTGAAGGGGCTGTCGGAATTTTCATCTGATTGCTGGTTCCGAAATGTTTTTCTAAATTGAAACCTCTTAACTAGTACCTTTTTGGGCCAGTAAGAGAGGTCATACATATTTCTTGGAGTTGTAAATTAGCTCCAATCTTAAATGCTGTTTTCCTACCGAGAGTTTTTAATTGGGTGACTTCAAATTGAAAACCAGGGGAGCGCGCTTCAAGGTACGACTTTACCTTCTCCGCGGTAGCCTGTGGTTTGCATCGGCCAACATATAACCAGAGCTGAGAGTCTGCTGTGCCGAAGTCATCTGCACGATCATGTGAGTTGGTTCCTATAATCACGTTGTTTTCTTTCGTCTTCGTCTCAGACCTTCTGTGACTGCTGTCATATTTATTATCAGTCTGCCGTTGCCTGGACTTTTTATTTGTGACTAGACTCCACGAAGCTAGCAAATCAGTTTTTTGTTTATCAATTTTTTGTGGCTCATCTCTTTGTTCGACAACCGTATCAGCTGATGAATTTGATTCAATAGAACTATTTAAATTTAATTTATTTCCAAAATTAATAACATTTTCACTATTACCTTTGTATGGTACGTCATTACTTAAAAGTTTAATCATATCAGTATTGCTTTGTTTAAGTATACATACTTCTTCTTTTAATTTGGCAATTTCGTCGATTAATGTTTTTGTATGTTTTTCAAGTGTTTCAGCAAGGACTATTTTAAAGTCTTCCAGTAGAAAACTAACACTGTTTTGGCCATTATTACCATCTTTTTCACTTCCACGAGTATGCACCATCGTCAAAAATTATTATTTTATTATAATAATTAATTATAACTATTTTTAATCTGTTAGCACGAGACGTACAGTTCCTTACACTTCGACATTCGACACACGTTAATATATTAGTAATAGAAACGTTCTGATTAAAACATTTTATTTCAGAAATCTCTTCCACTACTGATTGGGGAATGTGGGTAGGAGTAGATTTTATTTAAATATAAAATTTTACAACCGAATTTTATGCGTTTATATAGATTCATAGAAAAACGTTTAAAATACGTAATCTTCTACCGTCTATTTCACCTGTGGATTTAAAATACTCCTACATTTAGTAAGTTGGAAACCACATTTATTTTAACGTTGTAAAAAAATACGTTTTTTGTTCTTGTATTAAATATAAGTAATAAAAAACGTTAAACTTTTTCTTTTCACAAACGTTACCTTTAGTGAGTCGTTAAAACTCCTTACATTATAAACGTGTTTTATACGTCACCACATATTTGTGAAAAAAACGTGCTTACTAAAACGTTTTATTTCGGGTATTTTCTTGTACTTGTACTTTCTGTATATGCTTTATCCTACCTAAAGAAAACATATTTTGAAAGAATGGCCTTCCCAAGCAGGGTAAGATTGACCGCCCCTTCGAGAGAGCGCATCTATTACAACACCATATAGTGGAGAACGTGCAATAGCAATCAATTAGTTAAAAAAATTCATACAACTTCCTCAGAAGTTTCTGAAGGCACTTTGGTTTTGGGACTGACTGAAAATAATATAAAAACATTTTACTTTTAAAATTTTGGGACACTAGTGGTTAGCTTTAAGGTTCCTTTCAGTGATTATATCATTCACAAGAACGGAGTTCAACGGTATATAAGTTATGCTTTCCTGCTTCCTTTACGGCAACGTACCGGCCTCACATAGGTTCAATATAGGACATGACTTCGCTCGCGACTTTTTTGCAAATGACCTTTTTGTCTTACTTATGCACAAGGCGGTTTTCGCCATCTTTAAAGACCTGCATTTCATTTTGCTACCACAGCTTTCTGCCTATTCTCCAGCGCTGAATGAATCTAAATTTGTTTTATTCGAGAAACATTTTTCGGTCTCGCCTTTTCAGCATGTCGTCTTATCAAACTTTTATTGTCATTCTTTTTAATGATATCCACAATGACTGTGTATCCAATTTCCCTGTGTTTCGTGAAGCTCTAAAAAATTTAAAATGTTTGAAAAGTATTTTCATCACTTTTGGCGTACTTCTTAAAAAGAATAATATATTTTTTTCATTGTTCCCAAAAATATTTTGGACAAGTAAAGTGAAAGGACACCGCACGTTTTATAGGTAAATTGATAGCCTGTCAAATTTGATGAATTTTTAATATGTTGTATTTCAACTGATTCTGAACAATAAGATCCTTTAGCAAAACTTCAAATTATGAACAGTTTCTCCGATAGATTGTTACAAATACTGGACCTATCCCTCGACACTGTCTCAACGATTTCTCAAAATGTACTGCAGGTATTGAAATGATAACTGCTGGAAATGAATAACCAGACTATTTACCATTATTTGGTCTTAGTCACGTTTTTCGAATGCACAACACCCATTTACTATAATTTAATACATCATATATAATATATATATAAGTTGCTTTATTACAATTCACTATCTTAGTAAATAAGTAGGTACGTGCATTAACTGATAGAACATTGATGCTAGCTTGATATGGGGGTATATCATAATCTTGGTTCAAAACAAAGTTAATTTTATTTTTCAAGATATAAAATTGCAATTATGTCAGGTCAATGAAAACTAATTTTTTTTTTTATAACGTGTTATAATTAATAAATTCCACGGCTTAGTTTATATGGCAGGAGCAAATAACGAATTGGTTTGAAGACTATTGGCAAAAACTCAAGTACCGAACCTTTTTCAAGCTAGAGTAGAAGCAGAAAGGCTGCGATTTAGAGAAGATGGATATTATTGCAGAAGAATCATTTGCCTGATTTTCCTATACTAGATTTAGATTATTTAAGAGATTTGACATTTGGCACGTTCCAAATTAAAATAACTCCATCATACGTTCAAGAAAACCAAGTAGAAGAAGGCGACAACGCTTTCGAATATGATAAAAGTGCGAATGAGCCGGGATTGTTGAAAATTCGTGTTAGGTCTAGGCATCGCAATGCGATTAAATATCAATTGTGGGTGCATTATAATTACAACCAACAAATTGGACAAGTAGGTGAAGTTGTTGTACGTCAAGAACCAATTGTATCCTATTAATGTACTTGCAATACTGGAAGTTGAAGAGCAGGAACTTGTTGCCACATAGCAAGTGTTATTTGGTGTTTAGGATACGCAACTTATAGTTACTTATACGAAACTTATATTCTTAATCCTTGTTTTTGTCCTTTTAAATCCCTATTCACTGCCACAATTTTGAATGATTATTAGTAATTTGTGAACAGTAGATACAAAAAGAAATTACATGCAATTTCGTATCGCTAGCAATTTTTTCCGCTCACTCAATGATACTTTTAATATTTTATTTACAATAGCACCTTTTGCATACATTAATTCTGTTATTTTTTTTCTATATAACTTCTTCATTTTATATATATTTTAGTTGGCATTGCTGTGAATGGAGCTTGTGTTCATTTTTTTATCCGTCTAATCTAATCTGGCCTCCTTTCATCCAACTTTTCATTGCGCCTCGCACCGTGTGTCTGGCTAGGGAGGGATGATGTTCTTTGTGTTAATTAATTTGAAATGAAGTTTTTTTTGGTTTGATTTCTATTAATGAATGATTCAAATAAGTAAATATTTAAAAAAGTAAAAATAATTAGCTATGCAATTTTTGTTAAAAATAATAAAGTTTAATGTATTATGAATAAACAAAAACTGCATATTCTATTTAAAGGTCTTACACATAATTAGTTTTCATTCATTAGACACAACTGCAATTTTATATCTTGAAAAATAAATTCACTTTGTTTTGTACCAAGGTTATGATGTACCCGGTATCAAGCTAGCATCAATGTTCTGTTAATCAGTGCATGTATTTATTTACTAAGATAGTTTAATAAAACTTCTTATATATGTGATGTATTAAACTGAAGTAAACGGACGTTGTGCATTCGAAAAACGTGATTTGACGGGACTTCCGGCAAAACCGGAAGTTCAGGCCCATCAATCTAAGACCAAATATGGTAAATAGTCCAGTCATTCATTTCCAGTAGTTATCATTTCAATACCTGCAGTCGAGGGGTAGGTCCAGTCTTCGGAGAAACTGTTCATAATTTGAAGTTTTGCCAAAGGAACTTATTGTTCAGAATCGGTTGAACTACAATATATTAAAAATTCATCAAAGGACACCGCACGTTTTGTAGGTAAATTGGTGGCCTGTCAAATTTGGTGAATTTTTGATATGTTGTAGTTCAACCGATTCTAAACAATAAGTTCCTTTGGCAAAACTTCAAATTATGGACAGTTTCTCCGATAGATGGCCTACGATACTATACCACGATTTCTCAAAAGTATTGCAGTTATTGAAATGATAACTGCTGGAAATGAATAATCAGACTATTCACCATTATTTGGTCTTAGATTGATGTGTCTGAACTTCCGGTTTTGACTGAAGTGACATCAAATCACGTTTTTTCTATTACACCCGTTTCACCAACTTCAATTTAATTATCATATATAAACTAGCTTTATAAAAATTTACTATTAGTAAATAAGTACGTTTATTAGCTGATTGAACATTGATGCTAGCTTAATACCGGGTACATCATAATCTTGGTACAAAAATTGCAGTTGTATCCAATCCAATTGCATAGCTGATTATTTTCATTTTTTTAAATATTTACCTATTTTAATCATTCCTTAATAGAAATGAAACCAAAAAAGCTTCCTTTTAAATTAATTAACAAAGAACAACATTCCTCCTTTATCACACGTCGGAGCCAGCCACACATACACGGTGCGAGGCGCAATGAAAGGCTGGATGAAACAAGGCTGATTATATTAAAAACCTTTAAAAAAATGAACTAGATATACATATGTATAAGCGTTGTGATTGCTCTTCTAAGTTTCAAAGTAAGTCATTCTTATTATAAAACCTAACATGCCGCACATAGGATTTGTTTTCTGTATGAATAAGGTTTAATCAATTTGAAATAAAGGTTTTTTTGGATTGATTTCTATTAATGAATGATTAAAATAAGTAAATATTTAAAAAAATGAAAATAATCAGCTATGCAATTTTTGCTAAAAATAATAAGGTTTAATTTATTATAAATAAACGAACACTGCCTATTCTACTTAAAGGTCTCACAAATAATTAGTTTTCATTGACTAAACGCAACTGTAATTTTATATCTTGAAAAATAAAATCAAATTTGTTTTGTACCAAGATTATGATGTACCCCGTATCAAGCTAGTATCAATGTTCGAACAGTCAATGCACGAACTTACTTATTTACTAAGATAGTTCATTTTAATAAAGCTACTTATAGATATGATTACTAAATTGAAGTAAAACGGGTGTTGTGCATTCGAAAAAACGTGATTTGACGTTACTTCCGGCAAAACCGGAAGTTCAAGCACTTCAATCTAAAACCACATAATTTTAAATAGTCTGGTTATTCATTTCCAGCAGTTACCATTTCAATAACTGCAGTAGTTTTGAGAAATGGTGGTATAGTATCGAGGGGTAGGTCCAGTCTTCGGAGCCATCTATCGGAGAAACTGTCCATAATTTTGCCAAAGGAATTTATTATTCAGAATCAGTGGAACTACAACACATCAAAAATTCATCAAATTTGACAGGTCACCAATTTACCTACAAAACGTGCGGTGTCCTTTCGTCGTATTTTTGAAAAAGTATAATATCTTTTTCCCTTGACCAAAATATACTTTTATTTTTAATTTTCCCATGACTAAAATATACTTTTACTGTTACGTCTTAGACATACTTATAGACTGGCGGTACATGACCAGTCAGGTGCAACGTTTTTAAAATGCATGCCAATCATATATATGAATGTAATTACCATGAATATGCCAAAAACGCTAATTTTAGGCAGTCGTCGCGTGCAGAAGGGTGTGCAAATCGATTTTCCGTTTGCATTAAAAATCGATTTCTGCGAACGATTTTAAAATGGATGCCAATAGTGCCAAATGAAAAGCCGTGAAAATAAATCCAGCGGAAACTTATTGGCATGCAGTTTCCACGCGCACAACAAAGTTTGGTGCGCACATTAAATCGTAAAATTTTTTGATATCTCCGAACGATTTTAAAATGCATGCCAATACGTTTTATGATAAATTTGCACTGTCAAACGACGATTTACCGATTGGCATGCAGTTTTATAATGCAGAATGTTATTAATAGTTATTCCTAAAATGCAAAAAAATTCAGGTCTCTCCGAACGATTTTAAAATGCATGCCATTGAGGTATCTTATTGGTAATGAAAAAAAAAGATGATATTAACAATTGGCATGCAGTTTTCGGTTGCTTAAAATATTTGCCGTCATCCAAATACACAACAAATAATTTCAGGTATCTCCGAACGAAGTTAAAATGCATGCCAATATGTTTTATGATAAATTTGCACTGTCAAACGACGATTTACCGATTGGCATGCAGTTTCATAATGCAGAACGTTATTAAAAGTTACTCCTAAAAATGCAAAAAAATTCAGGTTTCTCCGAACGATTTTAAAATGCATGCCTTTGAGGTATCTTATTGGTAATTAAAAAAAAAAGATGATATTAACAATTGGCATGCAGTTTTCGGTTGCTTAAAATTTTTGCCGTCATCCAAATACACAACAAATAATTTCAGGTATCTCCAAACGAAGTTAAAATGCATGCCAATATGTTTTATGATAAATTTGCACTGTCAAACGACGATTTACCGATTGACATGCAGCTTTATAATGCAGAACGTTATTAAAAGTTATTCCTAAAAATGCAAAAAATTCAGTTATCTCCGAACGACTTTAAAACGTCTGTTAATCAGTTTTATGAATAATTTGCACTACCAAACGACTATTTACCGATTGGCATGCAGTTTTGTAGTGCAGAACGTTATTAAAGTAAAAGAGCTATGCGCGGAGAAAGCGGGCGAAAGTGCTTATTTCAACTTTGGTCGCTAATAACTTTTTTTCAGTCCATCGGAGAGTTTCACTATAAAGAATCTTGGTCCGTACCCAAGATCGCTAAATTTAGCGATCTTGGTCCATACCGGCTTGTGTCTATCTCTTTCTTTCATATCACCAGCGTGGTGCGACCCTCGTGTCATCGAGAATGCCATGCTTTTTAGCGCCTCGCCGTTGTACTCGCTAATAATTTGTACTTTTAATTAAATTATATTATTTGCAACAGTGTCTAATACAGTGCATAGCAGGATCATCCATAAACGTTGTTCATAATATCAAGTAGCAACGTGTGTTGTTTGGCTAAGTACGTATTTATTTTGCTTAGAGATTTTTATAGCCAGGGAGGTAGCGAGTTTTCGTGAAACCATTCGTATAAAGCTAGATTTTTTCCCATGATAGCATTAGACATCAATGATGGTGCAATACTGCCAATCTATAAGTCCTGCGAAAATGAGTAAAAAATTAAATACTTAATAAACATGTTGCAAAAAGAGATATCGATTTTCTGAAATGTCACAAAATGTCACTTTTGATTCATTCATGCCGAGCCGAATTTTCGAATTTCGCCGTGCAATTTACGATCAGGTTTATTTGGAAGACTTCCTCTTTACGTCGCGACATCGTACGGCCATCTCAATGGTGTTTTTAGAAAAATATGAACGTGTCAAAATTGTATGTTTTTGCAATTTTTTCGGCTCCGAAATGCAAGCTGTTTTTTGTTATTTTTCGCAAATATCTCCGACACGGTGGGAGTTAGTTCGAAATAAAAAACAAAGTTAAACGAGTATTTTCCACTACGAATCTTGTTTGCTACCAACAGAATTTTGATTTTATTTTCGTTTCGGAGATAACTCTGAAATATCGGTCATGTACCGCAAAAAACCGCAAATTTTGAGCTTCTACAGTTGGCAACTTTTTGATCTTGACTTCTACGCCAAAAGACCACTCTAGCTAATTTAAACAGAAAATCGTCATTTGGTAGTGCATATTTATCACAAAATATATCAGCATGCATTTTAAAAGCGTTCAGGGATAACTGAATTTTTTTCCATTCTTAGGAATTACTTTTAATAATGTTCTGCACTAGAAAACTGCATGCCAATCGGTAAATCGTCGATTGGTAGTGCAAATTTAACATAAAATTTATTGGCATGCATTTTTAAATCGTTCGGAGATAGCTGGATTTTTTTGCATTTTTAGGAATAACTTTTAATAACGTTCTGCATTACAAATCTGCATGCCAATCAGTAAATCGTCGTACGGTAGTGCAAATTTATCATAAAATTTATTGGCATGCATTTTAAAATCGTTCGGAGATAGCTGGATTTTTTTGCATTTTTAGGAATAACTTTTAATAACGTTCTGCATTACAAATCTGCATGCCAATCAGTAAATCGTCGTACGGTTGTGCAAATTTATCACAAAATATATTGGCATGCATTTTAAAAGCGTTCAGGGATAACTGATTTTTTTTGCATTTTTAAGAATCACTTTTAACAACGTCCTGCACGAGAAAACTACATGCCAATTGGTAAATCGTTGTTTGGAAGTGCAAATTATTCATAAAAATGATTAACGTACGTTTTAAAGTCGTTTGGAGAGACCTGAATTTTTTTGCATTTTAGGAATAACTTTTAATAACGTTCTGCATTATAAAACTGCATGCCAATCGGTAAATCGTCGTTTGACAGTGCAAATTTATCATAAAACGTATTGGCATGCATTTTAAAATCGTTCGGAGATATCAAAAAATTTTACGATTTAATGTACGCACCAAACTTTGTTGTGCGCGTGGAAACTGCATGCCAATAAGTTTCCGCTGGATTTATTTTCACGGCTTTTCATTTGGCACTATTGGCATCCATTTTAAAATCGTTGGCAGAAATCGATTTTCCATGCAAACGGAAAATCGATTTGCACACCCTTCTGCACGCGACGACTGCCTAAAATTAGCGTTTTTGGCATATTCATGGTAATTACATTCATATATATGATTGGCATGCATTTTAAAAACGTTGCACCTGACTGGTCATGTACCGCCAGTCTATTTTTCTAAGTGAAAATTTAGTGCTTCTTTGAATTTTCACTTTGTTGTGCTTCACGTCTCTACGAACGTGTTAAAGTCCTTCCGTGCCAGTCCGCCAATATTCTTGGCTAAAGATGTCGGTCTCGGATGACTGGGGCCGGGCAGGACTATTGCCCTTTACCCCAATGCATCGCTGTAGACCGGGGACCAGCCTCGTGCACTCACAAATGTGAGCGGTGCAGACGATTTCGGCCCGCCTCCCTAGGTCCTGGCTCGTTGGACCTTGCTGGCTAAGGCCTCTTCTGGCGTTCTTCTGTCTTAATCTTCTTTTCTTCGCCAGCTTGTCCCCCTGGGGGGTAGTCATCGGTCAGTTGGGTGTTTTGCGTTTTTGGCAGGAGTGACTGCCGGTACACAGAATGCCAATTGGCATCCTGTCATCCGGATTATCGGTAGGGTAAAGATGAGCTATGTAGTTCGAGGAAGGGCAGACCTAACTGCTTTGGTAGCATTTTCGGTCTGCCCGGAGCTAGGGGGACTACAGGTACTGGACGGTTGTTTGTCCGGTACCCGCAGGGTCTTGGGTGGGTGGTTGGGTGATCGTCCTGTCCGTGCCAGTCTTCGGCGCGGATGCCTTTAAATATGGTCTGTTATGATCTAAAATTATCTTTTTAATAACATTTTCCAAAGTTGAACTTTTTATTTTGGCTTCGACTTAGGTGGATTCTCGAAAGTTCTACAACAGTCCCACAGAAACAATACTCATTGATAATATTCTACATAAAATTTGCTACAAATAAAGTCCTAAGATATTTTTGTTCAGCGCGGCGGCATAATGGCTTTCGAGCAATAAGCCAACAAACTTGGGGGTTTCTCCCCGATCGGCGGACCTTACGCATCTTCTCATTAGTGATGCGACATCGAACCGAAAGTATCGATATTTCATATCGATGGTAACATCGAATAGACTTATCGATATATGATATTTATCGGGTGAAAAACATCGATATTGTAAATTATCGATATTTTTTTAAAGTTTTCGATAAGCGGGGGGGGGGTCCCTGATCCAAATTTTTCTTTTGATGGACGAGGGGGAAGGGAGATTCTCCTCGTTACAAATTTTTTGACGAGCTGGGCAAAGCGAATCCTAACAAACAGGTGTACCACAACCCAAATGATTCAGATTTGCTTTATTTTTTTATTATAAAATACTGTCCGATATTTTTGCTATTACATCGATATTTCATCGATGTTTAAAAATGTAAGTTATCGATATAAAAATATCGGATATCGTACATCGCAATATCGATGTTTTCGATACATCGATATATATCGCGCATCACTACTTCTCATTCGCAGGGCCTTGGCCGACGGCGATAGTTTTTAAGAGTGAAGCTCACACTTGTGTCTTGGGAACTTTTGTTTCTTAAAGGTAGCCCTATGAAGCGTATAATCCCCAAAGGGTAAGAGATTTTAATTTATTTATTTAGTTCTAATATCAATGGGCTATAAGCACGATAACTGGATAATTTAAGACACAAAACACCGATTGTATTGAAATTTAAACACTAATTGTAAGTTTTGTTAATTAGAGGGAGAATCCTATTGTTTTTTTAGAAAAATCGATCAGAGAATATAAAAGTTATGAAACATTTAAAGAAAAAAAACACGTGTCAAGAGAGTTGTAACCTTTGATAAAATTCTACAAACACAAAAATACGCCATAGTATACGAACGTTTGGCTAATCAAGATGGCGTCTTCGAGATGCGATTCAAATTATAAGAATATTTATACCGATAAATTAACTGATTTTTAAAAAATTTCTAATGTATAGGTACATATTTTTAAAAAATGTCTAACTGTATAGGTACATAGAATGTTCAACACTTTTGCGAAGAGTAGGTGTAATATTTACATCTAGTTTTTTTTATTAAATAATTAGCTGGAGAGCTAGACCTTCGAAGTATGTAAAATAAAAGTAGCCTATGCAACTCGCGAACACACAAAACTGGTCATATTCTTATGTAAAATGACCTGCCGAATTCGAATATGGAGGTCGCGATTTGATTTGGAATTGCGAAATCGGAGAAAATTGCACTTTTCCACTTTTCTATGAAATTCCGCGAAAATACAATATTTTATGTTTCTCAACCCATAACTTTGTTAAGAAAAATTAACTCGGCTGGAAAATTTGGATACATATATTTCGAAATATGATGAATCTATTGCCATACATAAAATTATACTAAAGATAAATTATCTGGTGGGAAAAAAATATTTTCGCCCGAGTTCACATGAATTTTTCAGTAGCGACATTGAAAAAGTCTGTATCGAGGAAACTTTTTTATTATTGAAGATAGACTACTAGTATAAGCGAGTGAAATGTAGTTTAAGGTCTGAATTAATTTTTGAAAAACATAAAATCGTTGTTTACCACAGTTTAGTGGTCATAAAAGTGTAATAAGTTTGGGGGTTCACCATGCACCAGACGGCATAGAGAACTTGAAATGACACGGTGGTACGGCTTTCGTTTCGAGATGTATTCATAAAATAATATTGATATTATACTGGGTGATAGAATTCTGCAGTAGCACACAATAAATATATTTTTATTCGATATATGCACACTTGCCTTCTTATAGAATCATAGACAGATGATGGAACAAAGTACATTTGCTTTAGCACAAGAACATGTGTTACAAATTAGGTGTTTGCACTTACAAAATGGTGTTATGTTTAGAAAATCTGGCTCGCATTAATTGTCATCGTGATTGGCATTATGTTGCAGTCTGTGTTGTGCCATCCAAATTCAAAAAGGTTTGGCATTTTTGGCTGAACGAAATAGGCAGTTTTGTAAAAAAAATTGTATACCAAATTCGGAATAATTTTAGAAGCATATTCTTTAGTAATTTCTATGTTATCAACTGCAGATTTACATAATTGAATACTTATCTGTTTTTAAGACTTTAGCAAAATGGTAGATGTCAGACTGTAAGTGACAAGAAGAATTGGTCTGTCCGGCAACATTCTTCGTATCTGATGACTGAGATGTGCTCTCTTCTGGCACATTCAATAATTTTATTATTTTTGCCGTTGAACAAACATAACTAGACAACTTTGAACCCCTTGCAATTATTAGTAATTTGTCTCCGAAATATAACTTTAATTTCTTGGAAATCTCATCTGAACTTGGATATGATTCAGTCCAATAGATGTTGTATTTAGTGGCCTCTGTATGAAGAAGGTGACGAATTTGAGCTATTGTTAAAACTTTAGCATTTACCAATAAAACTTTTTCTAATTTTAATAAGGCTTGCAAAAATAGGGTCTTTAAATTATAGATAAAAGATTAGAATATTAGCTTTGTTTTGTTTCTTTGAAGTATTAGTTTTTTTTCGAGGGGCTTCTCACTGGCCAAACTTTTGTACAGTATTGCCAATTGCCGGCAATAAAGTAGTATTTTTTTGTTATTGTTGATGATATATTACCATTATTGCCAATTTATTTCCCGAACTATTTCCTTTAATTGGATTTATTTCCTGCTTATTGCCGTTAATGTATCTTTATTTTATACTAATGCTTTGGTATTGCCGTAATTGAAAAATATTGCCAGGTTGCCATGTTATTGCTAAGAATATTATATAAAATTATTTCTTTTTTGCACCACGATGCCTACGGGCGGGTATAAGTTTATTTATCAGGAGTAAATATACAAAAGTTTGGGTTAGAGGTGAAAAACGAGGCAATCTGACAATTCTGATTTCTGAATTCGGTTTCAGCAGGTCCAAATACATAAGGATACATTGATCTGGACCGCGGGTCAGACCACTTTTTTGTTTGTTTTGGTGGTGTTTTTTGGGATTGGGGGTGAAAAACGAGCGAATCTGACAATTCTAACTTCGGATTCGGCTTCAGAGGGTCCAAATACATAAGAATACACTGGTATGGTCCGCAGGCCAGACCACTTTTTTGGGGGTTGGGGGTGAAAAACGAGCCAATCTGACAATTCTGACTTCGGATTTGGTTTCAGCGGGTCCCAATACATAAGGATACACTGGCACTGGTCTGGTCCACAGGCCACAGCACTTTTTTTTTGTGTGGCTGCGTAATTAGTCTAGTGTACTTTCTTTTTAATACATTTTTATAAAAGCTTGCTGTCTAAAAAGTTTTTTTTTATCTATCTTATTATTTTTATATATTTATACTTAATAAGAATAATTCCGCCATATTAACGCCACAATCTTGAATTGTTAATTTTTTATAAAAAAAAATTCGTAAGTCGCGATCATAGAAACCTCCAGTTACAGAGTTTGAGTTTAATCGGATCATATACGGTAAAATTCGTCCGCCATCTTGCATTCTTAATTTAAAAAAAAAAATCGAAATTCGCGATTCTAAAGGCTCCCAGATAGGTAACTATTTTAAGTCGAATTTTTAGCAAAATCGTTTCCTTCTAGGATTAAACCTAAACATTAAAAAAATCTATATTTGTTGAAAATCAAAATAATATTTGAGGGTCAGATCATATTATTTTGGCCATTTAAAAATTTGATTTTTGTGTCAATTGCATCGAAACTTGTCGACCATGTTGGATCCTTACATCATGTAATTGGAAATGAAAGTGATAATATAAGATATTAACTGGCAATCACTAAGAACATGTAAGAAATTAGTATGCATAGAAAACTAATTCGAGACGACTTACATCATGTGCCGCTGTACGCGATGGTTTGTACGCTTCGATTATATGCACAAAACACAAGAAAAATTATCCGTTAGCTTCTAAATTGCAAAAACAAACTCGTTATTGCCACTTATTACCCTTTTATTGCCACTTATTGTCGTATATTGCCCCATATTACCAGTTATTTTCAAGTATTGCCTTTAATTGCCATATATTACTTTTTATTGCCACTGATTTCCTATATATTGCTAACGATTTGTAGAGTATTGCCACCAGTGAGAAGCCCCTCGGTTTTTTTAAAAAAATCTAACATACATAAGTTGTGATATTTCAAATCATTTGCTATCATGTCTATGCAACTGTCGTCGAATCCTTGCATTCTATATAGTATTTCTTCGTCATTTAACTCCTTAGCTTTCTGGAACACTTCGTTTTGCCGGCCAAATACTCCAGTCATTTTAGACAAAAATATGGCTTCTGTTCTAACAAATTATATCCTTCATTTTTTTTTAATCGATTTATTTTAGTGTTTTAACGAAAATGTTGAAAATCGACAACGAGATCACTACGGCATAAAAAATTATTCAAGGTCAAAGTTCATAAAAACGGTTTTTTTCGAATATCGCGCTTTATATGGCTCGGAGTCCAATTATAGTTATTAAGGTACCAAGGGTGTTATAAGGATAATAACGCACCGAGGTCGGCAGTGTACAATCCCGAGAGCCTTTGGCCCGAGGGAATGTACGTCGGCCGAGGGCGTCATTATCCTATAACACCCGTGGTGCCTTCAACGTTTAATGTCCTGCAAGTCTGTTATTTAATTCGAATTTTTTTTTGACATTTACGACTTATGGGTCGCGTGCGCGTGACGTCACAGGTCCCAGACCTTAGGAAAAACAAACCGCTGTCATTAGCTGTCAAATGGCGAGTGACTGAATATCAGAATTAAATTTTTCGTAATCCTAGAGTTTTTATCGATATTATATCATACAAAATGGCTAGTTTTTATTGTATTATTAATTGTGGAAGTGTGGCAATCCGGGACATCAGTTTTTGTAAAATAACGTCGATTTACAGCCAGAAGAGGTTAGGTTAAACAATTCCAGGCATTTAAAAGAAATGCTTTAAGTTAATGCATAAGAATGATTGTGATAGTAATAACTGCTGCTGAAACAAGCAATAAACAATCGATGGTAAAGAAAATTAACATTTTATATTGGTTTGTCTCTATTTTTAATAAATATTTCTTATTTAAATTTTAGTTGAGCGAAGCATGAACTGCACGGAGAGAGAGTATATTTAAAAGAATACAAGTCATAATTAACAATTGACCTACATAAAATAGTAAAATACATGTTAAACATTTTATATAATATATTATAATAAAAAAATTAGAAAAATTACAACGGTTTGCATAGTCCAATCTATAGGTATATAAGGTATAGACGCTGGAAGAAATTGTGTACATCTTATTACATACTTCAAACAGTTTACAGTAGGTACGTCAGTCTTTCATTGTTTATTTTATAAAGTCTTTCACAAAATTTACAGCGGTTAATCTCCAACCATAGCCATGTTCATTGCTAAAAAACTAAAAGGAAAGATTTCCTGTTAAGTTGTGAACATGTTTTGTCCAGACTGGCAACACAATCCCAGTGAGCATTAAGGAACCATCTGAATCTGCAATAGTCCAAGGAGTCAATGGCTTTTATTCATGATGCCTAAGAGTTCATATCCTGAAAAATTAATTTCTGCATTAGTAATTATTATAAAACAACATTTAATTAGGCAAGCATATATGAAAAAAATGGTTGATAACTAATTCTTACCGTTGTAACAAGCTTTTATCCTGCAAATTTCTTGCAGAGTACTTCTTTCACCTAACCACAAACAGCTTCAAGACTTCTCAATGCCTTGAATTCGTCCTTCTGGCTACGTAATTCTTTCAAAAATCAAGTAATTTGCAACATCCCTATGTGTAAAATTTGGAAATACGTCAATATTTGTACTAAAGTATTTTTTTCCCAAAATATAAGGATTTAATTCGATGGCAGCCGTATCGTATACCTAACCTCTACATCAGGAGACAATTCTGCAAAATACGAACTAACCGTCATCCTGACGAACAAAATTGTTTATATAACAGTATTAAGAATAGTTGTAGATGTTAAATAATCCAACAACAAGTTCTTAAATGGCACAAACACTGCCAAATTCACTTTAAAGAAACACGTTTAATCGGCGGATTTCTCAATGACAGTTGTTTGTTTTTCCTAAGGTCTCAAAATCTGTGACGTCGGCGCACGCGACCCATTAATTTGACATCTATTATGTTCAGAACGATTTGATTTAAAAGAGAGTAAAAATCAAAATTGTTTGTAAACGCCGCCATTGCATAGCAACGCATTTTGTTTGTCAATAACGCTATCATAATTTGCTTGTTTTGGGTTGTATTATAATTTTATAATGCCCTAGGGCGTTATAGATATTCATAACGCCCTAGGGCGTTATTTTTAATTTAATGTATCTCAAAATAGGGTGGTTATTGTAAAATAACAGACTTGTAGGACATTAAGGTTATTATGAAAATGAAAGATAATGAAATTCCGTACAAAAATGATCTCTTCCATTTTTTATGTACAACGAACGGTTTAGACAAAAATGTGCCTCGAAGGCATAATATATATTTTTTTATTTTGATTAAATTTTGGACTTAAAGTTTTTGGACAATCCTGAACAAGTTTCATTAACAAAATTTTCCGACAAAAAAATGCCTAATATGATTTCCTGATTTTCTCCACATATTTTCGTACCGCAGGTGGCTTTGCAATTGTAGGAGGCGAATGTTTTTCTGCCCATAAGTAGATCCTAAGTTATTCGATACTTTAGTAAAATTTGATTCAAATTGAAAAAAAAAATAATTAGTTGGTGTTACCATTTCACCATTTTACCACTGTAAATATATTACCAATAAATTTTAATGTGAGAAAAATTTAGCAAATTTTACTGTATATGACGGTAAATATATATCGATCAGCTAATAATATACATAGAACAAGTACGTATTCTATGCATGGACTATATGAAATGGAGCATATTATATGTCCTGCGCGGAAACTTCGAAGCATATTTTTGCCTAAACCGTTCGTTGTACATAAAAAATGGAAGAGATCATTTTTGTGCGCAATTTCATTATATTTCATTTTCATAATAACCTCAATTGGCCTCCGAGCCATGGAAAGCGCGATATTCGCAAAAAATCGTTTTTTGTGAACTTTGACTTTGAATAATTTTTTATGCCGTAGTGATCTCGTTGTCGATTTTTAATATTTTCATTAAAACACCAAAATAAATCGATTAAAAAAAAATGAAGGATATAATTTGTTAGATCAGAAAAGTCTAATTTCACTGGACTAAAATGACCCTACATAAAGTTGCTTTCGGTTTCCTTTAAAAAGGCCTTGTTACACGGCCAGTTCAGTTATCAGTTCCCTTTTCGTTTCAGTTAAATGATTTCTTGAAATGACATATAGGTTGTATTTACACGATTCATGTAAGTTATCATTTCTGTTAGGTGAAATACGGATGAGGAAACATTGCTGGTTGTTTCTCTCCTATTTGCGCTCGAGAAAACAAGGGAAAAAGAGTTCAAAATGGAGTAAACAATGGTACCTACGAAGGCAATATTAATTTGTTACACGAACTTCATTTTGAACCAAGTGATTGGTCAAACTACTTGAGAATGAGTGAAGAAACTTATATGGAACTATTAAAGTTAGTTACTATATTAAGAAACAGGATACGAAGTATTTAATTTTCGTGGAGAAACTCTAACAAGCTATAGTACTACAACGGAGGAGTAAAGAGTTCGTCTGTTCCAGCACCACTTCGCTCTGCTGCTTTAACTTTTCTATATTTCTTATTGAACGCCGATCTTAAAGTATTTATTTTTGACAAAACAGATTTTTTTGTAGCTTTTAACTCATATTCTTTATATTTCTCTAATAAAATGTTTAAGCCTGATCTCTTCTTACTGTATTATGATACATGACACCACTTTTCTTCCATAGACATGGAAAACTTCGGTATATATCAATAAAATCGTGATCCTTGGACATGTTTACACTTTGCTCTGTGACGCGAAAATGTAGCCTGATTTGAAACGTCTGTTTATACGATCATTTAAACTGAATATTGTTCGTTAACTGATGACCAGGCCATCGAGCTAGGTTTCCGTTTCAGTTCTAATTTAACCGTTCCGTTTCAGTTCAGTTTAACATTTACACATCAGTTTTCTTTATCATTTAACTGAAACGGAAAGGGAACTGATAACTGAACTGGCCTTAAGGCCCTGTTACACAGTCAGTTCAGTTATCAGTTCCCTTTCCGTTTCAGTTAAATGATAAGGAAAACTGATGTGTAAATGTTAAACTGAACTGAAACTAACGGTTGAATTAGAATTGAAACGGCAACCTAACTCGATGGCTTGGCCATCAGTTATCGAAGAATATTCAATTTAAATGATCGTGTAAACAGACGTGTCAAATCAGGCTACATTTTCGCGTCACAGAGCAAAGTGTAAACATGTCCAAGGATCACGATTTTATTGATATATACCGAAGTTTTCCATGTCTATGGAAGAAAAGTGATGTCATGTATCATAATGCAGTAAGAAGAGATCAGGCATATAACATTTTATTAGAGAAATATAAATAATATGAGTCAAAAGCTACAAAAAAATCTGTTTTGTCCAAAATAAATACTTCAAGATCGGCGTTCAATAAGGAATATAGAAAAGTTAAAGCAGCAGAGCGAAGTGGTGTTGGAACAGACGAACTCTATACTCCTTCGTTGTAGTACTATAGCTTGTTAGAGTTTCTCCACGAAAATGAAATACTTCGTATCTTGTTTCTTAATATAGTTCGATATAAGTTTCTTCACTCATTCTCAAGTAGTTTGACCAATCACTTGGTTCAAAATGAAGTTCGTGTAACAAATTAATATGACATAAAAATTGTCTTCGTAGGTACCATTGTTTACTCTATTTCGATCTTTTTTTCCCCTTGTTTTCTCCAGCGCAAATAGGAGAGAAACAACCAGCAATGTTTCCTCATCCATATTTCACGTAACAGAAATGATAACTGACATGAATCATATAAATACAACCCATATGTCATTTCAACAAATCATTTAACTGAAACGGAAAGGGAACTGATAACTGAACTGACCGTGTAACAGGGCCTTTATTGTCGGCATTTTTCATAAGAACATGTATGTCTTGATAAAGTATACGATCTTCTACACTGGGCGTGATAAACGGGATTCTTAGAAAAAAAAAATCCTTATTTTCCAAATGAGTTCTCAATGCCACTGGCCACTGATATGTTGTCCGATTTACATGACGCCGAGTCAATGTTGACCACAGATAGAGCTAAAAAAATATATTTAGGAATGTGCACATGTTTACAGTAAAAATTTCTCACCCGATCTCTTTATGTTATACCAATATGATTAATCAAAAACCACTTGAAAATATTGAGAATATTATGTATTTTTTTGAAAACAACAATGTTTACAATAATGTATTCTAAAAAAAGTAACAGTCCTTACTGACATAGAACGAATTAAAATGAAAACCGCTGGAATCACTACTTCCACATCCAGATTCCCTATCCAAGTCACTCACATCGAAAAAACTTTGTATGTGGAAATAATTGTTTATGGAACTTTAATAATATAATATTTGAAATCCTCTACCCCAAAAACCCATAAAACGATACCCCACATCGGTAGTGGGTGGGGGTGGTGATAAGGGTAGATGAAGTAAAAAAATATTTTGAGGCTTCTGGTTCTTGTACGTACACTAAATCACAATTTTTTTTTCATCCCCTTTAGTAATGGGGGTGGCTAATGCCAAAAATTTTTTTGAGATCTTAGCTTCTCTTGTATATACTAAATACCAATTTTATGGACTCTTACCTGCTTGATTTACTCATTTACACCAAATTTACCCCAATTTACTCTCCAACCCTTCGACGGAACAAGATGAAAATATAATCTAGTTCTAGATCTCGTTAAAGTACATACGTGTACCAAATTTCAAGTCAATATCTTAAACGGTTCCGGAGTAAACGTGCGCACAAAAAAAAGTTACAGACAGACAGAAAATTTTTTTCGGTTAAACTTAAAATCTCGACGTTTCATGACATTTTAAGCCTATTTGAACAGTAAAAATTTGTAAAAATTTCTTTGTCGTTACTATACTTTCACTGGATGTGGAAGTAAAACCATCTGTTGCCCAATACGGTTAGGGATTAGGAGCCAGGCGCTGCACAGTGGGAAAAATGTGCCCTCTTTTAGACAAAAACCCACCGACAGTAGATATATCAATCAATTTAAATGAAAAAAAAAAAAAATGGAAAATACCCTTAAGACATTATACTTTAGAGTAGTGCTGCGACAAAGTGGCTTTCGGTTAACCTATCCTAAAAATCGCAGATATTATTTCCACATCCAGTGGAAGTATAGTAACGACAAAAAAATTTGTATTGTTAGAATGCCATGAAACGTCGAGATTTTAAGTTAAGAGCAAAAAAAAATTCTGTCTGTATTTGGTACACTTATGTATTTTAACGAGATCTGGAACTAGATTATATTTTCATCTTATTCCGTTGAAGGGTGGGGGGGTAAATTGGGGTAAATGGAGGTAAATGGGTAAATCAAGCAGGTAAGAGTCCATAAAATTGGTATTTACTATATATAAGAGAAGCTAAAAAAAATTGGCATTAGTCATCCTTATTACTACCCCCACCCCATTATAAAAGGGGGTGAAAAAAAAATTGTGATTTAGCATGTGTACAGGAACCAAAGGCCTCATTTTTTTTACTTTATCCACCCCCACTACCACTTCCCTTCCGCCACCCCCACCTCCACTACCGATGTGGCATATCGTTTTATCGGTTTTTGGGGTAGACGATTTCAAATATTATAAGTATTATTAAATTTCCATAAACAATTATTTCCACGTACAATTTTTCGTTGTGAGAGACTTGGATAGAAAAACTGGATGTGGAAGTAGTGATTCCTTGGGCAGCGGCTTTTTCTCTTTATTCCGCGTTTACCTCCTTGGTTGAGACTCACAAACAAACGAAGTAGTGTTCATGTTGTAGATTGGATACCAAATTCATTTTTATGGGATCATAGTTAATTGCTTAAGTTTGTTGAATCGTTTTTAACCTAAAAGTTTTACCCTTTTAAGGAGTTAAAATAAGGTGGTGAAAATTCGAGATTCAAGTCAAATAAAGTTTAATTGATGAAAAGTTGTTCTTGCCACATCGGTAGTGGGGGTGAGGGTCGTTGTTATTGTAATTGCAATTGCTCAGTAATAAATTTTTAGGTAGTAGAAGTGAAATTGCTTAGAGAAGATAACATAGATACGTCACGGCTTCGCACGTCGCGTATAACAGTTGGCATAATATCAGTACCGTGCCATCCATTTTTTATTTTATATTCAAATGTACCTATTTTAAACTAGACATGAACATTATACATTTTTATGCACCTGAAATTTCGAACGTTCACTTGAACGAATTTCATATGAAAAGGAATAATTAATAGAAACTACAAATCGACTCAGACGTACCATTTTTCTGGTAATAATTGCTGGCAACGATACTATCGTTGCCAGGCCCCCCGTATGGGGGGGGTCCATTGGGTACTGAGTTTAGGGGCCCGTAGCGGGGGCCTGCCAGAGATTTTGGAAAAAATTTTTTCTTCAAATTTCTCCACTCCGCTCATCAATTATTAAGATCGAGGGTCCGTTGCCTTTCGAGGGGCCTGTAGGCGGGGGCCCGCCAGAGATTTTGGCAAATTTTTTTTCTCCAATTTCTATCTGCCGCCCCGCCCCGCTTAACAATTATTAAATACGGGCTTCCGAGGGGGCCCGTACCGAGGGCCCGCCAGAGATTTTGACAAAAAAAAATTTTTCCCGGTCATCGATTATTAGGCGCGGGGGGCCGCCAGTGAATTTGGTAACCGGGGTCCATGAAGTGATGCGGGGGGCCTGATCTTTGCCAACAAATATTGCCAAAAAAATTGTACTCCTAAATCGAATAATTGGAAATTTTCATATGAAATTCGTTCAAGTGAACGTTCGAAACTTCAGGTACATACATTTTTCGCATAGCTACTGCAGATTTAATGTATCTTTTGTATAATTGTTGCATATTTTATATACATCTTCTAAATTTTTTTAAACAATCCTGATTTTGTTGTTTCAGAAGAAAATAATACTCATTCAATCTCAGTTCAGTCTGTTCAAACTCACTTAAATTTTTTCAATCTCGATTCAGTATGGCTTAAATCTTTCAATCAATATTAAATCTAAATTCAATATAGTCCGTTCAAACGCAATAAATCTCAAAATATCTGGTGTACACATTTTCATGGATCACATCTTCCATTTTCGTGGCTCCATTTTCGTGGCAGAGCTAATCAGCGTATTGAAAATTGAAAGTGTACACCCAACCTAACCACCATCTAGATTTAGCCTAGATTTTTAGCCCTATTAGATATTGAAATGGTATTTTGAAACGGATTATATACATGGAACTGACCAATAACGCGTTTGCGGCGCGTCATGTGTTGCTGTAGTTTATGTTTAGTAAAAACGCGACCCAGAGTATTTAAAACATTCCATATTTCATTTGGAAACAATAATGTAAACATCATTAAATAAACGTGTTCCTCCTACAGTACCCACCCGATTATAAATTTAAAATTTTACGATAGCGTAACCCATTTTATATTTATAGCTGAATTGAAACCCCCCTGATTATACCATGAGAAATTTAACAACTGATCATTTAAAAAAATGTGTTTTTTGCAGTAATTTTATATTTTAGTTTTCTTGGATTAAAATAACATCAACCTAATACGTTTTTTTTTATTTTTAAATAGTCTATGTTTTTGCCAAATACATGTATAGGTACCTCATATACGTACATATGACGTTTATATTACGTATAACATACATTTTCTTGACATGTAATAGTCACGTATTTAAATTGAATAAAAAACACTTGACGAAATACGAAATTGATTCTGTTTCCGTTTAGTATAGGGTAGGGTGCGTCTATCCCGTCAGTGACCTGCTTTCTCTCATTTTATTGGCCGTGGCATTTTTTATTTTTGGAAATTTTTACATGAAATTTTTTTTCAATTTCAAGAACTTTTATACCGGGAAGGCGGGAAATATCGCTGCTATGCTGTCTTCACAAGTTTCAATTACTTTTACATCCACTAACATTCCCGGCCCACTTAAAAGTACCGTAGGGATTTATATTTGTTTTTTTTCTAAGAAAAGTAAAGCTCACCCCATCAAATTAATTTCAGTTACAAAAAAAACTCTATTTTGACGACCAGTGCAGTATACTTGAATCATTTAAGTATGACTGTAATAGTCCAGAAGATCCAATGATAACTTTTTATGTTTTATGCATATAAATGGTGTAGGTAAGATGAGTTTTATTTTGCTATTAATTATGATAGGTAGAACAAAAATACAATAAATAGCGAATATAAATAGAATGAAGTCGGTTAATGAAACTAAGAAAACAGAAAATCAAAGTTATTGAGATATTTTCTTTAATTTTTAAATATATGATTTATTTATTTATTATTTATTTATTTATTATTTATTATAAAACGAAAAAAAGAAATAATTAAATATAAACAAAATTAAATTAAAAAAGCAAACATTTTGTTCAGGTTTTTGAAATAAAACGGGAGAAAATAAATGAATACAAAAAATATAAAACCATTGAACTGTTATTAATACAGTTCAATGTCTAAAACCGACGAAGGATTTACTGAGTTATATTTAAAGGGCCAAGCCAATCTAAAATTTACTGTCAGAATAACTTGAAGATTTGAATATTTATTTAAAAAAATATTAATGCCTATTATCTATCTCTATTACCCCAATTAATATCGATCGATAAGATATTTTTGCTTGTGTGGGGAAAAAATGTCAAAAAATAACTGTTAGTGGAGTCAAATTAGGACTAAAAAATTCGCAATGTGAATTGTCTGGTCAAGGCAATTTTCTTGTTTTAACCTGTTCAGGAGATCAATTTAAATTCTCAGTTCAGTTTTATAGTTTCTGTGAGGTCGGCGTATTGTTTATTTAAACAGTTTAATTTTTTAGACCGTGTTTTCCATCGGTTTTCTTTGAATATCTCGAAATACATAAGTCCTATGGAAAACAACAAAAAGAAAGAAAATGTTCCTTATGAGCTGTACAATAAAATTACATAAACTATAATTTTGTCAGTTGTTATTATTATTTAAAAAAAAATGAATAGTGCAAAATTATGTGTTTATAAACAAATGACTGTTTTTTCAAAAATAATAGATAATATTTAATGAAATTTTGGAGAAATATAGCTCTTATAAAATACAATCACCACTTAAAATTTCAAATCAAAATAATTATTGAAACAGCTCAAATATACAATTGTTGCTAAAACTTTGCACCCGAAATCCTGCCATCAAAACCAAGAAATGTGTACGATGGCTCAAATTGTAGCTTTACTTTTTATAAGTACTTTAAGATCACGTAGAGAATTTTTTTTTTTCAAAATTTAAACCCATTTCATTACAGTTGTTTATAATTTTCGAAATTGCAGTCATAAATAAAATCAAATAACTCTCTGGTTTTTTTATGAAATCAAAAACGGTAAAGGAGTAATGAAAGTAGATTAAAAAAAAGTAAATTTAAAAAAAAAATTGATGCTCTAGTTGTATTTGGAGTTGAGATACTTTAGTTTTACGTTTAGGTCACTTATAAATAAACAAATCTATATTTGTTATGGAAATTTGGACTGGTAATTCTCCAATGTGTATTATTTTGACTCTCCTACTTGAAAATAATCCAAAGCTAAGAGATATATAAATAACTGTTAAAGTGACGTTAGAAGAAATTGGTGAAAAGTTGGAAGATATGAAGAGTACAAAAGGCATCAAACGTCTTCCAAGGTGACCAGATACCACAATCAATGGAGGCAGCCCCGCCGGGCAGTTTACCGAAAATTTTAGAGAAGTGACAGTAAATAAATAAATTAAATTAGACACATCCGGAAAACTACGTCAAAATCTAAAATCGCATTAACCATTATATAATGACATGTCAACACAGTCTTTTTCTCGTCAAAGACCTTTTCCCTCGACCGGTTATTGGTTAAAACCGGTAGAGGCTTTAAATTAAATTAAAAAGACAATTTCAAAGACAATTTTAAATATGAACAGAGAGTCGATAACGCAAGATCTAAGCGGATTCTTAAAGAGATGGCCTGCCCTCCCAGAGAGAAGAACGCCAATGTCAGGAACCGATAGTGACGCTTCATGCGCAAGCCTAGACCGTAGAGAAATCATGAAGAAATCTCTCAAAAGAAAATCACGAACAGCAACCATAACAGACAAGACAGCAGTAGATAGTGGAGCTGACGACAGTCAAAAATAGTATTAAGGTGGCGCCAGCGCGCACGACGCCTCCGGAATCCGATTGGTACAACTAGTGTGCCGGTGCCCACTTAACGAAGGAGTGGGTCAAGTCAAGACGAACCGGCCGACTGCGTAAACTGCGGTGAGGTCCATACCGCAATCTGCAGTATATACAAGAGAAAAATGGACCAGATTGATCAGCGGACAGCGAGGGTGCCACCTCCTTCTCAGATGAGGTACGTGGCGGCACCACCGCCTGCCATAAACGCGTGGACGCAAAGGACGACCCAGCCTCAAACCCAGGAGCAACAGCCTTAGCCGCAACAGAGACCGACAATAAGAGATCCCGAGCGGCCACCACCATCGTCCAGCCAGTGGAACCAACCATCAAACTCTATGGAATCTGGTATGGCCAAACTCTACTTGCTAAAAGAACAGACGGATAGGTTGACTTCTCTGGTCAATATAGACGTACTTCTGGCGCGGATGACTGAGCTCATCGATAAGCTCGAGAACTGCACTTTCTCCCTGGGTAAATTCCAGGTCGTCACCGGTGGCGCTGGAGGAGCTCACATCCGACCACAATCCCATCTTCCTAGAGTTAGAAAATATGTCGAGGGAAGACATTACACACAAAGTCACATCTTCCAGCTGGAAGGACAAAATTTCCTCGGTGCGATTTGCCATGAACACATCCGTGTGCCAATCTACAGGATTCACTCCAGCCTACCTAACTTTCGATGATACGCGAAGAGACTTCAGAGCCGTCATCGAAAGCGACAATTTTGTACCTCAGATTACTCCTTATCTGCGTACCATGGCGAACGCTCTCAGCCAGGCCCGAGAGACTCACGAACGCCAACAAGATAGCCGAAAAAGAACTGCTGACAGCAAACGCCGTGATGTGACCTACAAAGTATAAGACCTCGTACTTGTCAATACTCATGTGCTAAGCAAAGCGTTTGCGTTTATATTTCGGGTAATTGTTAAACAAAAGCCACTAAAATTATTTCGCTTTGTGGAGACCTTGTAGTCCAAGATCCCAGAGCTGCCAGACCCACGTCATTTTAGCAAAGCTAATATTTTGGACAACAACTAGTGTAATATGTAATTAAGAACGTATGCATATTTGCTAGTTTGAAAGCGGGGCCCTTTTGCAGAAAACAGGTACAAAAGGTACATACAAATTTTACTCAGTACCTTAAAATATGATAGCTGGTTTATTTTCCACGTGACACACTAACGACGTGGTGTAAGCGTCAACCTCCGAATCTTAAGGTCCCAGGTTCGACCCTGAGTGTTCTCAGCTTTTTTTTTTCAACAAATATTAACTTAAAGTGGCGATTACCAAGAAAGAGACAACCGATAGGGAAATATTTATTATTTTTGGCCATAACTTTTTTCTTAGTACGTATATTTGAAAAAAAAAATTGAGAACGCTCAGGGATCGAACCTCGGACCTCAAGTTCCGGAGGTTGATCAATCAATCAATAGTATTTATTCAGTATTAATAGTACAATATGTGCCTCCTCGGAGCCCAACCCGGAGCCAGCCACACGACCAGGACAGGTGACGTCGAGGTGGGTGTGGGGCTGGGCGGGTTGGGCCCGACTCAGCTTAGAGATAGTTCGAGTGGGGGGCTAGAAGCTCCTGTCCACCGCAGGTGGACTTAAAAACTAGGTTAAAATATTTTATTGTCCACATGGACCTACAATTAAAAATAAACACAACTCTAAAAACATTGGCGAACGCGCACTACACAATTTTGGTTATTGACACGGGAAAACTGAACTAAAAAACCCGTTCGAACAAATGACGGCCTTGCGGTCTGATCGCCGACAAGGAAGGTAAGATGGAAAGATAAAAGCTGTGATTTAAAAAATTAGGATTTGGATAAGTTTCGACCTGAAGGGGATTTAGGGACAAAAAATTACAAAAAACAACAAAAGGCTTTCTCAATATCGAGGAGCACCATGGCGGTGCTCTTCCCGAGGTTGCATTGCACCTTGACGTCATTCACGATCCTGACGACCGGAGGTTGACGCTTACACCATGTAGTTAGCGTGCCACTTGTAAAATAATCCAGCTATCATAGTTTAACGTACTGAGTAAAATTTGTATGTAACTTTTATACCTGTTTTCTGCAAAAGGGCCCCGTTTTCAAACTAGCAAATACGCATACGTTCTTAACTAGATATTACACTATTTGTTGTCAAAATATTAGCTTTGCTAAAATGACGTAGGTCTGGCGGCTCTGGGATCTCACTCTATTATGTCAACTATACTTTATGGAATTATGACATTGTGATGTTTTTAATTGTTATAGTCTATTAGTTATTAATTATTTAACTTAAGAAAAACCTAAAAAATGAAAAAGTGAGGTTGAAATTTTTTTTTTATTAATTTTAATTCTTACTGTTTTTATATTCAAAAATACTATAAGATTACATAAACTTTAAATTTTGATTGCTATTTGTTTAAATAAATTTTATAAACAAACAGATAAATTACGTATTTTTGAAAAAAAAAATTGTTTGCCATTATATTTGTTATAAATATTTTATTGGAAATTTCTTCCTCTTTAAGAATCTTTCATTAAAATTTCTTAAACATTACCTAATAGTTTTCGAATTATTTGCAAAAAACGAAACTTGTTATTTTTTCAATCTTCATTTGTTTATAATTTTTGCAATTGTTTATGTGCGAAATTTTTGCACATTTTTCTAGACGTCATTCCGAATCCAATGAACCCTCACTCATATTTTTACGAGCTTTATCAAGTATTAACACGGCTTTGAACTTGTGAACTAGTCTAATAGATCAGTTTGCATCTGAGAAAGCAAGCAAGAAAAAAGATTTTTTAAGTCTGCAAAGACAATTTGTTTTGTTTTGTGTTTCGTTTTATTTAATGATATATTTCTCTAGAACCTAGATTTGTTTATTTTTAAATATTTTTTTATTATTTGTTGGCTTTTTTAGTTGCATAGTCTTTGTTGAACTGTTTCTTCCAAATATTTTTTGTGTGGTGTTTTTTTTTTGTCCTATACTTATGTTTTTCAGTAAAATATAACAAAAATGAGTTTTTCATCTGTACTTACTTTTAAACAAATGTAGGTTGGTTCAGGTCCGTCTTAAGATAACAAAATTAAAATTAAAGAACAATAAAAACCCCAAAAAAATAATTTTTTGGCAAATTATTCAAGGTGGTGCCCCGAAAAATTTTCGCCTCCGGCGCCATTTTGTTTACCAGCCAATAATTTTCGCCTCCGATGAATTTGCTTGCGACACTAGCTTTCGCCTTCGGCGCCATTTCATTTAGCCACTAAGGGGGCGCCAAAAAATTTAGTGCCTAGGGGTGCACAAGTTCATAAACCGGCACTGATATACATTTGACTTTTCATAAAAATACAACCACCCGTTTTGGAGTTTATTAAAATATTTTCATTATTATTAACTGAAATACAATGAACTGAAATTTTGTAATTTACCATTTAATAAATTACAATATTTCAATTCGTAATGAAAATATTTTCATAAACTCCAAAACGGGGTTGTTGTATTTTTATAAAGACGAATGTAGGTATATCACAAAAAAATAATAAACAGGAGTCCCTAGACCAGGGGAAGCTAAAATTTCGCAAACTGCTTTTTTAAAACTTTTAGGGGTCATTAAAGAAGTGCTTCTCTAGATGTTTTTTCCCATATTTCGTATGGGTCCCATGCGCCACCGACGAGAATTGAAGATATTGAAATTTCACAGTTAGATCTCGGGTTAGATAAAAAAATATATTTGCTAGATATTACTACACTTTTTCAGTGTAAAAAAATATTTTTTAATATCTAATTTTCCTGGTTTCCAAATTCACACCTTCTTAATTGATGTGACACCTGTTTGTACGTCTTTGCCAAGATATACTTTGTAACTTATTTACAAGAAAATTACAAGTATTTTAGAACGAATATAAAGTTTGGCTTTAGTACCCCCCATTAATTTCATTTCGAGAGTATTATTTATATTATAAAATTATCTGGATCTATTTTTCATTGGCCTTCGTGGCACATTTATGTTTTGAAGGTCAACAAATATATAAAAAAGATTATTTTCGTGCGACAAGTTTTTTATAGGCAAACAAATTACTATAAAAAAACATCAGTTGAAACTAAAATGAACTGCGGTCATGACGTTTAAAGTGACGGTATAGCGAACTTTAATTCTTTCTAAGCTCGTGTGCTCAATAGAAGTAAAACAGTATTATGTTGGATTATTGTTGGATTTCCGAACTAGTTATTAGTACATTTTTTGTTAATATATAGACTAATGTGTGTTCGGTGATACAAGTGACATTTAACATGTTCTTGCAGGTAAAAGTATACCACCCAAAATTGCTTCATTTGCTAATATCGGGATATCAAAAAGTTAAATGTAAAAAACTTTTTAAAAACAAACTTGTACAAAATTTTGTACACCAAAGGACCCCACACCATTAGCATTGGAAAAATCATTTCGGTGGAATTTTCTTCAAACTGTGGGAATTGGTAGTTCAAGGGCTTCCGAACAAAAATATCATGAAAAAATTTATTTAATGCCTTCCCAACAGAATTACAGTGACTGGAAGTTACAAATCTTTGAAAAAATTAAAAATCATTTCGGTGTAATTTTCTTCAAACTTTGGGAATAGGTAGGCTTCCTAACAAAAAATGTCATGAAAAAATTAATTCAATGCCTCCCATTCATAATTACCTACAGTGAATGGGAGTTAAAAATCTTTGAAAAAATAAAAAAAAATAAAAAATTATTTATGCATTAAATCAATTTTTTCATGTGACATTTTTTGTTCTTGAATTATCTATTCTCAAAGTTTGAAGAAAATTCCACCGAAATGATTTTGATTTTTATTGATGTTACGGGGTCCTTCCTCTTTGATGAAGTTTATACAGATTTCCTCGGATTTCCCTGAGATTTCTCTTTGATAAAAAAATATGGGAAATCCGAAAAAGAGAGATTTCCTGATATCTCCTCAAAGATTTTCTCGAATTTCCTCAAAGATTTCCTGAGATTTCCTCGGATTGATTTCCTTCTGAGTCTACATTCAGATTTCCTCGATTTAGGTGGTGTACTAAAAGAGAAAAAAAAATAACGAATTAATTGTCTTAAAAGCTTGTCGTTCTCGAGAAGTTCACACAGGCATTCATTTTGTTTGACACAGATTGTAAGTAAGTTTTTTTTTCTATTCACGCGACAAGTTTTTTCACATTTAATTTTTTTAGAATTTTTAATTACGTCTTAGTTATTATATATTCATTGCGTCGTCCTTACTTAAAATAATACCGAATCCTTCGCTATTTCTCAGAATACAACGTCTAAGTGAATACACTATGCGAACAAATTATAATGTTAAAACTAAAAACTTTTTTGGTATCATATTATTGTACTGTCACCAGAACTACACGTGTATGCAAAATTTCAGCCCAAACCGACGTCGTAAAGTGGTTTAAACTTGACTTACAAAATAACATACATACAAAGCAAGTTTAAAGCTTGTAAAAAGATATTGTCAATATCAAAACTACGTTCCCGCTCCTCCAAGTTTGATTGTTAGTCAATTACCATTCACAGAGGTAGGTGGGTTAGTATCAAAGTCAGAAATCATTTTCGGAACTTGATTGACAGAAGTATAGCTCGTTATAATAAAAACATTTGAGGTTGCAACTTGAAATTTTATAAAAATAACAGATTTTTCACATCATGTGCTCAAAATGGTCACATTATTTTGAAAACATATATTCACACGGCTCACGGGCTTTCTTGTTTTCAAAAATATTTGTTGTTTCGCATGAACGATAGCTATAGTTCACTCCATTTTTATACTGCACATATAGAACTCAAAACTGCCGACCGAGCTAATATAAGGGGAGACCGGGGTATGCTTTATTTTTCTACACTATATTAAATAATAAATATAATGTATTACTTACTAGATAAAACATCATTAATCTTATGTAAAATGTGTTCTGGGATAAATAAAATAAGAAATAAACGGGACACACCTCTTTTAATTAAGATTTCTAACTCTTGACATATGGTTATGCGAATCATCCGTAACTAGAACGGCACGGAGTTTCTTGTCGGCGTTAATATCAGGGTAACAGATAAACAGAGCCGTACTTTGAATGTATCTGTCAATGTCACGAGGGACGGGCAATGCGTCCATCAATGGCTAATATATCCCCATCTTGACGCAAAACAGAGTAATGAATTCTGTTTTTGAATTATTCGTTTTTCAATTGTCCAAACAAAATAGCCCAGAGACATCAGGCCCGGTGATTGAGGGGGGGGGGGGGGGGATCTACCTTTACTGATATTCTCGTCGTCGAAAAATTGTTCTAGATTCTAGAAATGTCATAGTCTCACGAGCAGTATAGCTGCATCTTGCTGAGATATACCCCCTTGTAATTCATCATGTAATTGTTCGAACGGTTGCAAAATCAGTTGCCTGTAATGTCTAGAGTAAAATGGGTAGCTCGAAGCTGAAAGCCGCAGCGCAAAAGTTTTGATAATAACAGTACTTATATACGCCACCTTCAGCCTTTTTGATATTCCGATATAAAACAAACAACTCCAACACTGTCTTTTTCTAGTTTTTCGTTTATTACTTCAGAATGGGAATAATGTTAAAAGCACTTCTATGCATTTTTTACTCTATTAGATTGCATGAGCGCAATATATCCAAAAATTTAATACTTTGGAAATATTCAGCAAGATTCGTTTTCTCCAAAAGTATTAACCGCGGAAAATTTAACCTTATTTTGTTTGGCGCCTAAAATACCTTTCTTTTTTCTTCAAGCGTATTAAAATGTTTAAATTATGTCACCAAAAACAGAAGTAATAATAATAATAATAATAATAATAATAATAATAATAATAATAATTTTATTTACCTCTGGTTGCCACAATAAAGTGGATAAGGCAAGTCAAAAATTCACATAAAATTTGTAAAATACAAACAGATAAAAAGAGACAATACATGATATATAATACTACAGAATGTAAACAAAAAAAAATCCTCTCGAGATACATTTTTAGATTTTAGAATCTTAATTTATTTATTTATTAATTTTTTTTTTAATTTGTTGATTTACTTATCGACGTTCTAATAAAAATGGATTAAGCAAAAATTAATTTTTTGTATATATTGAGCGTTCAGCTATTATTGAGGAAGTTTTCAAACTCTCTTAAATTATAGAAACAGTTTTCTACGAGGAGCTTCTTTATTTTAATTTTAAATCTTATGATCGTTAAATGTTTGTAGTTTGCTGGTAATAAGTTGTAGTATGTGCACCCAGTATACATGGGTGATTTTTTTAAGTAGCTGTGGTTAAAGCGATTGATATGTATGTGATTTCTAGTCCTAGTGAGGTGTGTATGTATGTTATTATTAGTTACAAATTGATTTTTATGTTGGTGCATGTAACATAATAGCTTTAACAAGTAAATTCCAGTTACTGTTAATATCTTTTTGTTTTTGAAGCTATGTCTGCACGATTCTTTATAAGTCAAATTAAACATAAGTCTAATTATTCTTTTTTGAATTATGACGACGCGATCGATCTCAGTTGCTTGTCCCCATGATATTATATTGTAGGCGATAGCAGAGTGTACATTAGCATAATAGACACTTAAAAGTGCCTCTTCGTTTAATGTTTGTTTTAATGCGGCAATGGAAAAATACGACTTACTTAACTTAGTGCAAACATTATGTATCTGATTGTTCCAACTAATCCTGTAGTCTAAATAAGTACCAAGAAATTTGGTATTGAGTGATATTTCAAGAGCTGTGCTGTTTAGGTTAAACCTCCACTCTTTATTAGGATATTTATATTTTCCTGTAAATTCAACACATAGCGTTTTGCTAATGTTAATAATTAAATGATTTGAAACACACCAGTTAAGAAACTGTTCCATCACTCTGTTCACAGTGGAATTTAAAGTTTCTTTACATTTATCTGAAATGATTATTGTTGTATCATCCGCATACATACGAACTTTTGCATCTTGTATGTAATTTGGCAAATCATTTATATACAACAAAAAGAGTAGAGGCCCTAGAACACTGCCTTGTGGAGTACCTAGCTCCACTTCAATTTCTTCCGAAAACATATTTTCAATATTTACGACTAGTTGACGGTTAGTAATGAATGAAATGATCCACTGGTTTACATTTCCCCTAATGCCTAGTTTCTCTAACTTTTTAGATAGGAAGCTCGGATCAAGAGTATCGAACGCCCTTGATAAATCAAAAAATACTCCAACAACATAATCGCCCTTGTCTAATTTTTCAGTAATGTATTGGGTAATTTCTGTTGCTGTTTCTGTAGAGTACCCTTCCCGGAAACCGTGTTGACTGTTCGTTATTAAGTTATTTTGATTTAAAAAAGAAATTAGTCTATTATAAACAGCCTTTTCTATTATTTTAGATATAGGGCTTAGGATGACAATTGCTCGATAATTTTCAATTAGGGTTGGGTCTCCCTTTTTTAATATGGGCATGGTCTTCGAGATTTTTAATTGCTTCGGAAAGTTTCCCTCTATTACAGATGTGTTAATAATTGTTGCTAAATAGTGGCTTATTTCTATATAACACTCTTTGATAAGCCTAAGAGGAATTTCATCTAATCCAACAGATTTTTTATTTTTTAGTTGTAGAATTATATTTTGCACCTCGATTTCTGTGTACGGCATAAAAAACATTGTGACAGGTGTAGGCTCCGATACACTACACGTTCTATTACTATGACAGAATAATAAATCTGCTTGTTGTTTTACAGAGCATGCGAAATATTCTGCAAAAGCATTTGAAATCACGTATGGGTCGGTTTCCATCTTGTTGTTAATAAATAATGATTCTGTTTTAGAGGATATTTTTTTACGTCCTAATTTGTTGTTAACAAGTTCCCATGTCTTTTTAGTTTTATTTTCAGCTCTTTCAATTACATTAGAATAAAATGTTTTCTTTTCAATTTCCATACGTTTATTTAATTCTTTCTTCATTTTTTTGTACTGATTGTCAATTTCATTGTTGGGTGAGTTTTTTTTATACCAATTAAGATGTTTTAAATATTGTGCTTGGATAAGGAGTTCATTAGAAAAATTTACACTTTTGAGATCTACCCGTGTCGTAATTTATTACTTTTTTATATGGGTGTGATACATGAAAGCACCATAGAAAATGAGACCAGAACTTTCCAAAGGAATGTTCTGTACTGAAAGTATTATCTAATTCTAAATATTCTTTGTTAAATAAGTATTTAAATTCTGATATGGTGTTATTGTTAAGTTTCCTACGATATATTACTTTTTTATTATCATAATTTTTCTGTACTACTTCTCCATTTCTCCAAGTAAATAATTGGGCAAAGTGATCTGAAAAACCAGGATCAAACACCTTACATGAATTATTTTCAATATTTGTTATCACATAATCAATTGAAGTGGAACTAGTTCCTCTAGTAGTTGTTACTACTACTCTAGTTGGCATAATGACTAAAGACATTAGATCAAAAGAGTTAAATAAGTCATTGAGTTTTTTGTTACGTACATCTTTATCATTTAACTTATCTACATTTAAGTCTCCACATAAAATTATTTTATTACACTTACTGCTAGCAGTTCTAATTATTTCTCCTAGACGCTCAAGAAATGCATCAAAATCACCGCTTGGTGGTCTATATATTGTGACAATACATACCTCATTATCAAAAGTTATGGCAACACATTCAATACACCGCTCACATGACATTTTGTTGATTGCATTAACCACCCTACATCTTGATTCCAACTTATCTACAGCATAAATCACTACCCCCCCATGTGCAGAATAACAGCGGCAAAAACACGATATTTTTTTATATCCTTGTATAAATAAGCTGTTTAAATGAACATCAGAGCACCAGTGTTCGGAAATACAAAAAAAATCTGGTTTGACTGTTTCGTTAAGTAAATCAACTAAATTTATTTTATTTGACAAGCACTGTATATTTAAATGTATTAACGTCAATTGACTTGCGTCTGAATAGTTCTGGTTAAGTATCACGCTATTAACACTATGCTGCACTCCTTCTCAAAATTTGTGCTAGAGTCTGTATCTCGTTCTTCTCTCCTTGAAAATGAAGCTTCATTTTTGTCAGAATTATTAGCAATTCTAGTGCATGTAGCTTCCATATCCAATGTATCTGTCGGGCTATAGGTAGGTCTTATGAAACGCAAATTTTTTGTTATAATTTTGGCTCCACATACATAATTTTTCATTTGTAAGGCGGATGAATGGGACGTACATCTACCGGCTTTGGGGTTAACTTCTATATAATTAACATGTCCTTCCGTGCATTTATTGAATTTCCATAAAAACTTATTTAAATTGAAATTATACTTGTAGATATGTTTGTCTTTACTAGTTTTCTTGTAAGGAACTGACGCAAACAAGATATTTGTATGTGTGCATAGCTTTAATTTATTGCATATATATTTAAAAGACGGAGTTTGCCCAGAAATTATATCATTTGTTCCTGCCATAATGATGACAAAGTCTTCCATTGTAAAATCTTTAGTATTGCATTTGTTATGACCTGGTTTAACTTTGCGCCAGGTTTCACAAAAGATAGTTTGGTATATCCATTTAATTCTTTATATTTACATAATGCTTTATTTATACCTGCTCCCATATCATCAGCCAATATTAAAATTTTACTTTTCATTTTTGATTTGTTAATATTTTTATTTTTTGTTTGTAGGTCAGTATTTGTATATTTATTTGTTAGATCGTCTAATTCTTTTGTTTTTGATTCATCCTGTATATTGGTTTTATTCATATTAACTTTTATTTCTGAGCCTTTTTTTATTTCAGAATGGCATACTTTTGTATCCATTGTAGTGTACATATCTTTAGTAGTGGTTTTTATAGTTTGTATACCAATAGTTTTTTTTGTTTTTACAGTTAATAAATTGTTCTTTTTTAGAATATTAATCTCCTCCGATAATTCTTTGATAAGTTTTTCCTGGTTGTTAATAAGGTCATTCAATTGTACTTCTGTTTTTAATGCCTCTTGCATAAATAATTTATATTCTGACCTCAGCTTCATAATATGCTTATTTTTCATGTCACCATCCTCAGTAAGATAACTAATGGTTTTTTCAAGTAGCGATTTTTCTTCGTCAGTAGAAGTAGGACATTGTTTTACTAGTAACAAAATGTTAGTACCGAACGCCACCGTAGTGGACATTGTTTTACTAGTAACATAATGTTAGTTCCGAAAGCGCCACCGCAGTTGGTATTGTTTTACTAGTAACATAATGTTAATACCGAAAGCCACCGGTGGCGCGCTATCCACTAGCCACTTGTCATATTGTGTCAACATGTAAGACTGTAGTTTGAATATTTGTACATTTATGATAAATAAATGAATTTTTGCATTTTAATACGCTTGAAGAAAAAATAGTATATATTACACGGAGTAGAACGCACTCTTTTTTTGTGTTTCGCCCAGTTTGCGGCTTCGGCTTCGCCTCAGCCGCAAATCCTGGGCTCAACACAAAAAAAGAGTGCGTTCTACTCCTAGTAATATAATATACTATTTTGAGTCACCGTTCCGGCTTATCGCGAAATTCTATTCATCGTAGAGAGGCGATTTTACGTATAATTTAATATAATGTAAATTTTAATTCAATAGGGCGAACAAATGTATAGAAGTGCTTTTAACCGCCGATCGTCGTAAATTTATGTTAAAAAGTGAGAAAGGGCGCCGTTGGCGTTAATAAGTTCTGATTTTCTGAACGAATCGGAAGGTGCAACACCTTCCATTTCTGAAAACTCAGATTATCTTAATTTAGGTACCACCAATTATAAAAAAAATGCTACATAAATTACTTTCGGTCTGTAACTTTTTTTTTGTGCAGACGATTACTTTGGAACCGTTTAAGATATTGACTTGAAATTTGGTACACGTATGTATTTTAACGAGATCTGGAACTAGATTATATTTTGATCTTATGATCTTATTCCGTTGAAGGGTTGGGGGGCACATTGGGGTAAATGGAGGTAAAAAGGGAAATCAAGCAAGAGTCCCTAAAATTGGTATTTAGTAAGTATAAGAGAAGCTAAGATCTCAACAATTATTTTGGCATTAACCACCCCCCCCCCCATTACCACCTCCAATTAAAAGAGGTGAAAAAAATTTTACTTCATCCATCCCCACTACCACCCACCCCCACTACCGATGTGGCATATCGTTTTATAGGCTTTTAAGGTAGACGATTTCAAATATTATATTAATAAAGTTCCATAAACAATTATTTCCACAATTTTTTCTCGTTGGAGGAGGATTGGATAGAAAATCTGGATGTGGGAAGTAGTGATTCCTTGGGCAGCGGTTTTTTCCCCTGTTACCCCAATTTTTTCCGATTTTTTTCGTTTTTGAACAAATAGAAAAAAACCAATACTTAGCATAGTCTGTACAATTTTAAATTAAAAAAATAATAATAAAATATAAAATATGCCATAAATGCTATTGTATTTGGGTATTTTTTTATATGATCAGTGGCGACTCGGCAGAGGAGGCAGGGGAGGTTGAGCCTCCCTTTGGAAGAAGCAGCATATCTTCCAATCTTCCAAATTAATATCTTTTACTTGTAGAAATTTCTCTAATTGTCTTTCAAAATATCAAGCCTCCTCTGCAGACAATATCACGAGCCGCTACTGTATATGATATGATATGATATTTAGATTATACCCGACATAAACGGAAACTATATGACCTTCAGTAAATTAAATAGTAGTGAAAATAATTATAATTTAATATTAAGAGATTATTTATTCCATAATAATTTAATTTCCATTCAAAAAACCGCTGCCCAAGGAATCACTACTTCAAAATCTAGATTTTCTATCGCAAGTCTCTCACAACGAAAAAAAATTGTATGTGGGAATAATTGTTTATGGAACTTTAATAATATAATATTTGAAATCGTCTACCCCAAAAACCCATAAAACGATATACCATATCGGTAGTGAGGGTGGGGCTTGTGAAAGGGGGGTGGTAGTGGGGATGGATAAAGTAAAATTTTTGAGGCTTTTGGTTCTTGTACACAAACTAAATGACAATATTATTTTTTCATCCCCTTTAATAATGGGGTGGGGGTGGTAATGGGGGTGGCTAATGCTAAAAATTTTTTTGACACCTTAGCTTCTCTTATATATACTAAATACCAATTTTATGGACTCTTACTTGCTTGATTTACCTATTTACCCCAATTTACCCCCCAACCCTTCAACGAAATAAGATCAAAATATAATTTAGTTCCAGATCTCGTTAAAATACATACGTGTATCAAATTTCAAGTCAAACAACCTTAAACGTGCGCACAAAAAAGTTACAGGCAGACCGAACGACAGACAGAATCTTTTTTTTTGTTCAAACCTAAAATCCTGACGTTTCATGACATTTTAAGCCTATCTGAACAATAAAAATTTTAAAAAAAATTTTTTTGCGTTACCATGCTTCCACGATGTGGAAGTAATTAAAAAACTTACATACTTATTACCTTATTAAGTATATATTTTTTTTATTAGAGAGATTAACTGCAAACATTGCGAACCATAAAAGAAAAGATTTTCTTGGCAAATAACATAATTATCATTCCTCAAAAACGTGACACTTAAATATGTATTTAAATGATTATGAAATGTCACTTAAAATAGAATTCCAAGTAAGGAAAATATTTCATTAATAGGTTTTGCATATTGTAAGTATATTGTCTCTCTCACTAATTAAGAACGTTAATATACTATTTCTTACAAATGTTTGTTTTTAATGGATATTTTAAAATAAATGCTTTATAATGTGCCAGTAAAGTTTTATGAGTTAATTCGTTAAAACAGACTAGTATTAAGAAAGTATTTTCGAAGTCGTTTCTGATATGAATGTTACCTACTATACCTAATACCTAAATACCTACTTATGTTTCCATATCACTTAGCATGATTTTTCTAATGTAATCTTACTCTAAGTGCTGTTATATATAATGGGTGCCATGATGGATGGATTGATTAATAGTAAAACTTTTTTCTTGACATTTCATAAATATACGTTGAAATCATGTTACTATGAATAGAGTAGATACGCTCGGTACAAGATTCAGTATAGACAGTGTTGCCAGCGTTGCATTATTTTCCGGGCTATATCCTAGTATAAAAACCAATCAATCAACTGCCCAAGGAATCACTACTTCCACATCCAGATTTTCTATCCAAGTCACTCACAACGAAAAAATTTTGTATGTGGAAATAATTGTTTATGGAACTTTAATAATATAATATTTGAAATCCTCTACCCCAAAAACCCATAAAACGATACCCCACATAGGTAGTGGCGTGGAGGTGGTAGTGGGGGTGGATGAAGTAAAAATATTTTGAGGTTTCTGGTTCTTGTACACACTAAATCACAATTTTTTTCATCCCCTTTAATAATGGGGTGGGGGTGGTAATGGGGGTGGCTAATGCCAAAAATTTTTTTGAGACCTTAGCTTCTCTTGTATATACTAAATACCAATTTTATGGACTCTCACCTGCTTGATTTACCTATTTACCCCAAATTTACCCCAATTTACCCCCCAACCGTTTGACGGAACAAGATGAAAATATAATCTAGTTCCAGATCTCGTTAAAGTACATATGTGTATCAAATTTCAAGTCAATATCTTGAACGGTTCCAGAGTAAACGTGCGCACAAAAAAAGTTACAGACAGACCGACAGACAGAATTTTTTTTTCTTCGCTCAAACTTAAAATCTCGACGTTTCATGACATTCTAAGCCTATTTGAACAATACAAATTAAAAAAAAATTTTTGTCGTTACTATACTTTCACTGGATGTGCACTCAAAGAAAATGATAGGTAAATTCAACCAAAAAGAGCATATGAAATCGCGCCTATCTAGTTTCATAGTTAAATCAATCAGAAAAGAATAGTCATACAACTTTATTTGTTTTCGTAAACAAATAGTAGTTTAATAATCATATCTTCTTGTAACAAATTAAATAGTACAATGACATTTTTTTATGTTCACTAACCATTTTCAATTTGGTCTACAATTAAATAGTACAACGACTTTGTTTTTTGTTCACCAACTAATTTTTAGGTTGATCTACACTTTATTGTATGATGAAGTTTTTTTTTGGTTAGCCAAAAACTCATTATTGACACATCAGACCACCCAAACCAAAGATTAGAGATCGTTTATAAGATCCATCCAAATATATCGATGATCCTTGAGAGAATTTGAACATTGCAATCATGTTATTAATTTTCTATAAATTCATAAGAGTATAAGATAATGCATGATTGATTATTGTCAGTGATTTGTATGTGGCGTCATCTGGGAATAATTTCTGTAATAGACTACGTGGTAAGCAAGCAAATTTTATGGTAATTCTTTTAGAACTTCTAGAAGACGACAATAATATTGGTTTGTCTACCAAGTACAATAATACAGCGAATTAATACTGGGTTAGAATTACAATTCGATAATAGTTAAAAATAAAATATACTATTATCTAGTTTAATTTGACAGAATTCAACAAAATAATAGTCAGACGAACAAAATAATAGTACGCCAAAACACTTGAACTTACACTCAAATACTATATTCGATGTGCGTTTCTCCAACCATGAAAGATCATTTGCAAATTATTAAAAATGTTTTAATCATCTCCAGTTGATGCCAATATGGTTAGCGAAATGCACGTCGGGTATAGTATTCGGGTGGAGTGCTGAAGCATTTCGATGTTTGTGGAATCGGAAACTACTTCATCGTTAAAATATACCTACTTTATTAGAGTAATAGAATAATTATTGATAAAATCAATAATTATTCTATTGCTATAGGTATTTTTTAATCTAATTAATATCAAAAAAATATTATCTATAAGTATAACTCTTTGTAATGAATAGAACTGTAATAAATAAAAACTGGTTTCTTTTTTGCCGCCCATTGCTAAATTTCATTTATTACCTAATAATATTTTCTGATTTTTATGATCGTAGTGATGAGACGTGTTTAAATCACGTTCATTTTGGTATTGAATTTTCTTGATTTACTTTTATTAGTTATCTCGATGTTAAGATAGGACTAATTTATCCCCTTTACCTTTTCCAGGTAACCATAATGGCCGGCCATGTTCGCCGGGACAAGACGGAGGTCGTCAAACGTCAAGGTCATGCAGCTTTTTCATGAACTGAAACAACAATTTCCAACCATTCCCGACCACATAGTAACCTCCTGTATAACTTCTTATATCCAGTCCAACGCGCAAGGCAAAACATCTAACATTCACGATCTTCTAGAAGCCGCTTTAGCCGAAAACAATCAAGAGCAGATGGGACGACCTCAACAGCAACTAGAATCACCCTCCCTTGCCCAAAATTTCGAACGAAAACATATTCCAAATCCAGAAGACACAATACTACACACACAGCAAAATTCTTTTGGCAAAGTTTCGGCAAAGGCAAACCTCATCTCACCTTCTACCGAACGAAACCGATTCGAAATGAACGAGTGTGCAAGTGATTATAACCGAAATATAATTAAACCATATCCGTCTAGTTCTATTGAACCTGTTACAGTGTCAACAACAAAAACCAGTCAGGCTAAAAGACCCAACCACCTGGATATTAAATCAGAAACATTTAATAATTTCGAAAACGTTTGTGATGACAAAAGGAAGTTCAACATACAACTGTCTGAAAAGTGTAAAGATGTGCATAAATTATTAACTTCTAATATAAGTGATAAACCGCCGCGTTCACCCTTGAGCGCCAAGCGTTTTGCGGCAAAAAACTCTCCCACCAAACTAGAGAAATCGTCTTTAGTTTCTCCTGATAATCAAAAGCGGTTTCAGGAAGACTATTCGCGATCTCCAGATGCGCAAAAACGATTAATTCAGGACGATAAGTCGAAAAAAGAACCCGTAACAAGTGTAGTGAAAAAAGAAACTTGCTCGACGCCCACCCAAACGACAGACACACTAATCGGTAATCCAAACGTGAATCTTTCTCTAAATGTGAACTGCTCATTGGGTTTAATTCAAAGTCCCACGCAAACAAAACGCAGTTCAGTTATACAGTTGACACCGACGCAGCCTTGGTTACAAACACCAACCTCACCAAGGAGTTATACTAGTGTGAATTTAACTTTAAGACCTCCTACTTCTTCTCCGCAAGATCCCATTGATATTACCTCCCAAAATTCTAGTTTGACTTATTCGACAAGTAGTTTTGATTCTCAGAAAGGCCTACAGAGCCGCTTGCAGATCACTGTGGGTCCCGGTGGTGGTAGTGTTTCGTCTGTTCGAGCTAGGCCAAGGAGTTATCATCCACAAGAGCCTCTCCAAGAAGTTGTGCCTGCGAGAGCTGGATCTCTTAATGATTTGGCGGTAAACTCGGAACGTAAGTTAATTAATGTTATATTTGTGTAATTTTAGATATATCAGATCTAATCCGATAGTTAAAATTGCTGGGATTGGACAAAAGAGACCAATTATTTTTCTGTGTCGATATGTAATAACGTACCTCGTAACATACATTTATGTTTAAAACATTGTTATCTCTCGATTATCCCGATTTTTTCGAAGACGTCTTCATCGATTTTGCTCAAATTTTGTTCGTTAATCATTACAAACTTAACAACATACCATTATTGTTTTTTCCGGAAAAGTCCATGTAAGTAGAGGTAATTTACTGATGCACAAAAATTTTCAAAACACGCGAGAAAGTAAGTTTGGCGTGGCCGTACCATATTTTTATTTGTAAATACGATTTTGCGCAAAAATGTCTAGGTTGAAAAATATTTATATTTAATATTGTTGTGTAATTTCTCTTCGTGATATATTTTGTTGATATTGCTTCTAAAAAATATAGTAGTGTTTTTTCATTTTGTGGATCAACAATGATATAGTTAATCAGCTCCCTTACTTTATTAAAACTTCCATCTCCTCTTATTACTCTAATTCTGCAAATACACTTGCTGGGCATTTACTGAATTGAATGTGCATTTCACAAACAATAAACGTGGCGACTACTCAGTATTGAAATAGTTTACTGCCAAATTTATTGTAGTTTTAGTGTGGAATAATAAACGTTTCTTCCTCAAATAAGCTGTCAACAAACAGTTCTTTGTTAATTTGTTTTAGCTGCATTTGAAGTCAAAGCCAACTTGCTGTTTTCATATAATAGCAAAAAGTTTTATAAGCAGTAATTTTGCATTTCTTACTTGTAAATGTTATATTACTGAAAGTATTTTATTAAAGAGATTATCCATTTATATTATTATTTATATAGTTTTTACTCATTTATCTCATAACATTACTGAGTAACGAGGGGTATTCCGCAGAAAAATATTGTGTACACTAATTCCCAAAATAGATAATAATTCCCCTAATTCCCTAGTAATTCCTCTAATTCCTTAGTAATTTCTCTAATTCCCTAGTAATTTCCTTAATGCACTACATCCATAAATAGCTAACACCGATAGTATCACACTGCCTAATATTGAACCGGAAATACCTAGTTACAAAAATTGCAAGTTAAATAAAAGCTTGTAAAAAAACATCACGATTCTTTCTGCATTAACTTACCTTCTAAATTCGAACACAATCGGACTTTCAGTTAAGTTATCGTCCTTACAAGAAACGTGACGGATGGACGGACATTTTGAAAGTTGTTCAGAATTAGATCACTAACACAATGATATAAACATTTTTTCTTTCCAAGCAGTATTTTCTGCTTTAGAAATGTGCCGATCAAATTGCAATATACTTTTCGTTTTCGTATTTGTAAGGAGTATAACAAAGGAAATTATATCTCCTTTGACATTTTTCCGTTAAATCAATAGTTTTGCAGCAAAAAATTTCCTGTTTCTCTCGGAAATGATTAAAAATATGCCCTTTTCGAAAACATATTTCGACAAAATGAGCAAATAAAACTATGAATATTTTTTCAAAAATTTGTATATTTTTTGCAATATATATATTAGGGTGCCCCTTATTATTATATGACCCGAAATTTTTTCTCACATTTTGGGGAGTGCCGGACATAATTTGATTCCAATGGATGTAAAGACAGGTCCTACCAAATTTTAGCTCGATCGAACACTGTTAACCCGTCGCGCTTGGCGTCTAACATAATGAGAATCTATGCGCAAATGTATTCGCAATGCTTTTCTATCGCAGAATCCACAGAACCTTTTAATTAGCTGTGATCTTGTAATACATCGAAGGAGTAAAAGGGACATGAAAAAATATCAATGAAAGCCGGCAAATGACATAACTTGGGTAGCTAAGAGGAGAAAACGATTACAGAAATCTCTTAGTTGAAATTAAACAAGTAATTAAAATATGGCATCGATTATGTATACATTCATGTGACTACGTATTTATTAAAATAATTATTCCCACTTATATTCAGTAAGATTTCAACAAATAATAATCACTGTGAAAAATAATTTAAAGAAATATTTGCCCCACTTACCCTCAATGCGCATTTGTTTACTGTCTGGCTAGTGTTGTCAGGACTAAAAGAGACGCCCTTTTTAGTCAGATTTTTTATTTCTCCTAGATCCCTTCGATCTACTTTTACTCCAATATATAGGTGTGCCAGATATTCCAAATGCTACCGGTGCTGAAACGGCTTCGGCGGTTTATGAAACGTTGAGATTTAACAGAAAAGGTACAAGCATTAACTTTTGACACCACTGCTTCAAATAAGGGTAGAATTAAAGGCGCTTGAATACTGTTAGAACAAAAACTTGAAAGAAATATATTGTTTTTTGGTTGCCGTCACCATGTTTTCGAACTTATTTTGGCAGCAGTTTTTGAAAAAAGCAAATTCACTATTTCAGGATCAGATATTCCATTATTTAAAAGGTTTAAAATTATTGGTCTAGAATCAACGTTCAAAGTTTCGTTCCAGCTGTGGTAAACCCTGAAATCAAATAAATTTTTAGCAATCATACTGAAACTATTCTGGAAAGTATAAATGATGCAATTTCTAAAAAGTTTCCACGAGAAGACTATCGTGAACTATTGAATCTAATAATAATATTCCTAGGAGGCGTTCCGTTCCTCCCAGTGGAATAAAATTTAGAAAGCCGGGTGCTTACCATATGGCCACGTGGATGGCAAAAGCCATATATTTCTTAAATATAATTTTATTTCGGACAGAATTCGATTTAACGAAAGGCAAGGAAAAATCACTTCGCCAAACAACATGCTTCATTGTAAAATGCTACGTAAAATGTTGGATTTATGAGTCAGAAGCAATGTCTGCTCCACTAATGGATATCAAATTCTTGCGAGAATTAGATCAGTATAAAGAAATTGATAAAAATATCGCCGAAGTAGCTATTGGAAAATTTGTGAACCATTTGTATTATTTGACTGATGAATGTGTCGCCGTCGCACTATTTGAGGACTCGATTACTGAAAATACAAAATTGGAACAAAAAATTTTAGAAGAAACAGTAAATGTAAAAGATGAAAATGAAAGTGAAGATGAAACAGAAAATAATCTTAAGAAATTACCAATGAGGAAAGAAGACATTTCCGAATTTTTAAAGCTGTCTGATGAAGTTTTAATAAAATTACTTAGTAATAAGATTTATTTCACTGATTTAAAATAGACAAGTTTTTACACTTGCATCCATCCGAATGGAAAAATTCTAATGAGTATAAACAAGGACAGCTAGTCATTGGAGAATTAAAATTAGTAAATGACTCCGCCGAACTGGGAATAAAATTAATTCAAGATTTTAACGAAAAAGTTACAAAATCCGAGGATCAAAAACCATTTTTATTGCAGGTGGGTCATTTTTTCATTGATATTTTCAAACTCTCGACAAGATTCGTTTTCTTTTTAGACTGTCCAAGATTACCGCCGTAAATATCCTCAGGCAACCAAAGAAGTATTGCAAAAAACTTTCGAAATGTAGAACTTTAGATAATGGACTAGTTTTAAAACTTTGTATTCTCAAATCAAACAATAAATAAATTAATAACTTAACATGTATCTATGATTTCCAAAAAGTAAACCAATTTTAAAAGACGATGTAGAGCTAAAAATAAAATAAAATTGATAAATAGTTAATTTTTGATTTTTGAAAATTTTAGGCCACGAGCGCGACGTGTTACTTATATTCCATTAAGCTGAAAATTGGTGGGGATTTTTTTTAAACATAACGGAACAAAATTCCGCCCTTAAAAATTGAAACTTCAAAAATAAGGGGCACCCTAATATATATGAAAATCGCAGTTTGCTTAGACATTGTGCTTAATTTAAAAGCTGAGAAAATGACGATAAATAAACTAATTGTCTGCCAGAAAAAATTTGTTCATAACAGATTGTACAAAAAAACCTTGATTTTTGTCAACCAAAGGGATTTTTGCTAAAGATATTTATTTTATAAAAACTGCATACACTGATGAATTTATCTATAAAAATTTAACAAAAATGATTCCAAGCAATTTTTAGATAGCACGCATTGTTAACATGTTATATACGAATATTCATTCAATATTTATTTTTCTGAATTTTTTGGGAGTTTTGAATCTAAGTTAGTCAATTTTCATCTTAAAGCGATAAAAAAAAATTAAAGGTACTTAATTGAATAAGGTTTTGATTTTATTTAGCCCATTTTTAACGTATGGCCTACAGTTTTGGCGCAAATGAAGCAAATGAGTTATACTTCTCGTATAATGATTTCTTTTACTTTTAAGAACATACCCCTAGAATTTCGGTGACTGAAGGTTGTGATTGTTTGTAATTTTTGAATTGCTGGAATGGATTTTCCGCACGGCCCAATTGCGAGATGGGTGAATAAATCAGTGCATTAACTTACCATGATTTGATTTAATTACTGTTACTGTCTATAAAATTGCTTTGTTTAGTTTTGCTTAGAAGGCGAAATTGGTGCACGCGCAAATCACATACAGATTCTGCAAATTTAGTTTTATATATTCTGAGATAAACGAGTGCAAGAGAGAAAGCAGGAAAATTAGAAAAAGAATGACGGATACACTGCCCCCAGCACACTCCACACTTCGTGAAATCTTATTTGTATCACCTTGTCGTGTGTCAACGCAGGGCATCGCTTCTAACAGCGAGCACATTGTACTAGGATAATATCTGTTTTTCTTTTCTAATTTCTCTGTTTCTTTCTTGTACCCGTTGAACTCAGGATGCATGTATAAAACTAGATTTGCCAAATCTGTATATGATAGAGCTATAGAGCGCGCACATCTCGGCGCATGTTATTATGTACGAGTGCTACCATGTGTCGAGTTGCGCGCGCCGCGTATTAATTCCCCACTCATTGCCTACTAATTCCCCACTAATTCCATAATAATTCCTACTAATTCCTCACTAATTCCCACTAATTCCTGGAGCTTGTACACCAAAATTCCCCTACGAAATACCCCTCGCTGAGTAACGTTGAAAAGAATATATAAGATGTGTTTTTTAAACTTTTTTTTCTGAATCTAATAGAGAGAGAAAGTGATGAACCAAAAATGTTATTGTAGGGAGTATTATGAAGAAAATTAAAGTAGAGAATATTATTTAGGTATTATAGTCCAATCAATGAATGCCCAAAAGGGGATTGTAGAGAACATTGAGGAGGAGAGAATTTTTCTCTTTAAGAATGTGTTGGGGGTAGTTAGAAGGTAAACATGCTAAAAGTCCCCGCCGCTTCAGGGGGGGGGGGGGAAGTTCCTTTATCAATTATCGCTTATAACTCGGAAACGATGCGTCGCACGGAAATAGGTAATCTATGCAAAATTAAATGTAATTAAATTTTCCACAAGAATGTTTATATTCATTTTCTTCCTATATGTTATAGTTTCGCCAGCGAAAATCGATGATTAATAAAAAAAAATCAATTATGTACTTACCTTGAATATTTCTATCAAAGCGGTTTACCGTGGTCTGCTAATAAATCACAGTCACAAAACAATCTTTATTTTACAACACTCGACGTATTTACTAACGTAATATTTTGTTGAAATCTATGCATTTCCTTAAATATACAGTGTGACACCCTTATAACGTTTTTATTTTCTTTCCGATTTTAATCAAATTTTACTCAACTATAGAACAAACCACAATCTACTTATGACCAGAAAAGCATTCGGCTACTACAAAGGCAAAGTCAGCTGCGGTACCAAAATATGCTAAAAAAAAAACATTTTGAATGTTAAAAATTCTAAAAAATGCATCCGTTCGTCGCAACAAACGTACATTCACCAAAATTTGATTTGGTTATTGTGGGAGATTTCTCATACATAAGCTCATCTGGCAAAGGGGATCCTCAGTTTCCGCAATTTGTGGTGGCTACGTGAAATTCGTCAATATGATTTTTAATCTTTTTCCTCATATTTTGGTACCGCAGGTGGCTTTGCCAGGTGAATGATTTTCTGGTTATAAGTAGATCCTAATTTGTTCTATACTTGAGTAAAATTTGATTCAAATCGGAAACAAAATAAAAACGTTATAAGGGTATCTTCATTTTAAGTTAGTCACACTGTATATTTAAGGAAATGTATAGACTTCGACAAAATATTACGTTAGTAAATACGTCCAGTCTTGTAAAATGAAGATTGTTTTGTTACTGGGATTTATTAGCAGACCACGGTAAACCGCTTTGATAGAAATAGTCAAGGTACATAATTGATTTTTTTTAAATTACCTAATTATCGATTTTCGCTGGCGAATATCTCGTAAACTGTAATACATAGGAAGAAAATGAATATAAACATTCTTGTGGAAAATTTAATTACGTTTAATTTTGCACAGATTAGACTTTGTTATTACGTAAAAAATTGGGCCTTGTAGTACTTAATATATGGTAAAAATTTCAAATCGATTCATTGAATAGTTTTTGCATACTTAATTGTAAATGTTTATCCCAGAGATGTTTTTTTTGCAATAACATTATACGCCCAATAATGAAAATACAATGGTTCTATGGGTATCTCATGAATGGGGAAGAGTTGTTTTATCGAAATAAATTATTAGATCTAAAAAATGTTTTCATTATTGCAAAATCTCATTCCAAAAACCCTATAATTTTTAACTTATAAACAAATAGAATAACTTCGTTGCTATTGCTCGTAGACAAATGCCTTTTTCATATTCGAAAAACTGTCATTTGTATACGAATTAAAAAAAACTGTCCCAGGTCAATATGGGGCATGTTAGCCGTTTTTTTTTAAATTCGCAGCTACTTTGTTTATAACAATTAAGAAACGTAACTAGCGCCATTTTAAAGATAAAGAGCTGAAGTTTTTGTGTTAAACAATTGAAAACGGTTGCACTTCAACAGGGTCATTGGTGAAGCTTCAAATATTTAGCTCGAACGAAGACGGCTCGAGGTGAGAGAGGGGGAACCTTCAAATCCGCGCGCTCAGTATAGTGGAATCAAATTAGGATTAAAAAATTCGCAATGTGAATTGTCTGGTCAGGGCAGTTTTTTTGTTTTAACGTGTTCAGGGGATCAACTTAAGTTCACAGTTCAGTTTTGCAGTTTCTGCGAGGTCGGCGTATAGTTTATTTAAACAATTTAATTTTTTGACCGTGTTTTCCATCGGTTTTCTTTGAATATCTCGAAATCTACAAGTCCTACGGAAAACAACAAAAAGAAGAAAAGTGTTCGTTATGAGCTGTTCAATACAAGCACATTAACTATAATTCATAAAAATTGTTATTATTATTTAAAAAAAATGAATATTGCAAAAAATTATGGGTTATTAAACAAATCACTGTTCTTTCAAAAATAATAGATAATATTCATTGAAATTTTGGAGAAAATTTCAAATCAATATAGTTATTAATGTCTTGAATATACAATTGTTGCTAAAACTTTGCACCCTTGTGAAATCCTGTCATCAAAACCAAATGTGTACAATGGCTAAAATTGTAGCTTTTTATGAGTACTTTAAGATCATGGAGAGGGAATTTTTTTTCGAAATTTTTTATTGCAGTTGTTTATCATTTTCGAAATTGTAGTTATAATCAAATTCAAATGACTAGTTTTTTTATTAATTAAAAAACGGTAAAGGAGTAATGAAAGTAGATTAAAAACGGAAACTTAAAAAAAAATGAATGCTCTATTTGCATTTGGAGCTGAGATACGTTCGTTTTTACGTTTAGGTCACTTATAAATAAAAAAATCGATATTTCTTATTGAAATTTGGACTGGTAATTCTCCAATGTCTATTCTATTGTCTCTGCTACTTGAAAATAATCCAAAGCTACAATTGTTAAAAGATACTGCATACAGACCCGAAAGTAGGGTCTTTAGTGATTTTGTTAGATATCCAAATATCACCAAATATTACTACAAGTTATATTATGTTCTTACAAACCAAACTCAAGTGGTTAGGTGTCCGAGAGGGTAAGGCGACGAGCACTTTTTAATCAAACGGGTTTTTTCATTGAGTTTTTCCCGTACTAGTAACCCTACTTCGCAGTGGCGGCTGGTGAAATTTCAATAATTTTTTTCTCGTCTCTGGCGGATGGGACCCATACGAAATATGGGAACTAACATCTAGAGAAGCACTCCTCTAACGACCCGTAAAAAAATTTGAAAAGGTAATTTGCGAAAAATTTTTTCAAAATTCGGTTGACCGGAACTGCTTTTGAAAATTATTATACATTTTACTTTTCATAAAAATACAATAATAGGTTTTGGAGATTATGAAAATATTTTCATTACTAACTGAAATACAACGAATTGAAATTTTATAATTTGTTAAATTGTAAATTACAAAATTTCAGTTCATTGTATTTCAGTTAATAATGAAAATATTTTCATAAACTCCAAAACCTATTGTTGTACTTTTATGAAAAGTAAAATGTATATGACAAAAAAAAAAAATTTTCAACAGGAGTCCGTAGAACCGAATTTTGAAAAAATTTTTCGCAAATTGCTTTTTCAAAATTTTTTACAGGTCGTTAGAGGAGTGCTTCTCTAGATGTTAGTTCCCATATTTCGTATGGGTCCCATGCGCCAGAGACGAAAAAAAAATTATTGAAATTTCACCAGCCGCCCCTGCTACTTCGTAAAACAGTGCGCGCTTAAACCAAAATTTGCCAATTTCTATTTATTTCTAAATAGTTCTAGGTATTTTAAAATCGTTCATGATTATTTTTCAATAAATTGTTAGGTTTAAGTTTTATTTCTTATTAAAACAGGAGCCCTAACCTCCACCCATTTTACTTACCATTCTAGCCGAGGTTGGACCTGCCCCACCCGGCCACCCATCTACCACGGCGTTGCGCGCCGTGGTGGTGTGGCCGGCTCTGAACCGGGTTCCAACTCAGGCGCATTTTTTGTAACTAAAATGTTAATAAATCTTTTTGAATTGAAATTGAATGAGCACTTTTTATTCAGGGTGCAGACGTCTCGGGTTCTAATCCTGCCCGCGAAATACTTTTTTTTTTATTGTATCAGTGATATTAAAAGTTTTACAAAGCTGTATATATGAACATAAGGGTAGTTGTTCAAGTTATGTTGGTTTACCATTTTAGTGACTAAAATTTAAAAAGTTTAAAAAAATCGAAAATATGCATTATGTTCTCAAAGCCGCATTATTCGTTGTTATTTTGACAATTGTAGCTTTGGATTATCTTCAAATAGCAGAACAAAAATAATAAGAATTGGGGAATAACCATAACCAGCCCAAATTTCAAGAAATATCGATTTGTTTATTTATAAGTGACGTAAACGTAAAAACTATCATATCTCAGCTCCAAATGCAAGTAGAGCATTAATTTTTTTTTCAAAATTTGAGAGTTACCTACTTGAATTTGTTTATAACTAAAATTTCGAAAACTATAAACAAATGCTATAAAACGGGTTTAAATTTTGAAAAAAATATGTTTTTCTCCGTGATCTTAAAGTACTTACAGAATGCTACAATTTGAGCCATCGCATCGTACAGATTTCTTGGTCTTGATGGCAGGATTTCACAAGGGTGCAAGCTTTTAGCAATAACTGTATATTTGAGCCGTTTTAATAATCATTTAAATTTAAAATTTTAAGCGGTGATTGTACTTTGTAAGAGCTATATTTTTCGAAAATTTAATGGAAAATTATCCTTTATTTTTGAAAGAACAGCAATTCGTTTAAAGACGCATAATTGTGCAATGTTCAATTTTTTTTAAATAATAGTAACAATTGGAGAGAACTATAGTTTATGTAATTTTGTTCCACAACTCATAACGAACATTTTTCTTCTCTTTGTTGATTTCCATAGGGCTTATGGATTTCGAGATATTCAAAGAAAACCGATGAAAAACAAGTTCTAAAAAATTAAATTGTTTAAATAAACAATACGCCGACCTCGCAGAAACTGCAAAACTGAACTGTGAACTATAGTTGACCCACTGAACACGTTAAAACAAAAAAACCGCCCTGACCAGACAATTCACATTAAAATCCTAATTTGACTCCACTAATAGTGGATATTGCAAGCTATATCTCTGGAACCTGTTGGCGGATTTTGATGTTTCTTTTTTTAATTCGTGGTACCTCTTCGCGTACATTACGAATATGCAATTTGTTTACAAAGTAATTTGTTTAAAACATTTTTTTAATTTTTATTTTTTTGTAATTGTTATCGGGAAACAGAAATTACTTAATACACTTCAACAAACAAAATGTTATTATAAACAATTAATTTTTGTCGTCAATTTTATATAAAAAATACGCTATCCTTTATAAATTGCATTTATTTTGCCCTATTAGTTTTATTTAAATATTCTTACAATTATTTACAAATGTATTTTTTACTATTCGATAATATTGAAATCATTACTGATAAATGTATACAATGAAAAATCTCTTACAATCATACAAAAATTAACAATCTGTAGTGAATTACATAGGATTTATTTCACTGAGACAATTTTTTAATTAAAACTAATTAAATCATATATCAATATAGTTAAAAATATATGTTACTTAATCTTTAAGTAGGTACAAAATAAAATGTTATTGATAAATGTCAAAAAATTAACAATCTGTATTATACTTAGTGAATTACATAGGATTTATTTCACTGAGACAATGTTTTAATTAAAACTAATTAAATCATATATCAATATAGTTAAAAATATATGTTACCTAATCTTTAAGTACAAAATAAAATTTTATTGATAAATGTCATTTATTACGAAGTCAACAATAAGTACGTCAAAATATTATTTTTCATGTCGCACTTTTTTGGAAGGTACACGTGTGCGAGATTGGCGTATCATTGAGAACACATCAGTTTCGGGAAACGGCCCCAACTTTTTTTACTTTCATGTAACTAGTTTAACCTTATAATCATTGAGTATTGTTATTTTTTTCAAAAATAAACTTGTTATTAACAATTCTGATTTTTTATTATAAAACCTTTTATAGTTTGTAAGGGTAATAGCTCGATAAAACAAAATAATACATGAGATAAAATGATTTGGTCACCAACGGCAACTTGCGGGAAACGGACAGATACGTTAACATAAATAGCGGGTGGCTGCGGGAAGCGAACGTTTTCGGAAACATTAAAAACACCCGCGTATCATAGGTGCCATTCAGAAAAACGCCCACAGTTAGAAGTGAACCTTCGAAAGATTCTTCTATTCCCTCTCAATATTCGGGAGCAGATATTTGGAAATACTGTATATTGTATCAAATAAACGTATACTTTGACGATCATACGATGGCAAAGGTTTTCACTATACAGAACTTTTATAATTTTCATATATTCAAAAATTATGTAACATATTCGTATGTAACATACATTATATTAATATATATATGATTTATTAGTTTTAATTAAAACATTATTTCAGTGAAATAAATCATATGTAAATCACCTATATAATACAGATTGTCAATTTTTTTATGTTTGTAAGAGATTTTTCATTGTATACATTTATCAGTAACGATTTCAATATTGTCGAATAGTAAAAAATACATTTGTAAATAATTGTAAGAATATTTAAATAAAACTAATAGGGTAAAATAAATGCAATTTATAAAGGATAGCGTATTTTAACCTCCCCACAATAAAATTGTGGGAGGTTCTACAATTAGTCCAAAATCGAAAATTGAGATAACATCAAATCTTTACATTTTGAGGTCCCAGGAACCCAAAAAAGTTGTTTTTGAAAAATATCTGTGTGTATGTATGTGTGTGTGTATGTATGTTAGCACGATAGCGGCGAAGCTACTAAACGGATTTGGATGAAACTTTGCATGAGGGTTTCTTTAGTGCTCCAGAAGATCGGAAAAGGTTTTGGTTGAGATCGGATTACGTTTAGTGCCGTTTTGGCACAACAAGTTGTTTATTTTATGATTACTTACAATTTGTAATTGATCCATTGAAAAGCAGTAAAAATTCCGATTTCAACGATATATCACACTTGCACTTTTTCGATTTGGTTTCCGTGAAAAAAAGTAAAAAACAAAATAACACTCTTCTTGTGTAAGATAAATTTTATAGTCTAACCTAACGTTCGATGGACTAGTGTCAGAGAACGTATACCACAAAATAATACAGGGCTGTACCCCTTACTATTTGCAAATTTGCAGCCGCAAAGGCTTTTTTAGAGACTATTGACGGAATCGGGACTGTACTAATCTGACGAGAGTGAAATTCTACATCTCAACGCGACATTCCGAACGACTAATTATCTACGGTTAATTAGTTATTAACGCGCAAAGACTGTCTATCTCTATTTTTGCGGCGGGACGAGATGGAAGATGGACACTCTTCTAACACAAATTCGCGATCGAGAAACGTCAAACGAAAAATTGCAAAAATGTCACTTTTGATTCGTTCGTGTCGAGCTGAATTTTCGAATTTCGACATGCAATTTACGATGCGGATCAACTACAAGTCTTTCTCTTTCCATCGCTACATAGTACGGCCGTCGCGGTATCGTATTTTTTTAAATAAATTTAGATGTCGTGTTTTCGACCAAAATTTACCCTCGGATGCCGCAACTCTGAAAACGGTTTTTCATCTGTAACTCGGAAACTGTGAGAGATAGCTCAAAAATAAAAACTCCCTAAGGAAAACTACATAATGTCAGGAACGTTTTGCCGCACTCGAAATTTTAATGGGACTTTTCGTTTGTGTCCGGCGGACCTTTCAAGATGACGGTGTCACGCACTTTTTTCATTAAATTGTTCGTAAGTTCTAAACAGCGACTCCTACGGCAAAAAACTTCGACCCAACGAAATTGTAGAGAATTGAATTACCTAAAAGTCTTTTTTTGGATTTTTATGCTGCTCCAAAAATTAGCGAGATACGGTCGGCCAAAGAGGAGACTTTTTTGAAATTCGTCTAAAATCTCGAAATTTTTCTCCTTAAACCTCCATAACTCTTAAACGGCGGTCCCTAGGCCAAAATACTTCGCCCTAACGAATGTGTAGAGAATTTAACGCTATTTTTTGTCATAAGACAAAAAATAAGGACGAAACAAGGAAACGTGTTTTTTTCTCTTCTCTTGAGAATATCTAGATAAATATTGATTTTGGCAAAAATATAGTAGGAATCTATTAATGATGATGAATTTGCTTTGTCAAAAAATGTCTGTAGGATTAATGGTTTCGCTGCTATATACGTTTCAACACAAAATTTCGATTTTCCCATATGCCCAAATTATATTTTATACTGATTTTTAAAATCTCCGCCAAGTGAAATTTATAGTTTTTTGTCCTCAAAGCAGTGCAATGTACAGGGTGATATTCTAGTAATGACAGAGGTGTTCAGTGATTTCGGCTGATAACTCGGGAACGGTTGAAGATATCGAACCGAAATTTGAAACGTAGGTATAAATATTGTAGACGGACGGATTACGAGTGAATTAATAATACTAGGTGTATTATTAATTCACTCGTAATCACGTCACATGACGTCACAAAAATGAAAAATTATTACAACAGACGAACTGGTACAGATATCGACTTAACGGTTGGAGTTATTGAATTGAAATTTGAAACATAGGTGGAAATATTGTAAATGGACGGAATAAAAGTGAATTAATAATACACCTACATCTACATGACGTCACAAATAAGACAAATTCTTACAACAGGCGAATTGGTACAGATATTGACTTAACGATTGGAAACATCCAATTAAAATTTGAAATGTGGGTGGAAATATTGTGGACGGACGGAATACAAGTGAATTAATAATACACCTACGTTCACATGACGTCACAAATAAATACGTAGGTAGAAATATTGTAAATGGACGGAATAAAAGTTAATTAACATACACCTACGTCTACAGGACGCCACAAAGAAGAAAAATTCTTACAACAGGTGAACTGGTACAAATATCGACTTAACGATTGGAAACATCCAATTAAAATTTGAAATGTGGGTGGAAATATTGTGGACGGATGGAATACAAGTGAATTAATAATACTCCTACGTCACATGACATCACAAATAAGAAAAATTCTTACAAAGGGCGAACTGATGTAGATATCGATTTAACAATTGGAAACATCCAATTATAGTTTGAAACGTAGGTGGAAATATTGTAGATGGATGGAATACGAGTGAATTAAAAATACACCTACGTTCTGACGTCATAAAAACTTAAAATTCTTATAACAGGCGAACTGATGATGATATCAAAAAAATATTTGTACAAGACGAGCCACGAATTTTTTTTTTTAATTTCCAAGAAATATCAAATTTTCGGAGAAATGTCACTTTTCAGAAAAATGTCAAATTTTCGTAAAAATGTTAAATTTTCAGGGAAATGTCACTTTTCAGAAAAACGTCAAATTTTCGAAAAAACGTCAAATTTTTTAAGAAATGTTACCATTCAGAAAAATGTCAAATGTTTGAAAATTGTCAAATTTTCAGAGTAATGTCACTTCAGAAAAATGTCAAATTTTCGGAAAAATGTTAAATTTTGGGGAAATGTCACGTTTCAGAAAAATGTCAAAAATTCATGAAAACGTCAAATTTTCGAAGAAATGTCACCTTTCAGAAAAATGTCAAATGTTTGTAAATTGTCAAATTTTCGGAGTAATGTCACCAGAAAAATGTCAAAATTTCGAAAAAATGTCAAATTTTCGGAGAAATGTCACTTTTCAGAAAAATGTCAAAAATTCAGGAAAATGTCAAATTTTCGGAAAAAGTCACTTCAGAAAAATGTCAAATTTTATTAAATGGATTCAAAGGAAAATTTCCAAAAAATACTACGGGTCCATCTGTGGTATAAGTTCTCTGCTAGTGTGTTAAAGCGTGCAGACTGTATGCTGAGTATTTTTGACGTGTCAAGTGCATCGAGAGATTACAAGTTTTTTCGACGTTCATAAAGCCCACGGATGGTGTGAGAGGCCATCCTGAACCGCTTACAAGCCCTACAAGTGTAAGCAACCCCACCGGAACGGAACGCTTTCGGTGAGTTTTTTCCAATAAAACTTTAAAAGTGGCAGTGACATTATATTTTAAAAACTATTTCCGCTACTTCCGGCATCCCGCCGGAAATTCTTCCAGCAACATAACCTAAAAATAGTACTACATAACCTAAAAACAATTTAAGACATTGGTAGCAACCTAAACATTCTTCAAAAACCAAATTCCCCAGAGAAACATTGGAACCAAAAATTTGACAGCTATCACTTCCCCGACCGATTTACTGAAAAATCGGTCGAGGCCAAAAGATAAAACAAAATATACCAACTTAAACTTAAACGATCCACCATGAACACTACCCTGGCTACATCTGGCAGGGAAGCTGTCCACCCAGAGTTATATGGTTTTTTCCAAAGATGGCCATTCCTGCCATCCATCCCATTACCAACGAACAGGTTTTTTCGTTTAGTTGTTTCCCGTATCAATAATCAAAATTATTAGGTGCTCTTGCCTACGATAGTATTGTGTTTATTTTTATATTAATTTTAGGTCCATGTGGACACATTATAATTTCAACCTAGTTTTTAAGCCTGCCTACAGAAGACAGGAGCTACTTTTCTATTTTTCTCCAAGCCAAACCGGACCTATCCCGTCCAGCCTCACACTCGCCTCGGCGGTGTTCACCGTGGTTGTCTGGCTGGCTCCGGGCTAGGATCCGATGAAGCATATATTTGTATTAAAACATTGAATAAAATATTAATGTTGTGCAGACTATAAATTTAACACTCAAGTTCTTAGGTCCAAATCCCACCAAACGCAAGACTTTTTTTTCTAATTTGATATGAAAAAAATATTTCAACTTAATAAATATAATTAAATGAGATCGTTCATATTGTTTAGTGCTCTTTTCAGCTTTAAAGATTCACCGGGTGGGGAGGTTCCAGCCGCTTCCAGTAGCTGTCGATTTTTTTGTTAGTTTTAATGTATTTTTTTGAAATTTTTTGTTTTATTTTGAATTTTGAGTATTTATGGTTGATTATTTTTATTTTGTATTTTTTATTATTTTTTCATTCAACTATTGCAATTTGAAAAGTCACAGGGTGAAAATATAATTAAAGGATGCTTACTTAGAATAGGTGAGGGGATTGGCGAGGAGTGTGTTGTCTGATTTAACAAGGGAGTTTGTTAAGGATGAGTTTGGTCAAAGTGTAAGTTCTTATATGTCGTGAAGAAATCGCATAGGAGTGCTGGTAATTTGTGGACAACACGGAAGATATTTTTTAGGCAGTTTGGAGTTTGTATTGGTGGGCAAGAGTGGTATGAGATACAGTTAAGAAAAACATAAGTTAAGATATATCTGAGGTTGTGTGTATAAATGAGCATGGCAACATGTGGAGTGGAATTTTGGAGAAGGGAAAATAGGAATGAGGTGAGGTTCCAGCTTTTATTGACAGTAAAGGAGGGCCGTAGTAACAAAATTTATATATTGTGCTGGTACTGCTTTGACCTCATCTACAAGTTGCTGAATTAATAAGATGAACTCCCTGTATACTGGGCAAGAAAGGAACTTCTATTGTGGTAAATATTTCTTAGGTTTTTCTCCGCTGAATAAATAAAACAATGTTTACTTCATAGGAGGCATTAATAAATAATTTTCTGTTGATAAGTATTTATATTTTTATGGTTTTGATTACGTTAAACATGAAGCCTGTCATATAACTGTGTTTTTATCATATTCATTAATTTTTACTTTTGTTATCCGAAGGCTAAGGATGTTAAATGACGACATTCTGTGTGGACTTTAGTACTTTATTGTTTCTACTGCTAAATGGTCTCGTAAATGATATTAACTTTTGAGAACAGCCGTCTCACTTCTATCAGCAAGTTTGTCAATTATTCTGTGACAAATTACCATCCAATGTATGTATACATTTATTTGACCACTTTGAAAATTCTTGGCAAGTTTTCACATTTTTACTGTACAAACGTGTTTTAGATTTTACCCTATAATGTAGAATGTTTTATGTAAATCTATATTAAATGAACAGAGATTAATTACTTTCTTTTAATTAAATATTATAGATCATAGTTATTTTTTATGAGGTACACATGAACTTCAGTGAACATAACCTAGAACCGTACTATTTCAGCTTCAAGCACAAAAACCAACCATTAGAAAAAACCAGTGAGTAAAATGGGTGGGTTTTTGTGGGTTTTTGATTTTAGAAAATTTATCTGGGTTTTTGTTTGATTTTCGTTTTTTGTTTTTGCAGGAAAAAAAGCAATTATAAAAAATTATATTTTTGCCTCACAAATATTTGAACAAAGCAATAACAAAAATGTAACGTGTCAATATATTAGTAAACAATAAATAAGTAAATAATAAACTTTAGAAAAATAAAAATATGAAACACATAACAAAAACTTAACAAAGGGGGGGGGGTATACGGCCGGTTTTCGCCCCTTTTTATTTTTGGTAAAAAAATTTAGAATTTTTTTTATCATATATATTCAATATCTAATCTATTCCACCCCGAACAGAACTTCCCCCAACCCTCCCCTCTCCATGCATCTCCCTTGAATTATTGAAGAGCCAGTTTACATTAGTATACATGCTTAGAGATGTTTTTGAACTTGAAAATCATATTTCCTAAGATCCCCCTACTACTATATAACATCCCAACACAACCAACTCCCCAACACAACCAACCCCCCAACGACAGCATCCTCTCCCCCCAGTAACATAAACCTTTATGCTCCTACCAGGTATAAAATAGTTTTAAAAGAATTTTTTATTTACATTATTAATACAATGTCAATTCCTCTTATACTCCCCCTCCCTCAACACCTACTCTTCCGAACCATTCCCGCCATCATCATATTGCTACAAGCTTGAAATAGTATAACGAAGACTTTTCTTATACTTTCTTTATCGGCAGAAAGATATAACCATGCGCCTGTTTTACTCCCTCCCCTACGTACAAAGCAACAAAAATACGAAGAAAGATAGTTAAGCTCTAAGATCTCTAAGTTCTTATACATAAGCTATAAATCAACAGACAAAAAAACAAACAAAAATTCTAATTCTAAACCTCTCTACATAACAGAATGGTTCGGGAGGGAGGGTGTTTGGGGTGAGGGGTATAAAAGGAATTGGCATTTTATTAATAATTTAAATAAAAAGTCCTTTTAAAACTATTTTATATTCGGTTAGCAGCATAAAGGTTTATGTTTGTGAGGAGAGGGCGCTTGTCATTGGGGGTTGGGGGATGTTGGGGTATTGTAGGAGCTTAGGGTGCAGTTTATTCAAGGGAATATGATTTTCAAGTTCAAAAACATCTAAGCATGTGTGCTAATGTAAACTGGTTCTATAATAATTTAATGGGGTTACATGGAGGGGGATGGGTTGGGGGAAGTCCTGTTTGGGGTGGAATCAGACATTGAATATATATGATAAAAAAAATTTTTTCGAAATTATTTGACCAAAAATAAAAAGGGCCGAAAACCGGTTTAATAGGCCCTCCTCCTTTCCCTCAAACTGGAATGTGAAAGGCAAAAGATAAATATCTTTTGAAAATACATTTATATTTTATTTAAATGTCTATAAATCTTAACTAGTTTTGATGCCTTTTCAGTTCCAAGCTTATTCCTTAGTTTGCTCCAAATATGGCCGAATGTTATATTGTTAAAGCAACGCCGAATGAATGGTGGGAAATTAGTCGGGAAATTTGAACTTTACAAAAACCCAGAATAAACCACAATTACCCACAATTGCCCAGAAAAACCCTCCAAAACTCACCTAAATACCCAGTGAGTCGTCTTTTTCTAATGAAGGTGAGTTTTTGCACAACCCTGCTTCAAGGCTCTGTTCTGTCTGGCTCCTTCTTTAACAGTTGTCTTACATATAGGTGTTGAATATTTTCTCCCTGGATACAGGGGCGGCCCTAGGGCGGTGCGAGCGGTGCGGCCGCACCGGGCGCCTTCTTAGGGGGGCGCCGAAAATGCGTAAAAAATAAAACCCAAGCACCTTAATATCACTTAGGGCAGGCGCGAATCCAAGGGGGGAGCAATGGGTGCAATTGCCCCCCCCCCCTGGGCCTTCCTTGTGCTGTGCGAAAATCTGAATTGTCCGGTCCGGCGGCGCCGCTTTGTCGAAGTCACCCGGCATATGTTTTTTTACACCATTCCCAAGTAGCAAAGTAATTTTATAAAGGTTGAATAAACTACTATAAAATAAATTATTTATTTTGCTACTTGGGTTTTTTATCAGGTACTTTTCAATATTTGTCAATATGTGCAAGTGCCCCCTCCCTTAGGGAGCTCCTGGATCCGCCCATGACTTAGGGCCGGTTTTATAGGTACAGTTTAAACCAAGGTTTAACTAGAAGATTCTGTTGAGGTCCGAAATAAAAGTAAATAGCGTATTTAGCAAAGTGTACATTAAGCACATTCATCAAACAGGAAAGACGCTTCTCATAGCAGTTTTTTTACTACAAAAATCATTCGATAACTATCGATAAAAACTATCAATACCACAGAATCTTTATTCAAATTTATGAATAATTTCCTATTTGATGAATGTGCTTAATATACACTTTGCTAAATATGCTATTTACTTTTATTTCGGACCTCAACAGAATCTCCTAGTTAAACTTTGGTTTAAACTGTACCTATAAAACCGGCCCTTAACCTTACAACTTCCATTTCCGTGAAAAGATCTATATTCATTTGTTTCAGTTTTTAATTAATTCACGATGTAAAATTTGACGTAGGTATGCCTGTTTTTTTTTTGGGATTTCTAAAAATGTTTTTTCGGATTTCTCCCCTCGCTCTTAAAAAAATTCTTTCGGATTTTACCCCCCCCCCCCCCCCCCCTCTTCAAACAATTTTTTTGGATGACAAAAGTTTCTCGGATTTCTCCCCCCCCCCATTGTTTTCGGACTAATTTTTTTTTTTTTTTATGTAAAAAATGTATGTTATCTTCGGTCTCTATGTACAGCCTAATCACGAATAAGCGATTGCATATGGGGGGGGGGGGGGCACAATGAGATCTCGCACCACCTGAAAAATTTGCAAGGGCCACCCCTGCCTGGATACTATTTATTGAAGCGAGCAGCTGAGGATGAAGCTATTCTTTCTGTTTGTGTACAGGATTTAATGTCAATAATTCAGAAACTTGTAGATGGGATCAAAATGGAACCAGTACGTCATATACATTTTTTCCTAGGGCTGCCCGTTATTAAATTATGGGCCCGTAATGTTCGGAAAATGTTTTTTATTAATAATTTTTAAACAACAATTTGAAATTTACACGAGTTTTAAAGGTTTACATAGTAAATGATTGTTTTTAATTCGGCTCTGTAAATAAGTTCATTTGGACTATCCTTAAGGGATAACCCTCCAAATTTTGAGAGGGGCAATATTTTAAGTAACAAAACTAGGTGTCATAAACATTTTTTCTAAAAACAAGTAGATACTCTTGTTTCATTCCGCTAAAATCAACTTAAAATGCTTTTCCATTCCACAAGAAAGATCCGGCCTTCATAATTTTTTGAGTAATCATTAATTGTAATTAGTAATTAGTGAATTATACTATTTTGAAACTCAACCAACAACCCAATAACTTCAACTTTTAACTTTAACTCTAATTGTCCTGAACTCAGTAACCTCATTGATTATAAATAATGTACCTACCTACCATTTAATAAATTTTATGTGAATTAGAATAAATCTGATTTACAATTTCAATAAATATGATAATATTAGTCCGGGCCCCAAACTGTACATTAAGGGACTGATTCATAAATTCACAGGTCGTAATGAGCTGAACATTATCAAGAGGGGCAAAAAAGGAATCGCAGCATATACTTTATAGAAGAAACAACGAAGCAGCTACAGACACGTGTTTCGGAATTATTGTTCCACATCAGCGTAGCGTAGCTTACCAACCTAGATCAGAAACAACTATTAAATAGGTCGAAAGTACAGTACACAGTACTCTACTTATCCCTTCATGTCTGTTGGGCCTAATTTTAGACCTCAACCAGAGCAGTCGGCATATTATAGAGTTCTATATCCACCGCTCATTTCAACCTGGCAAGTTATAGTCTAAGCTCCCATGGCACAAAAAAAGGTACCCCATTGAACACCTCAAATTTAAAAGGTGAAAATGTTTGGAAAACATGTAATAAACATGTTACGCCCGCCTGACTAGTAAAACTGTGTTAATTGCTATTTTTAATTAACTTTTAAAATTAGCTAAAAAAAATGAATTTACTTTTCAAAATACCTGCTTGAAATTTACACAATTTGTGGTAAATAATGTATCACTTTTGAAAAAAATTTGTCTGTCTGGCAATTTTTGTTAACTAACATCTGACAGACCTTTTGTCATAAATAATTTTTTTCATGAAAGTACACTTCAGAAAAATGAAATTGGAGATTTTCCCCAGATCTATTAAAACCTGTCTGGCTGGAAATTTTTGTTAATTAAACACACCACAGATAGTAGACAACCCCGAAATTCATAGCCAAGGCTGTGCGGAAGGGGGTTACACATTTGGATAAACGCAGACATACATCCACACCCAGCGGTGTTGTCAATACCGGGGCTGGGGGTCGAACCCAGAGCGCGGTAGGGATTGGACTGGTCTAAATTCACAGTCATTACTAAGAATAGCTCAAGACAGAGAGAGATTTGCCGAAATTGTAGCTCTCTCCTGCTCTTTAAGCTAAGCTATGCGGAATTAGCACGTTGATTTAATTTTGAGTTGGTACTTTATGACGTCAACAAATTTGCAGCAACTATATATTTCTAGAAGAGGGAGGCACATCTAAATACCGACTTCTTGATTTTTTTTATAACATTAATACAACCTAACACAATTGTAATGTTTTTACTTCCACATCCAGTGGAAGTATAGTAACGACAAAAAGTTTTTAAAAATTTTTATTGTTCAAATAGACTTAGAATGTCATGAAACGTCGAGATTTCAAGTATGAGCGAAAAAAAAATTTCTGTCTGTCTGTCGGTCTGTAACTTTTTTTGTGCGCACGTTTACTCTGGAGCCGTTTGAGTTATTGACTCGGTTATTGACTTGAAATTTGGTACACATATGTACTTTAACGAGATCTAGAACTAGATTATATTTTTATCTTGTTCCGTCGAAGGGTTGGGGGGTAAATTGGGATAAATTTGGAGTAAATAGGTAAATCAAGCAGGTAAGGGTTCATAAAATTGATATTTAGTATAGACAAGAGAAGCTAAGGTCTCAAAAAAAATTTTGGCATTAGCCACCCCCATTACCACCCTCACCCCAGTATTAAAGGGGATGAAAGAAAAAATGTGATTTAGTGTGTGTGTACAAGAACCAGAAACTTCAAAATATTTTTTTACTTTATCCACCCCCCACTCCCACCCCCCGTCACCACCCCCCACCCCACTACCGATGTGGGGTATCGTTTTATGGGTTTTTTGGGTAGAGGATTTCAAATATTATATTATTAAAGTTCCATAAAGAATTATTTCCAGTTACAAAATTTTTTCGTTGTGTGACTTGGATAGAAAATCCGGATGTGGAAGTAGTGATTCCTTGGGCAGCGGTTTTCGTTTGCTTAGAAATGGATGGTTAACTTCACGCGCATTTTAAATGTTGGCAGTATTGACCATGTTAAATCAGGTTCCAGCTTAGGTACTATTTATAACTTATCTGTTTTTAAAATAGTCTTATCTGTGATAACTGATAAACACCAAATTGTTTTATTATGACATAAATGGCTAAAATGAATTACATGCTTAGATATTTTTTTATTATTTGCCACGTAAATACGTACTTTCATTTTTCAAAATAATATTGACGTCCGTTGCTTCCCGAATAATGAAGTACCAAAATAAATTATATTGTCAATGCCCTACTGCAACTCTCACTTGTTTCATAATCTCAATAAAAATACCTTGTAACAACATTTTAATGTTAAAAACTATTTTTTTTAGGATAACCACTTTGTATATTTTCACTAAAAGTATAGCAGATTTCTTCTTTGGCAATTGTATATTTGGGGGTGAACTTCGACAGAAGACTGACATTCAACACTCACGTTAACGAGACTATACTCCATGTCCAGGAGTCTGTATCCGCTCCTGGCGCGGGGTAGCGGACTAAACAGGACTAATAAAAAATTGCTATATACGATGGTGATCAGGCCGGCCATCACATACGCGGCGCCGGTGTGGTGCTGCATCCCGGTCACGACAATGCGGAAACTTAGAGTTTTAGAACATAAATTTATGCGCCTCATTTCAGACTCCGGTAGGTACACCTCCCTCAGAGATCTCTACGCACGTTGCCACGACATAACCCCATTAGCGGATTTCGTCCAGAATATATCGCAAACATTCTATCAATTCAAACTGGGCGATAGTCCGCTAACCCGCGACATTACACGAATCAGACAGCATAATGCCATACTTTTCAACTTGAAACACCCATTACCATACCAGGCGTTGCCTATCTTTTGACAACTTCCTTAGCCCCACTTTCCTAAACCACAATTTCCCTTTCACCACCTTTTACTTTTCACCACCTTTTACCTTCAAACCCCTTTCTATTCTCTCTATTCGTCTCATTTTTGTTAATTATGTTAATGTTTGTTCCTTTGTCCTTTTTGTCTCTTTTCTAAATCCCCTCTCGACCAATAACTTCTTGCAAACCAAAACCGTTTAAATCATAACTTCCCTTCCACCCTACCTTTCCGAAGGCAGACAGACCATCGGATGAATGTCATAATTGGTTCGAACGGGTTTTTTCGTTGAGTTTTTCCCCGTACCAGCAACCCGATCTTTTTAAAAAACAGTGCGCGTGTGCGCACCCTAATAAGAACTCAGTTTTAACTTTAAGTAGTCTTAAGTATTTTAAAACTTTTTCATGGTTATATTTACAAATTGTTAGGTTTAAGTTTTTATATTTTAAACAGGAGCCCTAACTTCCATTTGATCCGTTGTCATAGCCGAGACCAGACCCGCTTCATCCTACTGCATATTAATCACGACGCTACGCTACGTGGTTGTGCGGTCGGCTCTGAACCGAGATCTGACCCAGGCGCATTATTGTAATCCTTAATACTAATAAATTTGTTTTGATTGATTGATTGGCAATTGTATTAGCTGTATATGCCAAATATTACCGTTCTCCGTCACATTACTCCAGGGAAATAAGCAAAAAAATACCCCGTTAGGGACACTCAACCATCCAGGCAGCTGACAAGTTTTTCAGGTAATATAAGCCTATAGCAACAAAACCTATACTTTTCCTGCAGTGGATTTGGCGTGGTTTTTAACAGAAATTGTATATTTTTGCACATTTTTGCCTACCAGTAAAAAATAAAGTATTTGATCAACAATTCGGAGAAACTATCTTGTAGGGAATTAAAAAACCTTTAAAATGGCTTTTTGAAAATGTCGATATGATTATTTGTTGCTTAGAAAATTGCAAAGAACGGTCTATATTCGCATAATATTCAATTAACAATAAATATTGCAAAAGTCAACCTACGACTTTGTTATTACGTAAAAAATTGGGTCTTGTAGTACTTAATATATGGTAAAAATTTCAAATCGATTCATTGAATAGTTTTTGCAAAATTGTAATTGTTTATCCCAGATATGTTTTTTTTGCAATAACATTACACGCACAATAATGAAAATACAATGGTTCTACGGGTATCTCATGAAAGGGGAAGAGTTGTTTTATCGAAATAAATTATTAGATCTAACAAAAAATGTTTTCTACAATTAATTATTTTTTATTTATTTGCTTTTATCATGTTTAGAGAATATTATTTAGGTATTATGCAAATCACAACTTACACACTTTTTTATTTATTATGAAAATACCTACTTTCTGTATATTGTTTCGTTATTGCAAAATCTCATTCCAAAAACCATATAATTTTTAACTTATAAACAAATAGAATAACTTCGTTGCTATTGCTCGTAGAAAAATGCCTTTTTCATATTTGAAAAATTGGCATTTTTATGGTGAATTTAAAAAAAAATGTCCCGGTCAATATGGGCCATAGTTAGCCGTTTTTTTTAAATTCACACCTACTTTGTTTATAACAATCAACAAACGTAACTAGCGCCATTTTAAAGATAAAGAGCTGAAGTTTTTGTGTGAAAAAATTGAAAACGATTGCACTTCAACAGGGTCATTGGTGAAGCTTCAAATATGTAGCTCGAACGAAGACGGCTCGAGGCGAGAGGGGGGAAGTTATATTATGTTTTTAGAAACCAAACTCAAGTGATTGTTGTTTTATTCAGGGTGCGGACGTCTCTAGTTCTAATCCTGCTCGCGAAATATTTTTTTTATTGTATTGGTAATATTAAAAGTTTTACAAAGCTGTATACATGAACATAAGGGTAGTGGTTCAAGTTAGGTTGGTTTACCAGTTTCGTGACAAAAATTAAAAAAGTTATAAAAAAATTGAAAATGTGCATTATGCTCTCAAAGCCGCATTATTCGATGTTATTTTAACAATTGTAGCTTTGGATTATCTTCAAATAGCAGAAACAAAATAATAAGAATTGGGGAATAACCAGCCCAAATTTCAAGAAGAAATATCGATTTGTTTATTTATAATTGAGGCGCTCGCGCGCAAACCCCGATAAATCCACAAAAAGTCAATTTTGAGTTTGTAATAGTTTCATGTATGTTAGACTAAACTCTACAAGCCTATATAATCTTTGGTAACCAAAACGCCATAAATCCCATATAAATCTAATGTTAAAGTTGACCGTTTCGAACAAAACTAGATAAATCCAATATCGGGATCAAAAGCAGATAAATCCATTTTTATACAATACACTGTCATCCATTGTGAGGTAGAAAAGTTAATATTGATTGACGTTTGAAAAAGTTCTCTGTAATATGACTATTTACTGTAAAAACCTACTTCTCTTCTAGAAATAAAGAAGACAACTGCAAGACATTTTATTACCAATATATTATAACGGTTTTATCTGAAATTTTAACAGATATTGAGAATTAATTTTTGTTAACAATGAATGTTTTTATTTATTTTTAATAAATTATTAATGTTGTCAAAATTTATTTTTCTGCATCTTTAATGTTTTATTTTAAAGCAAAAATCGATAAATTCGTATTTACATAGCAAAATCCGATAAATCCAGCAAGAAAAGTTAAAAAAAATAAATAAATAAAGTAGCATTGTTCTTATTTTTTGGTCTTATATTCTACAGCCTAGAAGATATTTTTTGACTTAAAAAGAACAAAAAAATACTTATTGGTTTTTGCTTGAGAAGTTTTTTGTAATTTCCCACAACTTTGTGTGTGTGGATTTATCGGGGTTTGCGCGCGAGCGCCTCAATTGACGTAAACGTAAAAATTAACGTATCTCAGCTCCAAATGCAAGTAGAGCATTAATTTTTTTTTCAAAAGTTTTGTTTTTTAATCTACTTTCTTTACTCGTTTACCGCTTTTGATTTCATAAAAAAACCAGAGAGTTGCTTGAATTTGTTTATAACTAAAATTTCGAAAACTATAAACAAATGCAATAAAACGGGTTTACATTTTCAAAAAATGTTTTTCTCCGTGATTTTAAAATACTTATAGAATGCTACAATTTGAGCCATCGTACAGATTTCTTGGTCTTGATGCAGGATTTCGCAAGGATGCAAAGTTTTAGCAATAATTGACTATTTGAGCCGTTTTAATAATCATTTAGGTTTGAAATTTTAAGCGATGATTGTACTTTGTAAGTATTTTTCCAAAATTTCATTGAAAATTATCCTTTATTTTTTAAAGAACAGCAATTCGTTTAAAGACGCATAATTGTGCAATGTTCAATTTTTTTTTTAAATAATGGTAACAATTGAAAGAATTATTGTTTATGTACTTTTGTTCCACAACTCATAACGAACAGTTTTCTTCTTTTTGTTGATTCCCATAGGACTTATAGATTTCGAGATATTCAAAGAAAACTGATGAAAAACACTGTCTAAAAAATTTAATTGTTTAAATAAACAATACGCCGATCTCGCAGAAACTGCAAAACTGAACTGTGAACTATAGTTGACCCACTGAACACGTTAAAACAAAAAAACCGCCCTGACCAGACAATTTACATTAAAATCCTAATTTGACGCCACTATAAGTATTAATTATAATACAGATTGTCAATTTTTTGTATGTTTGTAAGAGATTTTCATTTATCAGTAATGATTTCGGTAAAAAATACATTTGTAAATAATTGTAAGAATATTTAAATAAAACTAATGGGGTAAAATAAATGCAATTTATAAAGGATAGCACATTTTCTATATAAAATTGATGACAAAAATTAATTGTTTATAATAACATTTTGTTTGTTGAAGTGTATTAAGTAATTTCTATGTTTCCCGATAAAAATTACAAAAAAAAATATAAAAAAATGGCTGAAAAAATATTTAAACAAATTACTTGGTAAACAAATTGCATATTCGTAATGTACGCGAAGAGGTATCACGAATTAAATAAAATTATATAAAAAAATATTTTTAAGAAAAAGCTTTTATTTGAAAAAAACTACTAAAAAGTAAAAATAATTTTTTTAAAATACACCTGGAAACCAAAAGCTTTGGGGCGGTCATATAGCGCTATTGCATAGTTACCTTGCTCAATTGACCGCCCCCAAAGCTTTTGGTTTCCAGGTGTATGAATTTTTAAAAAAATATTTTTACTTTTTAGTAGCTTTTTTCAAATAAAAGCTTTTTTCTTAAAAATATTTTTTTTATATAATTTTATTTTTTACTTTTTAGTCTACTTATTTTACAAACAGACAGACAAAACCCTTTCATTTGCCAGTGCCTTCCCTCTCCCGTCTTCTCACCCCTCAAACACTACTTTCCATCCCTTCCCCTGCCCTTTCCCATCTCTCCCCACCTCTTCCCCACCTCTTTCCACCCTATTCCCACCTCTTCCCCACCTCTTCCCCACCTCTCCTACGTCCGCCATATTGAATTTAGAATGACGTCACACACTTTATCGTATTTTACTCATCAAACCCTTTCATTTGATTCCCATATCAAGGGGGTTGTGACTAAAAAGCCGATCCGCCATCTTGGGACGTCCGCCATATTGGATTTAGACCGATAATGGTTATACTATGTTGCATTGTCACCGGATTTATACACGTGTGCCAAATTTCAAAGCTCTAGCTTAATTAAAACTAGTCGAAATTCAGCTTGCAAGATTTGACCTAAACTAACAAACAAACAAACACACAAACAAACATACAAACATTGCAAGTTAAAAAAAAGCTTTTAAATAAGAAACATCAAAATCCGTCAACAGGTTCCAGAGATATAGCTTGCGATATCAGTTATTTCCACTATTGAGCGCGCGGATTTGAAGGTTCCCCCTCTCTCGCCTCGAGCCGTCTTCGTTCGAGCTACATATTTGAAGCTTCACCAATGACCCTGTTGAAGTGCAATCGTTTTCAATTTTTTCACAGAAAAACTTCAGCTCTTTATCATTAAAATGGCGCTAGTTACGTTTCTTAATTGTTGTAAACAAAGTAGCTGTGAATTAAAAAAAAAACGGCTAACTATGGCCCATATTGACCTGGGACATTTTTTTTTAAAATTCACCATAAAAATGCCAGTTTTTCGAATATAAAAAAGGCATTTTTCTACGAGCAATAGCAACGAAGTTATTCTATTTGTTTATAAGTTAAAAATTATATGGTTTTTGGAATGAGATTTTGCAATAACGAAAACATTTTTTTTTTTTAGATCTAATAATTTTTTTCGATAAAACAACTCTTCCCCTTTCATGAGATACCCGTAGAACCATTGTATTTCCATTATTGTGCGTATAATGTTATTGCAAAAAAAACATCTCTGGGATAAACAATTACAATTTTGCAAAAACTATTCAATGAATCGATTTGAAATTTTTACCATATATTCAGTACTACAAGACCTAATTTTTTACGTAATAACAAAGTCGTAGGCAGATTTTTGCAATATTTATGCTAATACAGGCCGTTCTTTGCAATTTTCTAAGCAACAAATAATCATATCGACATTTTCAAAAAGCCATTTCAAAGGTTTTTTAACTCCCTACAAGATAGTTTCTCCGAATTATTGATCAAATACTTTATTTCTTACTGGTAGGCAAAAATGTGCAAAAATTTCCATTCTTGTTTTAAAGAGTCCACCCTGTACATTTTTTTACTAAAAGTATATCCCCACGTCTTTGTTGGCAAAAGCGTCAACTACCTAGCGAATATTATTAGAGCGCCAACAAACAGACAGATGGAATTGAATGACCTTAATATTCGCAATCTACGCAGTCTGAAACGTGAATATTCAAAGAAATCGGGAAGAAGATGCTTTTTTCATGTTTACAATACTTTCCTTCGGTAAGCGAAGTAAGTAAAAATCCGAGTTAAATTTTGCTCTAAAATTCTAATGAAAAAAGTATATGACTTATGGCGAATAGAGATGGGCGATTCGACTCTTTTTAATGATTCGTACCAAACGAATCCGTATCAAGAAAAGATTCGTATCGAAAAATACGTATGTTTCGTACCGCTACCGCTGGGCGCTAGCTGCCCAGTATCGGATCAGAATTTTCTTTTAGCCCCGACAAATTTTTTGAAGAGCGGGAGGGAGAAATCGCATCGCATCGAATCGCAATACCGGTACCGAAATTCTTTATTCGTATCAATCGTATCGGCGGTTACATTCGTATTTCGTTTCAAGAATTTGAATGAACTGACTCGCTTGTACAAACGTATACGGTTACAACAACGATACGAAATGTACGAATCTTTTTTTTTTGGTGAGATTCGTACCATTCGAATCACAGCAAAGATTCGTACCAATGATACGAATCATACGAGTACTACCCACCTCTGATGGCGAATATGGCACAGTTTCAATATAGTGTATTGTACCATGCTATTTTACATATGCTCCTTTAAAATGAAAATTTTAAGTCTAACAGAAGCTATCATTTTTAATTAGTGTCCGCAGTTGGCAACGCCTGATTGAAACTTTCATTCGTTTCGTAATAGCCTTATTAAAAATATCTCAATAACATTTTAAACCAAAATTGGTATATAATAACTACATAAAGTTCGTTCGAACCTAAGACCCACTATATATTGCCGAGTATATTGCAGTTTTGATACCATGTATCTATCTTCGTATTTTAGGGTGCTTAGTTAACATTTTGCTTCAAAATTATGATAAAATATAGTTGGTATAAAACATGACTGTTAATACGCCTCTGGCGATCATCTTGTATAACGAATATGAACCGATTTCAGTGCCATGCTATTTATCCTATAGTCCAAATTTGAAATAAACATTTTAGGTCTAACAAGAGTCTAACGTAAAGTTCTTCGAACCTGAGAGACACACTGTATATTGCAGCTGCGAGTGTGTCAGAAAAAGACATAAAGACTAGAAAATAAATGACTCCCGGTTATCGGAAGTATATAATATATCTTTAGAAAGTACTACGAGGTAAACTAGAGGAAGCATTATACTCTTCGCCAATTTACTGAACTTTTACTTCCACATCCAGTGGAGGTATAGTAATGACAAAAAAATTTAAAAAAATTTTTATTGTTCAAATAGGCTTAGAATGTCACAAAACGTCGAGATTTTAAGTTTGAGCGAAAAAAAAATTTCTGTGTGTCGGTCTGTCTGTAACTTTTTTTGTGCACACGTTTACTCTGGAACCGTTTGAGATATTGACTTGAAATTTGGTACACATATGTACTTTAACGAGATCTAGAACTAGATTATATTTTCATCTTGTTCCGTCGAAGGGTTGGGGGGTAAATTGGGGTAAATTTGGGGAAAATAGGTAAATCAAGCAGGTAAGAGTCCATAAAATTGGTATTTAGTATATACAAGAGAAGCTAAGGTCTCAAAAAAAATTTTGGCATTAGCCACCCCCATTACCACCCCCCACCCCATTATTAAAGGGGATGAAAAAAAATTGTGATTTAGTGTGTGTACAAGAACCAGAAACCTCAAAATGTTTTTTTACTTCATCCATCCCCACTACCACCCCCTATCACCACCCCCACCCCGCTACCGATGTGGGGTATCGTTTTATGGGTTTTTGGGGTAGAGGATTTCAAATATTATATTATTAAAGTTCCATAAAATATTATTACCACATACAAAAATTTTTTCGTTGTGAGTGACTTGGAAAAGAATCTGGATATGGAAGTAGTGATTCCTTGGGCAGCGGTTTTTATATAATTGTTACGCATTCTATAGGGTACTCTTTGCAGTTTTTTGTAAATAATGTTAGTTTTAGACATTTCTAATTTTATAATACAAACTTAGTTGGTGATACAGTCAGTATAAAATAATGTAAAAAAAAAACTATATCCAACATTTTTGTGGGCTTCGAACTCGGGACCCTTGGGTTCCGAGTCTAAAACTAAGAATGCACCATCACTTGCCACGTGAAAAATGTAAATTTTTACATTATGAGCGACGAGTTGAAATCATATTTCCTCGGTTGGATATTATATTATGAAATACATACCTATTAATAAAATATATAAATGGATATTAAAAAGAAATGTCATTTCACTAGATTTCTATTGAATTATGAAAAACATAGAAATCAAAAATTTTTTTTTTCAATTTATATAATTAATAACTTTTTTATTTACTGATCAATTTTGTTCAAAAACAATAGGGTTCTTTCTCTAGCTAATACTAACTCATTGTCCAATTTTCAAGACAATCGAACTGTTCTTTCTTAAGTTATTGTACTTACAAGAAACGTGACGGACGAACAGACGGACATTTTGAAAGTTGTTCAGAAATCGTTCACTAACAAAATGATATAAAAAAATTTTGTCTACGAGCGATATTTCCGGTTTTAGAAATGTATCGATCAAATGCAATATACTAAATATTTCGTATTTGCGAAGAGTAAAACAAGCTAAAAATGTACTCTTCGCCTGTTCACTGAACTATTTATATAATTGTTATACATTCTATAGGATACTCTTCGCAGTTGTTTGTAAATAATGTTACTTTTAGACATTTTTAATTTTATAGTGCGAACTTAGTTCGTAAAAGACTCAGTGTAAAATAACGTAAAAATAAAAAAAAACTATACCATACCCCATTTGGGTTTTGAACCCGGGACCTTTGGATTCCGAGTCAAAAGCTTAAGAACTACACCACCACTTAACACGTAAAAGAACGTAAAGACGAGCTAAAATTATATTTCCACGGTTGTATATTACATTATGAAATGTATATTTGTAAAATATATAAATATTTAAATATTAAAATGAAATATATAATTTCACCAGATTTCTATTCAATTACAAAAACATAAAAAACACAAAACATTTTTATTTACTGATCGATTTTGTTCAAAAACAATAGGGTTCTTCCTCTAGCTGACACTAACTTATTGTCCAAATTTCAGTACAATCGGATTTTTCTTTCTTGAGTTATCGTGCTTACAAGAAACGTGACGGACGGACATTTTGAAAGTTGTTCAGAATTCGTTCACTAACACAATGATATGAAAATTTTTTGTCTGCGAGCGATATTTACGGTTTTAGAAATGTGCCGATGAAATGCAATATACTCTTCGTTTTCGTATTTTGCTGAATCCGAAAAATCATTTCTTGATCCCAACACATTTTTGATGACCTGGGGGGGGGGGGGGGATTTTTTGGATCACAACATTTTTTGATGACCGGGGGGAAGTATCCGAAAAAAAAATTTTCCAAGCAAAACGTAATGCTGTAACTTCACTATAACCTGAATGCTGGACACTTGTAAATGCTGGGCAGTACTCCAAAATGCTGGACTTTCCAGCGAAATTCCGGCCGTATGGTCACCCTACTCTAGACCGAGAATCAAGATAATATTTAGGGCAACAAAAGAGCAATATGCGTAAGTGAAAATTATGTAGTTTTCCTTAAAGTAAAACAAATCTAAGCAAATTACAACATTTAATATGAAGAATAAAAGCTTATAGAATAGTCCTAAAATCACGCGAAAAACGCTCTTATCAAACGTTATAGTATATTATTATTATACTCTTCGCAAAAACGAAGAGTATATTGTATTTGATCGGCACATTTCTAAAATCGTAAATATCGCTCACAGAGAAAAAAAAATTCATATCATTGTGTTAGTGAACGAATTCTGAACAACTTTCAAAATGTCCGTCTGTCCGTCCGTCCGTCACGTTTCTTGTAAGCACGATAACTTAAGAAAGAAACGTCCGATTGTATTGAAATTTGGAAAGTAAGTTAGTGTTAGCTAGAGAAATAACATTATTGTTTGAAGAAAATCGATCAATAAATAAAAAAGTTATTAATTATTTAATTTTAAAAAAAATATTTTCTTAATTTTTGTCGCTTGTACTTAACAATCAATTTTCGTAGCAATATGTGATGGTGCAGTGGCTAAAATTTTGCCTTGCAATACAAAGATCGTGTGTTCGAATCCCACACAGGTTGGATATTTATTTTTCATTTTTTTTTCATATAATTTTTTTCACAACAAAGATGGTATCACAAAATTTAAGATGTCCAAAACTAACATTATTTACAAGAAAACTGCGAAGAGTATCCTATAGAATGTGTAACAATTATATAAAAAGCTCAGTAAATTGGCGAAGAATACCTACGTTTTTAGCTTGTTTGTATTATAGTATTAGGAAATCACTTCATAAAAAGGTTATAAGATTTATATTTATTGAAAGTAAGCTGTTAGGTAAACCTTAACTTGTAAATAAATTTAATAGTGCATCGACATAGTGCAAATTTTAAAATGTCTCAACGTAAGCGTATAGGGCATGCCATTTGAAGTAATAAAAGCAGTGAAGCATATAGTATAGGTATATGATTTCGTAAAAAGACAAATTAAAAAGATGCAATCCACTGGATAGAATGTTTAGGTGAAAGATCATATCACAAACATTTCAGTTATCTTTAGAGTTTAAATGAATTTAATCTATACACCACAAAGAAACCATCTTCCTGAAGTGACAGCAACCTGAAAGAATTTTAGTTTTGATTTTTTTGTTACGCCTTTCAATTTTCAATTCACTCCTTAGAGATATATTCTCGAATAAGTGCACCTTCGGGGGTAGTTTTGGAGTGGTTCCAACCTTTTGTTCGAGATGACAACCAAAGTTCTCGGAATAATCAGCGAGTTGTATTAATCTAAAAACCTATTATGATTTGCTTCTAAGGATGAGTTCCGAAAATAAAAAAAATTATAGGTATTGTAGCAATTGAAGTTAAAACCAAATTAGGGTTAAGTCGACCGTGTTCTGAATAAAAGTGTGGGATGCAGCTTGTGCATATTTTTGGCGATTACTCTTACTATTTTTCCGACTTTCTTATTTTATATTTTACTAGGAATCCTGTTATTTTTGAATAGCAATCTAGAAATTGTATTGCAATATTTATGAAGAGTAAATAGTGTTAGAACATTTTTTTTTAAAACAGACCCAACAGTATGTGTGGATGCGAAAAATTGAGACGCAAAGGTTGTAATATGGACGAAATATGAGTTTATTATTCCATGAATACTTTGCATTCTACTTATATATCTGAATATGATTCCTCGAAGTATACATGTACATTGTTTTAAGAGATGCAATATCTGACGGCCTTGTCGATTCTAAAATAACGGTTCGCCAATGCGTGGGCAAGTGGTGTGTATTTTTAGAAACCGGTGGGATCGGAAACACCTGATTTGTAAACGTTCAGTTTAGATACCTGTGGACTTGAGATTTTGACAGTGGTAGGAATATGCGCTCAGTTTTTCCATGGGAACATCTCAAAGAAACATAAAGGAAAATAAGATAATCCATTTTACTAATTTAAGTAATAAAATTAATATATGTAATGAAAAAGTATGTAACGAAACAAAAATTAATAGTTTGAAAAACGCTTCTCATTTAATCTAATGATATCTTCAGCGTTTTAATTATCGAACCTGTTCGAAATATCGTTCGGAAAACGCCCCACGCTTTTATACTCAAATATTATACTTAATTACAAACACAGCTTACACTAAGGCCCTTACGGGGTAGACAGAGAGATCAGGTTCCATGATTATTTTTTGCTTTTTAATGCAGTATTTATAAAAGCGTGTGTTTTTAGTTTTTTAAACTATTAATTTGTTTTTTTTTACTTTTCAGTCTTATATTTAATGAGAGAATTTTGACACTTTCGACATTTATGTAAAGAATTCGACTGAATATTTATAATCTGCGACCTCGAAAATCCCCAGATATCGATTTTCATACGAATCAGACCATCAATTACAAGACTTATCCGCCACAAGTGGGAAATTTTTCAATTTTTTTAGACAAAAATCCGTCTACAATGCAATTATTAATGGATTTGAAAAAAAATTTTTTTTTTAAATAATTGTTAGGTATCACCCGACGTTTGAGCACTGCCCAAATTTTAAAAACGTTCAACATAACCTCAAACAATCCTATAAATACATGAAATTCGTGTATTTTACTTAAATGCGAATTTCTGTTTTTTAAAAATTTTACTCAGAAAATATCCTTTATTACATGTTTTTTGGGTCGCTGATTAAGAAAAATGGGGGTCCCGTTAACCAGAAATTGATATAACACCCTTAAAATACCGAAAAACACCCCCAATAGGGATTTTTTCGAAATATTTTTATTAAAAATGTAAAATAGTCTAGTAAAGTGTATTTTTTATATGATAAATATAAAACCTTAGTTATTCAAATAATAATCCAGTAAACATTTACCCTAAGGGTTAATCAGAGGGGTTGAAACAACCTCTATTTCGACAAAAAATATAGTTACAATGGTTATTTTTTAGTTTTTGCTTCAAGAGAGTACATTGTGACTATGAGCCCTTAAATGGCTGTAGAATTAACAGACAGACAGACAGACAGACAGACCGACAGAAATATTTTTTCTCTCTCAAACTTAAAATCTCGACGTTTCATGACGTTTTAAGTCTATTTGAACTACTATACTTCCACTGGATGTGGAAGTAATAACTAAAACACAAAATCAGTCTTTTAATATTTTTATTAAACTTGATTAATTTAAAAATAAACATTTTAGCCCAGTAAATGAAGACATTTCGACTGGAAAAAATTACGAGAAAGCTGTTTTTTTGTGGAGACCTTCATTGAGATGGCCTTAGTACATCCTGAGAAGTTCGAGCAATTTGAGCCATGGGTTTTTATTTGGGGGGGGGGGGGTGGGGGGTTAAAGAGTAAATTTTCAGTTTTTTGCCATTATCTCGAAAAGTATCACTTTTTCGACAAAAATAGTTATGAGCAAAAATATTTATTATAGAATTCTGCACAAAAAAGGTTATTATACTTTTTTTCGTAGGATCAATCGGAAAGATACAATGACTGTATTTTTTTAACAGTAACAAACGTAGACCCAATCCACATCTGACACTCAAAACAACCCTTTGCATAAATCATTCGTTCTCTTCTAGCAGATCTAATTCCGTCCTCTTCATAAAGAGCTTCGTCAATTGGCTGATCAGTTGATCCATACATCTTCATCTATAGCTGCGTTGTTACTATCTATTTCTCCCGTCGCGGTGTTCAAACAAGATTGCCCACGACAATGCCCGCATACAGCAGAACAGCGGAGACCTAGTTCTCTGCAGCTACAACTAGCGTTACAGCCTTTGGTACAGTTGCAGAACGGGAACCGGTGACAAGAGGTTTCGAATAGGTTCCAATCTATTGTTGATGATCTTCCATCCCCAGTCTTCAGGATTTAACTCATTATCAAGCCATTTTTAGACCTGGAGACACAAATGAGTAATACCTGTACTGATCAATAGAGTTTTCATTCGGAGGAGCACTGTACATTGCCAGAAATAATTTAATTCCATGTTCCGTAATTAATTCGCGCGAAGTGTGTGGCATTTTGAAAACTTCGGCACAATCCTGTAAGTCCGCGCGATTTTGAAGCAACTTCATGACTTTTATTTTCCCAATATAAAACAATGCAGATATTGTGTCACATCCGCCAATAGCATGGATCAATAAAATATGCGTTTTGGTATTGCTGAACTGGACCAAACTGTTCGGTGAGTATATTTTGGTTTCGGTTTTGCCTTTTCGTGGTTTTAAAAAATAAATTTCGTGCAATTAAAATTATCAACAAATCAACATCCTCACCTCCTCCTCACCACTATTGTTTTGTTATTAGCGTGACAATATTTAAATGACTGAATGAAAGTATATCTTCTAGAAATTCCATCCTCTTTTAACATATAATATTGGTGTTTGGGGATTATCTACGAAGACAAATAGAATATTTATAAAGCAAAACAACAGTAGAAACTAGAACTAATTTATCTGCAACCGCATTTGCGATTTGTTTTTCTGATGCTTCTACTATTTGTTTATTACTGTTTTTTCTACTTCTTGATGACTTCTAACCATTTTTTAAATCGATTAATGTCTTTCTTGGATGGGAATGGACGTCTTTGTGAAACTTTGCCCTCACAATTAGACACACAACATTTTTTGTACGTACGTACTGTACGTACTTCAGAACTATTTAATATTATAGTGGCCAGGAAACACTCTATATCTTTAAAACGATTGATCTTACGAAAAAAAGTGTAATAAACCTTTTTATGTAGAATTTTATAAGAAATATTTTTGCTCCTGACTTTTTTCTTCGAAAAAGTGATACTTTTCGAGCCAATGGCAAAATACTGAAAATCGACCTTTTAATTCCCCCCCCCCCCCCAAAAAAAATAAAAATTATTGGTAGGTACTTCTACTGCAGGTTATTTTTAGTACATTGCATAAAACCCGTGGCTCAAATTGCTCAACCTTCTCAGGATGTACTAAGGGCATCTGAATGAAAAAAACAGCTTTCTCATAATTTTTTCCTAATTTTCCTCTTTGTCTTTATTTACTGGGGGTATTTGTTATATAGGCACAGAAAAAGTCATCGTAATACAATAAAATGTATCTATAGAAAAGCGACTAAAAACGGAAAAAAAAAAAAGGAAAAAAATCACGTTTTATAGCCTTAGGCAAAAAGCCAAACAAAAGCCGGACAATCTGGACATGTTAATTTTAGCGAAGAACCCGTAAAAAGCCAAACATGTCCGCGTCCGGCTAAAACCGGACGTCTGCACACTAAAAAAAATTTGTTAGGAGCAAACAAAAATTTTGTTGCGTATATACAAAGCAATTTCTTGATTGATGTTAATATATTTTTGTTGCTCCAAACAAATTTTTTTTTTAGTGTGTGGCAACTCTAGTTGGAGACCTAAATAGTAATGGGGCGGCACATGCTTTACGATGCGTATGGCACTGCGCGCGGTCATCGGGAGGGTGTACCGCTACACTCTGGTTAGCCCAAATTACTGTCTACTCTTTTTTTACGTACTGTAGATTATATTTTGATCTTATTCTGTTGAAGGGTCCCCAACCTTTCATAAACTTTTTTATTTCTCTTTAAAGTACGAATATTTTGATGTTTAGACGAACTCCCTAGTTCCCGGTATCCCTAAGGGATACCGAGTTACAGAGGTTTGAAAATGCCACTCTGCGAGGAGTGCGAAGGGTGAATGACGCGCATCTGGGGAAGGCAAGAAATGACTCAGACTTGTAAATTAGACCACCTCTCAGATGTCGCTTGCTTTCATCAATCCAAATTCAAGAAATTACACAAGCTCGCCTACTATTACTGTTAAATTAGTAGTATTAGGGCCGTTACTTTCGGTCCCGATTAAACCCGATTAAACGTTAACGGTGGGTCAAACCAATTCAGTTCCCATGGAAACAATTGTACTTTCAATGATTTGGCCGACGGTTAAAGTTTAACCACGTTTAACGTTGACAGAAAGTAACGGCCCTTAGTTTGCTATACTTACGTATACCATGATATAGTAAGCTAGGATGTAAAAATGTAAATAATTTCTTCAGATAATTTTTATTTTATTGAAAACAATATTTGCGAGGTCAGCTTTATCTCACAATATGGTGCAATTTTTAATTGAATTTTATATTTTAACTCTTTGATAAAAGTAAATATTTATGTTGTTATCAATTTAAAGATATTATTTTAAACTCGAGTTCATTAGTGAAGTAAATCGTAAATATAAATAAAATATAGATTACTAAGGTTTGTTAGGTGTACAAAAATACGATGAATTAAATTTTTTATTTCAAATTTGGTATATATGTAAAATAACATGTACTTAGTATCCTTTATTGAAATAGAGTCTTACAGGTTGATCGTCAGAGACGTGTAAATTGTCCTATTTTATGTAAACTATGCACTATGTTATTACAAGGTTTTATTTAACTTGTTTTTTATGTTAGTTAATATGTATGTTTGTTTATTAGTTAGTTTAGGAGGAATTTTGAACCACTTAACAACATCCAATTGTGCTGAAATTTTTCATACATATGTAGTTCTGGTGAAAATACGGTAATATAGTTCCAAAAACTGCTTTTATTATTATTTTGGTGTACCAAAACGAAAAAAATAAAAATAAAAAAAAATTAATTGTCTTAAAAGCTTGTCGTGTGAATAGAAATAAGAATATACTTACTAGGTACTTACAATCTCTGTCAAACAAAATTAAGAATTTCTCGCGCGCGACAAACTTAAGACACATAATTTTTTTTATTTTTATTTTTTTCGTTTTAGTACACCTAAATAATAGTAAAATTTTGTTTTTAAAAAGTTTTTTTACATTTAATTTTTTTAGTGTAATTTTAAAACGAAATGTAACCAAGGTTTTTGATCCAGCACACAAAAATGCGAAGGTGTACAGAATGTCTAAACTGCCAATATACAGTGTTTTTCTCAAATTCGATTCAACTTTAGGTAGATTATGTAATATATCAATTTTACTTTAAAATGTTTAAAATAGTTATATTTAGTAAGAATATTATGCAATGAATAAAAGTTGCAGCCGGACGTTGCCGACTGCGAATACCTATTTTAAATATAAAAATTAAAAATATAATCACTGTGTACTACTTAATCTCAATGACACCACAAAAATGAGTTGTGTGGTGTTCGAATAAATTGTTAATCGAATAGGTATTCGCAGTCGGCCACTCCTGATTGCAACTTCTACTCGTTTAACCTTTGAGTTTCGCTTTGAGTACAGAGTAAGTACATTAGGAGGTGTGCAGGCCATGGTAGCTTTGGTAGAGCAATGGGTTAGAGCACCCTGTGTGGCGTTTTCCAAAGTGACAAATGTCACTAACTCTTCCTGTCATACTCGCGAGTTCAAACTCCAATTCCAGAAGTTGACAACCCAACAAACGTTTATAGTCAGAGTTATTTGAATTCGACCTACTAGTGAGTTTTCAATTTGTAAATGACAGCGTTTGTACTTCTGCCATGCTATCAATAACAGCAACACTAAATATTTTACCATCATCTCCAGCAACCACGGTGGCTTCAGTTGTTGGATTTTTACCGACCTCCTCTAAAAGATGCATCAATTTGCTTTTACCTTGTCTGTGGATCATAGAATCATCTGGATAGAATAAAGATCTTGGTACTGGACAAGTTCGAACTTTCCAATTATCTGTTTTAAATATAAATCTGTACGACTTCTGCAGATGAGAATGCATCTAGAGAATAAATTATGTTATTTAAATGGACTTTAACACTTAAAATAATACAAATAAAATGAATTCAATACTTTAACACCACATGGCAGATATGTGATGTTAAAGTATTGATTCCGTTGACGTCTATAACAAAATAAGATAGGCAAAAATCACTAGCGGAATTGAACTTATTGTCCCCAAGATCCTCGAAAATGACATACGATAATTTTTTTAAATCACTCCTTAGTATTCTCCCACCCCTACAAGCCCACCTCTATCGGGCCATGGGATGGTTTTTATCCTTTGAGACCAAACAAACGTTTTACATCCTTTATTAACACACATAAATACCTGGGAATTTTTCAGGTTTTATATGTGTCAAAATGGATGTTAAACATTTCACAGATCTCAAAGGGTATAAATATTAGGATACATACGTCAAGTATAAGTTTCAAAAACTAAAAGAAACTCATCTTGGAATGTTTTCAATATTCTAGACAAAATTCACGTATTTTAATGAATTAAACTGGGTTTATTTGCAATGGGGGTGAATGGGGGTGATTTTCTCCCTCCCGACGCATCTGTAAGGAACGGCCCAAAACTTTTGACGTATGGCACAATATTGCTTCATCTAGTTGCACACTGACTCCAATTTTCGACAAATTGAAAACTGACTATACTATTAAATCAGAATATTTAGTTTGACCTTAAAATAATATCGTATATTTTTCATAATGGCGGAATAACTTATAAATAATATTAAATATGGAATATGAGACTTGAAAGTCTAGTAATCTTCAATTGTGATTGACCACAGGTGACCTAACCCACCCCTGGTGGTTGAAACTACCGCCACTCCCAATAACAAAATACCACGAAAACAATGAAAATTAGTTGGAAAACTATACCATTTTTCGAGGACGGGGAACACGATAGTGACAATATTTTCCGACCTATCCTTTACCCACTACCCCTAAACCGAAAAAAACCACCCCTTCTATCGATTTTCCAGTGCTGGGCTTGCGAGGGCTTGTCGTATCGGTTTTTTTGTCAATTCGAATAAAATAAGTAAAAACTGACCGCAGGGGATAACGAAATACCACAAAAACAACGAGAATCAACTTGAAAACAGTATACTCCCGTTTTCGAGGGAACTCATTGGTGACAATATTTTCGAACTACCCTTCACTCACTACCCCTGAACCTGAAAACCACCCCCATTTCCGTTTTTTCGCTGTTAGGCTTGCGAGGGCTTGTAGGATAGGATCGTTTCTCGTCAATTCGAATAAAATAAATAAACCTCGATTAGACGAGACCCAAACAACCCGGGGGTTCAAGCAGCCTTTACACGAAGTGAACTTTTCCTCCAGTGACTGAGATGAACAGTGTGGTTATAATTGTAAGCGTCAAAAGATCTATTAGCATAGAGTGAGATTTGTATATAATGAACCAGATGTAATTAATGATCATTGAATGAATAAAAACGAAATATTTTTACATATGCATTGTATAATCAATGAAAAACAAAAATATCTACCATATACCAATGATACATGTTAATCAATTCCCTACAAGCCATTGAAAGAAAAGTTGACTTTGTGTAAAGACTGCTTGAACCCCCGGGTTGGTTAGGTCTCGTCTGATCGAGATTTAACTTATTTTGTTCGAATTGACGAGAAAAAATCCTATACTCGCAAGTCCAGCACTGGAAAATCGGAAAAGGTGGTGGTTTTTCCGATATAAGAGTAGTGGGTAAAGGATAGGTTGGGAAATATTGTCACCATCGTGTTCCCCGCTCTCGAAAACGAGGTATACCGTTTTCCAGCTGATTTTCGTTGATTTCGTGGCATTTCTTTATTGGGAGTGGCGGTAGTTTCAAGTGGGTTAGGTCACCTGTGGTCAATCGTTACTTATTTTATTCGAATTGATAAAAAAAAACTCTATCCGACAAGCCCTCGCAGGCCTAGCACCGGGAAATCGGAAACGGGGGTGGTTTTTCCGGTTTAGGGGTAGTGGGTGAAGGGTATGTCGGAAAATATTGTCACTATCATATTCCCCGCACTCGAAAGCGGCCTAGTCACAAAATTTTTGGGGTCAAATTTCACCTCAAGGAACTAAATAAGAACTTTATATTTTTAGACTTCAAAGGTCACTGGCATACGAACTATTGAATTTTGAGCATTGTGCCCTTGAGAACTATTGTTCATACTAAAATTTGGTGCAATTTAACCGAGGGCCATTTTTCTATCATTCCGTGCGAGGTCCTTTTATGCTCTATCGAAAGGCGTCAAGATCATTTCTTTATTTCCTACGTTTTAGAGAGAGAAAAAATAAGTTCAAAAATCTACTTATTTTAACTTGTTTTATCCACGGTTAAAAGGATTCGCTTTTACTCAAAATTGGTAGTATCAAACGCCTGTCACTAAGCTATTTTGCCTTTGTAGTCTAACGAGTTTCTTAGTAAATTTTTAATGGCAATTTAAACTTGTTTGTTACCAGTATTTCCAATAAGTCAATTGTGATGGTAGTTTAGACTCTATGGTTACTTAAAGGTAATAGTTGTGCCCAATATTTTCTAAAGTGTACCATTACTTCATAAGTAAATTTTACTTCCACATCCAGTGGAAGTATAGTAACGACAAAAAAAATTTTTTAAATTTTTATTGTTCAAATAAACACACCACAGATAGTAGGCTTAGAATGTCACGAAACGTCGAGATTTTAAGTTTGAGCGAAAAAAAATTTTTGTCTGTCTGTAACTTTTTTTTTGTTCGCACGTTTACTCTGGAATCGTTTGAGATATTGACTTGAAATTTGGTACACGTATATACCTTAACGAGATCTAGAACTAGATTATATTTTCATCTTATTCCGTCGAAGGGTTGGCGGTAAATTGGGGTAAATTTGGGGTAATTAGGTAAATCAAGCAGGTACGAGTTCATAACATTGGTATTTAGTATATACAAAAAAGGCTAAGGTCTCAAACAAAATTTTGGCATTAGCCACCCTCATTACCACCCCCACCCCATTATTAAAGGGGATGAAAGAAAAAATGGGATTTAGTGTGTGTACAAGAACCAGAAATCTCAAAATAATTTTTTACTTTATCCACCCCCACTACCACCCCTTATCACCACCCCCACCTCACTACCACTATCGATGTGGGGTATCGTTTTATGGGTTTTTTTGGGTAGAGGATTTCAAATATTATATTATTAAAGTTCCATAAACAATTATTTCCATATACAAAATTTTTTCGTTGTGAGTGACTTGGATAGAAAATCTGAATGTGGAAGTAGTGATTCCTCGGGCAGAGGTTTTTACCTTGCAAAAAACTCCTATAAGCTTGTGGATTCTAAAGGCATTTTTGTAAGTAAACCTTCCGTTAATTTGAACTTGTAAAATAACTTCATTTGTTTATGACATATTAAGATATTTTTTAGGGAAGTTTTAAGTAATTTTTAACACAGCACAATAACGCACAAGGCTATTGTACTCTGAAGATCTTTTACTTTAGTTATTACTTTAAAGTCAGATATTAAGACGAAATTAAGGAATTCTCGACTTTATGAGTCTTATATATTGCTGCTTGGGCAACTCCCAGAACAGCATTCGTTTTGAACTACCGAATACACCGATTATTACTACGATCATCTTGACCGAGTAGCCTGGGTACAGAACTTGAAGATTACGGTATTTAATTCATTTTTCCCCTTCTTTAAGACGATGTTTGTCCCAGCAGGTGCTGAGAACTCGATGACATGGTAGAGTGAAATTACTTAGAGAAGATAACATCAAGTCGCACATCGCGTATAAAAGTTGGCATAATATCAGTGCCTCGTGCCATCAATTTTTTATTTAAATATTAATCAAGGGTAGTTGGCAGTCTTAACGCCCATGCAGCTGTAAAAATAGCATCGTTACCTAGGTAACGAGCACGTGGTAACGATATCTGTCTCTGCGTATTCTATGACGATGTTATCTTCTCTAAGTAATTTCACTTCTAACAACCATATAAAGAATGAATTCAGTTTGACTTCAGTCTGAGTGTCAGTAATTGTAATTGGGACTGAGAATGCCGGTCGAGCATGTGTTTCTGCTTGGTATAATCTGATTATAATGTGGTTTAATTAAGTAACCACCATCAAGTTCGATTAAATAATGAAATTTTCCAAGGCATTTTACAACTATTCCATGTTCCCATATAATAGATCCTGAATAGTTTCTAGACTGTACTCATCACCAATATTGAAATGTTTATGAAAGCTTCGTTGATCACTGTTATTTCTTAAATCTAATTTTGTCCTTAAGTTCCGACCGAATGAAATTTCTGCTGGAGATTTATCCCAGGCCAAAGGTGTAACCCGATAATGGAACAGGAAACTGTACAATTTTTCGTGTGCACCGTACTATCTGATAGTTCTTGCATCAACATTTGAATTTTGTTTCCAATGTTTGACAATATTTTTCTGCTTATCCACTTGTTGCTGAATGATGTGGAGTTATCAGTCGTCGGTTGTTACTATTACGTTGACAGAGTAATTAGCTTGTCAAAATTTCGGGTAGGCCATGTCGAAGATTTCGCGTAAGTAGTAAATAGTTCCTGCAGTTATGGGTGCATTTTTTGTCTTATATATTTTTGACCATTTTGACTGAGCAATCGATAACGATTAGGAAGCGATGATCTAAAAATAGTCCAGCATAATCCAGACGAACACGTTGCCAGTTTGTAACTGGTGGCCCCAACCAATGAATTGGAGTTTAATAGGATTTTTCTTGATACTTACTGCAACATGAAAGTAAATTAGTTCCGTGCTATTGCTTTCATTTTAAGAATATAAATATAAAATGGACGACTGCACATTTGTCTTTATCCGAATTTCATACCAATGTAATGGTCCGCGTATTCTCTGCGACACCTCTAGAGCATTTTTCCGGAGGAAAATATTTTCAGGTCGTCTGTATTGCATTATTTATTTCCGTTATTATTATTATAACTATATTTCAAATTTCCAAAGAGTTGTAATATTTTTGAAAAAATAATCTATATTAGATATCTAAGAATAAGAATCAGAAGGTCGATCTAGAACACACTGTATATCAGAGAAGTTAAACATGTGTTCAAATTTTGGATCACGAAGAGCCAGTTAATCTGTTTAAATTTAGGAAATAATTTAAATAATAGCTAAATTATCATTATATTATAAAAGTATAATATTGAAAAGGTAATCATTTTGAAGACGTGTTTGTGAAATTTTAATTTAGCGTCGATACAAGGTAACGAGACGACAAAGGGTAAATTTTTAGAATATAAATTGCACCAATACGCCAAAGTCGTCTTACATTATACGAAGACTTCAGTTTACAGAACACACTCTTGATAAAAAAAATTGCAGGCATTTTCTGTTTCTTTTTGGGATCTTCTGCCACATGTATTTTCTTCTAAACAATGTCCCTGAAATCTACAAAATAATACAGTTATCCAGTATTTTACTGGAAAATAATCTCTACGCCTGTGACTTTTACGTCAAAGGATCAGTTAATTAATAATCATATTACTTTGTTTTCACGAACATTGTTTAGAAGAAAATACATGTGGCAGAGGATAATGAAAAGAAATAGAAAAATTAAGAAAATGCCACAATCAACATTTAGACAATATAAAGATTACAGCAATTTTCCATAGCGTTTTCGATTAAAAAAAAATAAACGGTTTTTGAATAAACAAATATAAATGAAGATTTTTATACTATTTAATCAAAATTGTAAATCATCAACTGTTGAATTACTTGTTACGCTACTGCTCTGACGCAATTGTAGCGAATTTAACCGCAGTTCTACCTTCACCGACCGCTCAGGTGATGCGAAATTAATTATGGAATGGTAGTGGAATTGAAGTAGTGAGTCACATTTGTTTATTATTCAGCGGAACATATATAACGGGTCCAATGGCACAACAAATAAACATTTATTTTTATCTAATTAAACTTTATTTGGAGTACCTATGTCTTTTAAATTCAGTAACGTTTGAGAAAAATATTATTACTTCCACATCCAGTGGAAGTATAGTAACGACAAAAAAATTTTTAGTGTTCAAATAGGCTTAAAATGTCATGAAACGTCGAGATTTTAAGTTTGAGCGAAAAAAAATTCTGTCTGTCGGTCTGTCTGTAACTTTTTTGTGCGCACGTTTACTCTGGAACCGTTTTAGATATTGACTTGAAATTTGGTACACTTATGTACTTTAACGAGATCTGGAACTAGATTATATTTTCATCTTGTTCCGTCGATGGGTTGGGGGGTAAATTGGGGTAAATTTGGGGTAAATGGGTAAATCAAGCAGATAAGAGTCCATAAAATTGGTATTTAGTATATACAAGAGAATCTAAGATCTCAAAAAAAATTTTTGGCATTAGCCACCCCCATTACCACCCCCTCCCCATTATTAAAGGGGATGAAAAGAAATTGTGATTTAGTGTATGTACAAGAACCAAAAACCTCAAAATATGTTTTTACGTCATCCACCCCCACTACTACCCCCCTATCACCACCACCACCCCACTACCGGATGTGGAGTATCGTTTTATGGGTTTTCCACATACAAAAATTTTTTCGTTGTGAGTGACTTGGAAAAGAATCTGGATGTGGAAGTAGTGATTCCTTGGGCAGCGGTTTTTTAAATAAATGTCACTTCAGCAAAGATTAGTGAATTTTCTCTAATATTTGATTTCAGGATGTGCAATAGGGGGCGGGTAATTCAAATTTGTAGTGAAAAGAAAGAAATTAGAGCAAAATCGGCTGAACACGTGCCTCTGAGACCATCTATTTTATTTCCATAAGATCCTTTTATAGGGTTCTAGAAATGACCGTAAGGGCAAAGAGAGTATCGCGTACTTTGATTTTTATTTTTGTTTATTTGTGATTTTTTTGTACAACCAATTATATTATATTATTAATTAGTGTTTGAGTTTTTCTTAACATTTTTAAGCATTTGAAATTGTTTAAACAATTATATTTTGATATACATTAAATTTATAGTAAAATAAAATTGTTCAATAAATTATAATTGCTTGAATAATATCATAAACATTAAAACATAGTGTATAGTGTACGTCAAAAACGAGGGGATACTAAAAATGTACATGTATTTCGGAAATCACAATGATTTCGGGAAATATTACTGTGATTTCGGAGATTTCGGATGATTTCCGAAATCTTTCCTTGATTTCGGATGATTTCCGCAATCTTTTCGTGATTTCGTATGATTTTGGAAATCTGTCTATGATTTCGTATGATTTCGGCGAAATCTTTGCGATTTCGAACGATTTTAGGAAAACTTTTATGAATTTAAAAAATTGTTATTTGGACAATATTTTCACAAATCACTTGTAAAATTATAAGTTACTTGGTAACTATATTGAATATTGTTGTGTAGCTTACTGTATTGGTATTTCTTATTTACATTAAGGAAAAAATCGAGGAAAAGTAAACGAAGATTAAAAAATAACCCTTTATTTTTTACGTAACAAACCCTGGAATCTAAGCAATTCAATCTTTTATTGAAAATTTAAATTGTTTGAACAATTCATAGATTTTAAGTCAGTCATACCTTTTTATATTAAAGGAGCCATTGCCCAATAAATTTAATGAACCATAAAAAATATATTTTTTATCAACAATCTGAATGTCCTCAGGATTAGGCCAAATAAAATGGTCCAATTCACACTTTAAATATTATATTTTAAAACAGTTGTCGTTTAACTTTTCTATGACACGTCCTACGTACTATGCGGGCTGTGGTACATCATTGTTCTGTCCGCATTTTTTGATTTTTAATTTAGAAAATAAATATACAGTCTGATATATTTGCTATTTGATTCGCGCGTCTTAAATTAAATTTTTTGTTAAAGTATGTATCAGGGGGTTTTTTGTTAACCTTCTTATCGCCCTGCGCGGCATTGAAGGAAGTAGAAAGAAGCCATGATTATTTGTTCGCCTTTCGCCGCAAAAGGGAGTAATCCTCGCACGCTGAATATTATACTTACATACTTACTTACATATTTACAATTTTGTGCTAAACGCTTATACTAAATTTTGAACATTCTGTATTATAAACTTTGGGTGTCGTCAAATGTCAACCATCAAGTGTCCAACATCCCAGGCCAGGTGGTAGAGAGCTCTCACCAAGAACCGCCCCAACAGACGGGCAAAGTTAAGGTAAGAGATGCCTCATTAAATCATTCTGATACATCCGACACAGAACGCCATTTACAGTCCAAACCGCGAGCAGTTCTCAGGATCTGCCTTTTTTGTAGTAAATTCCGCAACAATCATAATAAACGCAATAATATTTTTCTACTTCTATACCGAGTTCTATACTTTCTTCCAGATTTACTTTACTTTCCGTATTATCTTCTGCAAAATCGTCATCAATATCACGTTCTGAGTCTGAACTCCAACTACTTTCGTCGGAAGTTGTTTCAAGTTCTTCTATGGTGCTTTTTTCTTTTTTGCAATTACTTTCCAGGCCTTCCTCCTTATTTATTCGGTCTTTGTTTTTATTTGTCATACCTCTACATCTAATTATTCGATCCGAAGAAAGATAACCTTTATTGTTATAGAACAACCAACATAAAGTTGATTTTCTTACTATCTTCTCCTTGTTATTAGCATTTACTCGTAAAAATCGTACATCATTATTTTCACTTTTTTTTTTATGTATTACTGTAATCTTTAATGTCCAGTGATGTGTAGTTTGAAAATATTTTCAGATCTTCATTTATCTCTTCTTCGTTAATGGTAAAATTTGGAGCGTCCGAGGGAGGGTCTTTTGAGATGCCCTCAGTGTCAGATTCTGTGTCCGAGTCATTTTTGTTTTTTTCTCGTTTTTTTTTTTATTTTATATTACTGTTGTTATTGCATACTTTTCTTTGGTGAGAGCACCATATTTAAGCTCCTTGCATCTTTTGTGGCATCTTCTTTTGCCTTCACTAAAATTGTTTTGATATCTTCTACTTTTGGAAGGGGGTTCGAAATATTTTTATTTGCAGATGTCCCTAGTTTAGGGATATTTTCTCTAGGAAAGTTGAAAATTTTTCCTAAAATATAGACAAATAAAAACTTATAAAATCATACACCGCAACAAATACATCAGACACAAATAAAATAATTGAATAATGCTAAACTTGTAGAGTAGACTTTTTTGACAGATACTAAAAGTAATTTGAAAAAAATATGGGTCATGTTGCGTGAAATAAATTATGTCGAGTTTTGTTACTTGGTAGAAAATAATTACTGAATTGAAATTTAAAAGTATTTCTTAGGTACTACCGCTTATCAAAGAATAAAAGTAAATTATCAACTTACCCTTTCATACGAAAATACACTTAGGTACGCCGTTGTTTGACTGATGTATAATACTTGTTTAGAAAATCTTCAGTCAACCTGTTCGAACACGAGACGAGCTCGTGCGCAGACTCATACTGTATGATGTGATTATGATTTCGAAGATTTCGTGTACGATTGTGAGATTTCCGAAGATTTCGCAAGGATTTCGAATTGATTTCGATGATTTCGAATTGATTTCGAGATTTCGAAGTGATTTCAGGGATTTCAGAGATGATTTCGGGATTTCGAAAGTGATTTCGGGATTTCGGAGCTAAAATGTACATGTATTTCGGGAGTGGCTACCCCCGAGGGAGTAGCCACTCTACTAAAAATGTACATGTATTTCGGAAATCACAATGATTTCGGGAAATATTATTGTGATTTCGGAGATTTCGGATGATTTCCGCAATCATTTCATGATTTCGTATGATTTCGGAGAAATCTTTGCGATTTCGAATGGTTTTAGGAAAACTTTTATGAATTTAAGAAATTGTTACTTGGAAAATATTTTCACAAATCACTTGTAAAATTATAAGTTACTTGGTAACTATATTGAATATTGTTGTGTAGCTTATTGTATTGGTATTTCTTATTTACGTTAAGGAAAAAATCGAGGAAAAGTAAACGAAGATTCAAAAACAACCCTTCATTTTTTACGTAACAAACCCTGGAATCTAAGCAATTAGGTGTTTTCACTGTATGCAAATTTGCTTTTTTGATATTTTTAAAATGAAGTACTCCATACTTAAAGCATTTACCAATATTTAAACATCATTCTTTCATCTATGAATTTAAAATTTCAACAAATAAATAACAAAACTAAATAACTGAACGGGTATTATACAAAACGGGATGTGACATCATCGGTTGCATTAACATAACCTCAACTTTTAGGTTTTTTAAGTTTATTGTCATTTTTAATGATTGTATCCGCACTTCTCATTTGAAACCAGTATGGCTCCAAGCAAACATTTAAAAATTGACGCAAATGATGTCTCAATATTGTTGATTACTAAAATTACTAATTATAGGTTGGATTTCCAACCTACAAAAATCGCCTTATTTTATTAGGAGAAGATATTTAAAACTTTATGAACATTACATGGCTGTGGTACATCATAATACATCATAATATTTTTCTACTTCTATACCGAGTTTTATACTTTCTTCCAGATTTACTTTACTTTCCGTATTATCTTCTGCAAAAACGTCATCAATGTCACGTTCTGAGTCTGAACTCCAACTAGTTTCGTCGGAAGTTGTTTCAAGTTCTTCTATGGTGCTTTTTTCTTTTTTAGTTTTTTTACTTATTGTCCTTTTTTTGCAGTTACTTTCCAGGCCTTCCTCCTTATTTATTTGGTCTTTCTTTTTACTTGTCATACATCTACATCTAATTATTCGATCCGAAGAAAGATAACCTTTTTTGTCACAGAACAACCAACATAAGGTTGATTCTCTTACTATCTTCTCCTTGTTAACATTTACTCGTAAAAATCGTATATTATTATTTTCACTTTTTTTTGTGTATTACTGTAATCTTTAATGTCCAGTGATGTATAGTTTGAAAACATTTTCAGATCTTCATTTATCTCTTCGTTCTTCTTCGTTAATTATACAATTTGGAGCGTCCGAGGGAGGGTCTTTTGAGATGTCCTCAGTGTCAGATTCTGTGTCCGACGTGTCATCAGAGCTTGTGTCGAAGTCATTTTTGTTTTTTTTTCTCGTTTTTTTTTTATTTTTTATTACTGTTATTTATGCATATTCTTCTTCTTTTGGCGAGAGCACCATATTTAAGCTCCTTGCATCTTTTGTGGAATCTTCTTTTGCCTTCACTAAAATTGTTTTAATATCTTCTACTTTTGGAAGGGGGTTCGAAATATTTTTATTTATAGATGTCCTTAGTTTAGGGATATTTTCTCTAGGAAAGTCTTTGAAGAAGATCTAGCATATCAAAATTTACTACGGTGGAGTATGCACTTGTCATCGAACGTGTTTGTCGAAAAAACTTTTCGCATGGTTGACTGCTAAACAACCAAGGCAAGAATGCTTCAGGGTTTTCTTGACATTTCTCAATTAGTAGTAACGAACCATGGGCGTTTAATTCAATACAAGTATATGTGCTAGAAGTTAGCAAGTTGTTTTTAAGAGAAAAAGGTTTTTTTAGTTTGATTTGTAATTTCATACAGTATCTCCATATACGAAGTAAGAATACGGAATACCACAAGTATACACTTTTTTCGTGACTTACTAATTTATTTAAAAATGCGTCCAAAATATATCGTGTTATTATTAATAGATATTGAGTTCCAGTTGCATCTATATTTATTATAAGTTATCTTTATTATTACCTAAACCAATCTGAACTACTACAATAAGTGAATTATAACACATATTCCCTATATTATGTACTTTGTGAGCATTGATGGAAATTTTTTAAAACTGTAAATTTATTAAAATAACAGCAAGAATAAAAGTAAATTAACAACATACGAAAATACACTTAGGTACACCAGAAAACAATGGCCGTGGTTCGATTGATGTATAATACTTGTATAGAAAATCTTCAGTCAACCAGTTAGGACACGAGACGAGCTTGTGCGCAGACTCATACTGTAAGACGTGATTGTGATTTCGAAGATTTCGTATACGATTGTGAGATTTCCGAAGATTTCGCAATGATTTCGAATTGATTTCGATGATTTCGAGATTTCGAAGTGATTTCTGGGATTTCAGAGATGACGTATACAGTGATTCTCTCACTGTTAAAATGGGTGTGCCCCAAGGGACTGTATTGGGTCCAATTCTGTTCCTTGTATACATCAATAGCATCACTAAACTAAAACAATTTCAAGGCCACTTAATATCTTATGCTGATGACACTGCTATTGTATTTTCAGAAAATTCATGGGATATTGTATATAGTAATGCAGAACAAAGTTTAGCACTGATTTCTAAGTGGCTAAACTCTAGTTTATTGAGCTTAAATATCCAAAAAACGAAATTTCTAACATTCACATTAATAGCTTCTGATCAACCTACTAAAGATATACTACATATACACAATAATACATGTTTACAACAAGCAAATTGCAATTGCCCCCAAATTGGTAAAACTAATACTATCAAATATTTAGGTGTCATGCTTGACCATCATCTAAGATGGAACGAGCATATTACTTATCTCACAAAAAAAATTAGACAACTTACACATAAGTTCTTCACATTAAGAGATATATTAGATAAGAAAAATTTAATGGTTATATATAAATCGCTAGTAGAGTCATTGGTTAGATATTGTGTTATTATCTGGGGAGGGTTATGTAATAATGTACTTAATATTCTACAAACAGCCCAAAATAGTATTCTAAAGATAATTTTAAAGAAAAAAAAACTTTACTCTTCTACACAATTATATAAAGACGCTGACGTATTCAACATAAGAAATCTGTTCGCTTATCACTGTTTATTACACATGTTTGACAAAAATCCCTCACCAGCCCATCCTACATATGATACTAGGTTTGCAAAAAATAGGTCTATAGGATTGCCGTTATTCAAAAAAAGCCATACACAAAGATTTGTCTTCTATCTCGGTCCAAAGTTATATAATATTTTACCACTGCATCTAAAAAATTTAGAAAAATTTAATAAATATAAAATAGAAATAAAAAAGTTTATCACTCACAATCATGATTCTATAAAGTTTATCCTGCATTAATATGAAAATTTCGACAATTATTTCAGACTCTCGAACTGTATCTAACTATAAAAACTGTTTACTTTATTGGCTATACTTACCTGCAACCACGAATTACGTTACAAATATCCACTATCTTATCCAATTATAGTTTTCTGATTTTAAGTACTTACTACCGAGTGCTACTGTTTTGAACCCTTACTGACTTGTTTTTATTAAATATTAAATTATATTCTCCTCTCTCCTTGTTCATTTCTGTTCCTATTTTTATATATCAAGCTATGCAATCAATTTACATATCAACCGGGAAAGTATGGAGTTCACAAAACAAGCATTTTGTGCTTAGGTGATTCCATCTCTTCCTGGTTGATGCTTTGAGATGCAGGTGTCACTTATTGCATATTGCATACTGTAACCTAACTCTACTCTGTTTATTTTTGTATACATTCTTTGAAATATTTTTGAAATATTTTAATAATTAATTTAATTTAATAATAATACTAATTCACAGCAGCAACCAAATTTGTTAGTTGGCAGCTCTCGTTTCCTTTAGTTTATTAAAGTAATATTGGGCATATTATACAGTCTATAGTGTTACGTATTACGCAACAAAATTAAATGAAATGATCTATAAATCCAAATCACGTGACATCCAATACGGCGTGTGATGGAGTCGAGGGCAAATAAATATTCATTTTCATTCGTTAAACGTCTGTGTTTTTCTGTTGGCTTGGCTACGTTTCCGGAATTTAGTAAAAATATACCCGTGTTTGCCAACGACGCCATATTGAAAAACAATTTTAACAGGTCGTTGGATTCCCGAATTTATAAGTAATCGCGCGAATTAGGTAGGTTATTGATGACACTGTTTTTTTGTCAACATCAAGTGTCTGTTTTTGCTTTCTAAAAAGGATTTTTGTGTTAACTGTATTCTGAATATTATATTTTTAACCTGATACTTACCTTAAACTATTAGAGCCAAACCATACATTTGACTAATCAAAATAATCAAATAAATGTGAGAGGCTATCTTCTTATTCTTATTCCTATTCTTATTTCAGGATTTCGGAAGTGATGTCGGGATTTCGGGGCTAAAATGTACATGTATTTCGAAAGTGGCTACCCCCTCGTTAAAAGCCGTTTTCATTTTTTTACTCAAAAAATAAAATTCCAAAAAACAAAATATTTGGCATATCTACTACATTTATTGATAGGCATTTTGTGAAATTTTTTCATCCCCTTGAGTGTTTCACCAAGGGATGGAATGGGCAACCTCTAATATATTTTTAAAAATATTTTTGAAATCCATTCATTTCACATTTCAGAATAAAATATTTTTTGATTCCCTTGTTAATTCTAAAACTTTTTATTCTCTTTAAAAAATGCCGTATTACCAACCATTTTCGTGATAAAAAATAAAATTTACGCTCATGCAATTGAGTTCATTTCAATCATTACTAAACCGATATTTTAAAACTTTTAGTAGGCTGCTATAATCAAGTGGATGAAAAAAATTCAATATTTTGTTTTTTTGAATTTTATTTTTTTATTAAAAAAATGAAAACGGTTTTTAACGTATCCCTTAAAGGGAATATATGACAGTAACTTGTCAACGAAAGGTTATTTTAAAAAATGTTATATGAAGACCAATTAATTTGGGCTGAGGAATCTACAGTTAATTTTTTTCTACTTTGTTTCCGGACACCTTGTGTAAAACATTGCTTTTTTAGTTATCTACTTGAGATTATAGATTTGTTTGACGTTTGGCGCTCCAAATCGTGGCGCCCTAGGCAGTTGCCTGGGTTGCCTGGGCCTATGACCGGCCCTGTAAACATACCAAAAGCCTCCGAACGTAGGAAGTGGGGGGGATTCAGGGGGGCACGTAGAAGGTCTCGGTTTTTGGTTTTTCGCTCATATCTCGAAAACAATTAGCCCTAATCAAAAAGTGGCTATATGCAAAATTAAAGCTGACTAAATTTTCTACAATAATGTTTCTATTAATTTTTTTCGTATCTGTTATGGTTCAGTAATGAATTGTATATCTTGTGACTGCATTCTAACTTTATTATAAATTTATTATAAATTGAAAATAAATTTTAATAATCGTAGAAAAAAATTTCTTGTACAGATATCCGTTTCACGGTAGACTGAACTGAAATATCGAGTAAAAAATGTCTTTGCGTCTGTAAGTGTGTGTGTGCGTATATATCTGTGTGCGTGTGTACCGTTTCTTGTAAAAACGATAACTTCTGTTAGACTTAAAATATTTTGCTCTGAAATTAAAATAAAACGTATTTTACGTTTTATTTTAATTTCAGAGCAAAATATTACTAAGCATACAAAAATAAGAAGATGCATAAGATTTCTAAACCGGGTGTATGTTAGGCCAACCAACTTTATTTAAATTAGATGACATATCAGTGTTATCCTAAAATATGGTATATTACAGATATATCAATTTCAATAAGGATTATTGTAATATGCTGTTTTATAAATTTTAATCAAATATTTTAAGGCTAACAGAAGTTATTGTGTTTACAAGAAGCGGTATACACGCACACATAGATATGCATGCACACACACTTACAGACGCGCAGACATTTTTTATTCGATATTTCAGTTCAGTCTGTTGTGAAACTGATATCTACAAGAAATTTTTTTCTACGATAATTATTAAAATTTATTTTCAATTTATAATAAATTTATAATAAAGTTAGAATACAGTCAAAAGATATACAATTCATTACTGAACCATAGCAGATACGAAAAAAAATAATAGAAGCATTATTGTAGAAAATTTAGTCAGCTTTAATTTTGCATATATATTTTTGATTAGGGCTAACCGTTTTTGAGATATGAGCGAAAAACCAAAAATCAGGACCTTCTTCGTGCTCCCCCGCATCCCCCCTACCTCCTACGTTCGGGGACTTTTGGTATGTTTACCTCCTAAATAGTCCAAACACAGCCCTCTAGTCAAAAATTGTGATCTCAGCATTTCCCTCTTGTAACCATTCATTGACTGGACTAATCAGTACAAAGCAGTATTCAATCTATCCCTTGAAATAAATATTTAGGATTTTGCAGAGTGAGAGGGAAATATGCGTTTATTTTCGATTTATTATAAATATTAAAAAAATTATAAATGGTATAATCTTTAGAATTGTTTCAGATACTTCCCATTGCTCTAAGGAATACAAGCATATAAGAGTATTATCATAAATGTTTTATATAGTTAAATGCCATACTCTAATAATGAAATTAGGAACTATTTCCATTGACAAATTACAATATTTAAGTGCAACAGAAATTTACAATGAAAAATATATATAGTTGTATTTGGTAGAACAATAATAGCAAGTATATAAAAGAGTTTTAAAGATAATACTATGTTTGATTTTTTAAATATTTATAATAGATCGAAAATAAACGCATATTTCTCTCTTACTCTGCAAAATCCTATCCTTAAAAAGAATGTAATGAGCAGAAGCAATTTAAATCCATATCAACAAATATCTTTATTCCAATATTTTTTAATTAGCCTTGCGCTATTATTAATATTGTTCAGGCCCCCCGTATGGGGAGGTCTATAGGGTACTGAGAGAGAATTTTGTTAATTTTTTTTAATTTCTTCCTTCCGCTCATCAATTATTAAGCGCGGGGGTCGTTGGCTTCTGAGGGGCTCGTACCGACGGCCCGCGGGCCCGCCAGAGATTTTGACAAAAAATTTTTTCCCGCTCATCAATTTATTAGGCGCGGGGGCCCGCCAGTGAATTTGGTACCGGAGCCCATGATTTGATGCTTGATGCGGGGGGCCTGATATCGTTTGATTCTTTTGTAGGTGAGTAGCATTCATTAGTCCAAAATTCGACTGTTCGTTATCAAAAGGCAAACATTTTATTTTGTGTATATTTCCTACTGCGACAAGATCGACATTGATCGCCATTTGGAAAAACCCTGTTGCAATATCTAGTTGGTGTCGTTGTCCATTTATTTTATACTGTATACGTATACGTGATGTCTGTGACATGATTATTAAAAGATTATTATCAGTTCTAAAATAAACTCTGTAAGGAAAGTATTCCGCGGAATTTCTGATATCCGTTAGGTTTTATCTGTTCGTTTTATTGGAAAATATGTTTATGAATTTGTACAATATATCGAAATTTTATATAGATATATAAATAAATAGATAAACTAGATTATTCATTATAGTAATGGGCCTTTCCCGCTATTTTTTTTTATTGTGTTATTGGAAAGATCCTATCAAAATATTAATATAACGCATAAAATACTACAGAAAATATTCAAATATTACCTAAATCAAGAGCAGATTTAAACGATAGCATTCGGGCGGCAATGTGACGTCATCATAACCACACCAATCAAATATGATCTTAAACCGCTGCCAGAATTAGCTATAAAGGTGCATTCTCAAACCAAGTTCCCAAACAATCTCACTTGCGTTCTGTTTTCCATATCTTGCAATTCTATTGGTGCCTGAAGTACATTTATGAGGAACCACCAATAGAATCTCGTAAAGTAAAGTGCTAACGTTTAATTGAGAACGTCCGTTTATAATCCCGATTGACATTGCGTAAAAGTAAATGTTGTGATTTCAATCTAAAGAGACAAATAAAGTATAAAATCAAGCCCGCTAAAAGGAAGTTAGTAACAATATACACATACGTTAAAATGATCTTCACAACAGAAAAATCCAGGAGCAGTATAAACAACACCAGGAACTTTTGCAACTTTCCACCACAATTTTCGAATTTTCAAATTTGTTGGGACGCGCAAAAATAACTTGGTAGTATTTTCACTAGTGATTGGACACACTGGTACAAAACAAACCCTTGTAAGCGGCATTTTCTAATTATAAAATAAAATTACGTAAATATCGTATCAAACATAAACAATAGAAAGTGAGGTTATCGAATATGATTTGAGCATTTCAGTACAGCGTTGCCAGATGATACTGATATTATACCATATGTGAACCAAAACGATCAAAAATAGAGAATATAAACATGATATATGGATTTTAGACTCAGACAGTGAAAGGTTGACAGAATTTTTGTTTTTATTTAGCATCAGGTTAACGAAGAGTACATTGTAATTAAAAAAAATGGTCTATTCAAACTAGACAGTTGATATCGGAAATACGATGTTCACATGAAAAGACGTACACCTGGCAATAGACAACTTCCCTTTAAAAATACGACTTTTTATTGGTCTAATCAGACTGACGTTGCAAGCTCGCGCCTTAGAACTCATGTTTCAAATTAAGTGAAATAAAACTGATTTAGTAAAGTAAATATTTGGTAGAACATACAAAATTGCAAGAAACTAAATTAATATAAAATTATATTATAGTTTATTATATGGTTTGGTCGTGGTGAAATAGTAAAATTCAGTCATGCGGGAAAGGCCCATTATTATGACTGGTATTAGAGTTAGAGACTATACACAGTTCGCAGACTGTAATATTAACAGTGGCGCAACAATAAAAAATCTAATGGATTTTTTTCTATTTTCCTAACAATTTGGCTATCATTACGTAGTTTGATTTATGTTGGAATATGTACCCAGTTCTAAAAAGGGTCTCGCCGCACACTGGGCAATTTTCGAGGTGGACAAAAATCTGTCTAAATGAGCTCAAAATAGGCGTTGAAGAGGTTGAAACATAAATTTCGCGTTAAAACTTTGAAATATTATGAAAGAGGTAATATTATACATGTGAATAGACTAAAAATAGTAAAAAAAATCTAAACACTAAGGGGGTGGCCTTTTAGGTTGAAAAATAAATTTTGGGATAAAATTTTGAAACTTTTTGAGGGGGTTGGAAAATTTATTTCGATATAAAATTCTGAGGGAATATGATAACATCGTACATGGGAATACATAAGAAATAGTAAACAAATTCTAAGTACTAAGGGGGAATTTCTGAGGGGTTGAAAAAAAATAAATTTCATTTAAAAATTGTACAATTGGATCTAATTAGAACGACTAAAATCTTTTCCCTAACAAAATTAATAACATGGATTATATCGGGCCAAGAAGCGGTACAAGGTGGAGTAGGTACGAAAAATTCGGAATACCACTTGAAGGGAGGCAATTTTAACAGACACGGCATACTTGTGAAATATTAAAAGAAAATTGTTTTGACATCGTCATTTGTTAACACTGAAATTATTATACTGAACTGAATTTGAATTACACTGAAATTATATATTATTATTTTTTAAAACTGTTGAAGATATGAGCATCCTGTTCAAAATATCCCTAATTAGTATTCATCCTTGAACATTTTCTTGAGTGAAACAATCTTATGTACTTATAATCTTTATGGCTGGCCTCCAAGACATCTTGAGATAGCTGTCCCATGCATAAAGGTAGTTCTTCCCTATGGACAGTTAGTAAGGTGTGTGTGTGTGTGTGTGTGTGTGTGTGTGCGTGTGTGTGCGTGCGTGTGTGTGTGTGTGCAGTGAGAGCGGTTTTGTTGCGACTATCTGTAAAGAAAGGGCTCTATATATAAAAAAGGATCATTAGCTGTATTTTTCTGTGCTTGACCTTTAAGTTCTAAACTAACTTTCAAAAAAAGAACGTAGCGGTACTCGGTGGAACTTTTTTTGTAACCTCCAAACAATATAATTGGTTATTAAAATTATTTACTTAAATTGCGTCTGACAAATTCAACGATTTCTCTATAATAGCTTCACAGTAATCGATGTAATAATACAAATAAGACATACATACCTCCAGCTGCACAATCCATGTCGAAATATTGTTGATACTTTAATCAAACAGATAGAAATATACAAGTTACTGCGTCGATGTTTTGGACACAACTGATTCAAGCGCAGTCAACAGGAGGAACGATCACTTTAGGACCGCCATTGCCCATTTATTATTACAAATACAAATAAAACATAGGCAACTTTAGGAGCACAAGTTGTTAAAAAAAACATTTTAGTATATATTAGCTATATTTTTACTCTGAGAAAAATTGACTTTTGTCCTTCTAATCTAAGCAAATTGCCCAGTGCGCGCCTGTTAAGTATAATATACCCAGCGGCTTATTGGGCTATTCATTCACATAAATGTTGCTTATGACTAGAAATGCTCAAAAAAATATATAATAAACCTTTATCCCCTATATTACCAGAGTTACGGGGGTAACAACCCTCAACTTTAAAATTATTATTTTTTAAAACTGTTGAAGATAATTAATTGAAATTAATAGGAGACGTTGATATAAAATAGCTTTATATTTTAATTTTTTTTTACAATCCTATTACGTCATTTAATATATATAAAAAAAATAATTTAATTTTTGAGGGTACTGTTTTTATATCAACCCCTTGAGTGACACCTACCAAATAAATCTATATTATTTAACACTAACATAGTTATCGTGTGTAAAAATTACTTCAAGGTCAGATTGGTGGAAGATGCTTAAAAATATAAATCTAAGTAAAAAAACTAGGTGCGAAGACCTAGACCACTTAATTCTTACTCATTTGGAAGCTAATGATCGAAGAAATATACTATTACTTTTAGCTTGGCTCTCAATTTTTTTTTTTTTGTTTAAGAAATATTGATTTAATAGACAATATGGTTAAGTCATTTTAATTAATCCACAGTAATATCTCCCCTACACGGAAAAAAAGCTCCACTAATTACAAGATTAATAGACTTTATCCAAGAATATCTTAGTTTCACTATTCCTCAAATAAAATAATTCTTACTTCTAGTATTATCTTATTCTTAAATAATGAGATTAGCTTGTTCTCCATTTAAGAATAAGCCGTTATTGAATCGAGGAAAGCGTAGTGGTTGTGCAGATAGATCTCGTTCTAAGTATATCTTGTTCTTATTTCAATGATGCTTCATATTTACTATAATACTGTCATATTTGAAAAGAGTTTATATTTAGAGCTTATATGGACGTGGAAGTAAAACAGAAAAAATAAACATTTTTGCGACTATTTTTTTCAGCATCCATGGCAGGAACAAAAAAAAAATTCCTAGATTTTACACTTGTGTTTGAACGCACTTTGCTTTGGTCAATTCAAAAATATCGAATTAAAAAATTTTTAAAGCTGAATTTTATATTTTTTGCGGAGCCTGTATGCTTTACCTACATTTCAACAATGTTAAAAGAGGTTTCTTTTCAAGCAATTTTTTGTCAAGAGTAAAATTATTGTACCTGTGAGGCTCTCACGTTAATCACTTGCAATAATTTCCGGTACTCGAAAAAGTTCGATGGGAGTAGTATTTGTAATTAAGTAATTACAAAAATATTGTAAAGAAATCAAGGATAGCGTTTTTTGGCCTTTCACCGCTTGCGTAGTTTAAACGGTAATAGATATGACAAAAAGGGTACTGGACCTTTTTTTTTTTGTAGAGCGTTGAAATTTCTCCAAAAAATTTAAGACGGTATATTTATATATATTTATTTATACTATAGTTTAGGAGCTCCAGGCGCTCGCGTGCAATCGTGGAAATTACAATTTTTCTCCCTATTGTCCAGGTTCAGGATTTTTCAGATAATTTAAATATTGCTATAAGCAGTTCAAATCAAATGTATTTTTTTTTTCTTAAAAAAATTATTATTTATTGTTACAATATTGCTCCAATGTTGAAGTATAATATTTTGTTTATAAAATGTAAATTAATATTAAGGATCGAAAAGTTGCTGATTTTTTCTCATACTCATTTTGATGGTGCTATTAAAAAAATTGTAATTTTGAATACTAGTATTAAAAAAATAGCAAATTTTAAACCATTATTCGAAAAAAAAACACAATTTAAAAAAATAAAGCTCTACAAATTGTTTATAACAATTAGTTTATTTAAAAATAATGAAAATAAAAAATAACAATTTTTTCAATAGCACCATCACAAAGAGCATGCAAAATTATAACTTTTCGTTCGTTGATAGGTATTAATTTTTTATACTTTATAAATAAAAAAATACATTTCAACTCTTATTTTTTTTAGAAGAAAATCAAGGAACCTGATTTGAATTCTTAAAAGCCCCATCGAGTGCTGAAAAAATATTATTGAAAGTGTATGTTTTGAATTGATTTAAATATTTTTAAACTTCATTATTATTATTATAGCCAAGGCCGCTTGGAAAATGCCGAAGAATGATCATCATTACGTTTGCGTACGGGCAGCTGTAGATCCTAAACTATGATGGATGCCCTTGCAGACTTTTTTGTGGAAAATGCCATGGTCTACAAAAAGGTTCAGTGCACTTATGTCGTATCTATTACCGTTCTCGCTACGTAAGCGACGAAAGGTTAAAAATCACTATCCTCTAATTCTTAACAATGTTCGTATAACTTTTTAAACAAATTGGATGACCTTAAGAGTAATCACAAATACTATTCCTATCGAGCTGAATCGAATGGCTCCAAAAAATAACGTTTTCAAGCAAGTGGTTTTACCAATTCCATTGCACTATATGGTATTTCTTCCTTATTCCACTATTTGCATATCACACATCAGAGAAAACAAAACCCTTGAACCATTCACTGTTAAATGATTCTCCATTAACTGCACACAACACAACGAAAGCGGCAGGCGCCATGATAAAGGTCCGTCGACGCTTGTGCAGAAAATACCATTTGAGAATAAGGGTACTCGAAGCAAAGTAAATAATCTTGTTTGAGGTTAACAACCATTTCTCTGAAGTATATAGTAAGTTTTATTCAAGAAGAAATAGTATTGTTAAAAATTAGTGTATTTGAAGCAAATCGAATATTGAACCTTATATAGTTTTCTATCAAGAATACCTTTTAATTATCTGGAATTGAACTTTTCTCTTAAATGAATACGAATTTTAATCTTAACCTAAATATAAAATATTCTACCTGAATAAAATGATGCTTGGAAGTCAACACCATATAAATATTTGATAGAAATATCGACTATTATTTTTAACCTAGACTTGTATCAAATTTAAAATTTCAAGAACAAGACTACTCTTGGAGACAGTATATAATAGGATTTTTTTCCGTGTAGCCCAGACGACAGAGAACATTTTATAGTGAAACCCACAAAAATTTGCAAACTGAATAATTTTTTTTGTAAGTGTATAGAATACTATCCTGAAAAGTTTACATTTCGCTCGGATGCAGAAAATAAAAAAAAAAGTGAAAAAAAATTTTAATCCATTTTTTCAGAATTTTGAAATTAAGTCAGGGTAGGAAAAATAAAAAATACAGGTGGATAGACCACGTGTTTCTGAACAAAAAATATTTCAATAAAATGTATCGCTAAAGCCACGGTATTCCTGGAAAAAAATAATGAAGCAACTTTGTCACTCTGCGCGGCCAGCGGTTAAATGCACACTAATGGAACCTCTAAAATTGTTAGCTGTTCTGTCGAGTAAAATAAAGCTTTTTCCCCTTTCTGATTAAATATTTTTAACATTTTTCTTAGTGAATAGGAGGATAAATAGTGAGTATGGAAGGAAAATATATAATTATGAACGCACACACAGACACCACACATTGCCGCTAAATCGCTCGCATGAATTTTTACGTGCCTTTACTGTATTGTATTTATTACAGGTACGCACCTATCCACATTTCAGCTATATCAAATGGATTCCTTATACATTTGTTACTGTACTGGAAAAGTTCCAGAATTTATATTCAAAACAATCAAAGATATTTTGTTTCATAGTAGAGCAGCGATTTCTTAAGTCTATCGTGTCGTTTTTTTTTTTGGCGTAGAACCAGTTCAAACATATTAGGTTCTTTTGAGTATGTCACCGGGCATATGATATCATATTTTACGACATTTTTTTGTGGTCTCGAACTTTTTAAATCAATAAAAAGTAAAAAAAATTATTTTTAAAGAAAATTGTTTTTTTTTGTTTCCACCGCCATATCTTTAAAACTATTAAAGGTACCGAAATTTGTTTTGTGTCAAATTAAAGCACACACTGTAGCGCTTTTACCAATATAAACGGTTTGGGCACAATTCGCACTTTCATTTCTCTAAAAATCAAATAAACTAAAAATACATATTTTGTGTATTGAAATCTTCACCAATCGATAAACTTTTTTATTTTTGAAAATATTTGCATACATGCAGCGAAGAAAATAAAGCCTAATAATCACAAAAGTTTTTGAAAAAATATGTTTTTGCCTAAAGTGTACCGTTTGGCAACAGCGATTTTTTTAATCAGCGCGAAACGCGACATTGGGACGCAATTAATACACCTCGCATGCAGGTTGGTCAGATCGCGTAGAAGTAGCGTTAGTTGAATCTAGATTAATATATGGCATTCTAGGTTGGGGTGGAGTTGCTTACTGTCATCTAAAAAATTAGATATCATTCAGAAAAAATGTGCCACCCCCTCTCAGGGGGTGGCATCCAAGGGTTTCGAAATTACCTTTAAAGTTTAAAATACCATTTTTTTTCTAAAACAAGTGCTTTAAATGAGCAAAAAAGAATTTGAGCATTTAGGTAATGCTACATTTTAACGAAAAACTGTGTTTGAGATAATTTTTTTAGATTATTGGCTAATTAGAGTAACAAAACGAGTAAAAAATAATTTGAAAGCGCAATTAATTGTCTTTAATTTCCTTTCTTAGCATGCGTCACAATTTCTGAGGTATTTAACATTTAAACCGCATTTTTCGTCTTATGAACGTTCGGATGCCATTTGTAAACTCATATCTCCGAAACTATTAAATCTATGCAAATAAATAAACAAGCGAAATTCATTATTATTAGTTTATGAGCTTTATTTTTGGTCTCTACACATTTTTGAACAAAACTAATATTTATTGAGATATTTGGAATAGGAAAAAAAAATACGTTTTATCGAAAATACCTTTATAGTTTAAACTGTATTTTTTCTAAAGCAAGTGCTGTATACGAACCAAAAAATTTGAGCATCTACGTCATGCTGTATATTAATGAGAAACCGTGTTTGAAATTATTATTTTTTAATTACTGGCTAATTACAGTAACAAAATGGCGACGTTGTTATTAAAATAATGTGTAGACGGACATTGCTTCGGTCATAACTTCTTTGTTTTTTATGCTACATAAACAAATAAAAAAATAGTTAAGAGCTTAATTAATAACCTATTATTGTATCTATTAGTATCCTTGGCGTAGGTATCACAGTTTCTGAGATATTTAACTCTCACTCTAAATAGTTATCTTACGAACACTTGGATGCCAAATGTAAACTTAAATATCTCCGAAATTATTAATCCTACATCAATAAACAAAAAATATAATTAATTCCCAGTTTGTACTTTCTGTAATTGGTCTATAACGTTTTTTCGATAAAGTAATACTTTTTGAAATACTTGACGAAAGCCGTTTAGAAATACCTTTTTTTAAGCTAAAATCGCAATTTTGAAGTCGTTATAACTTAAAAACTTCAATTTATGTGAAAAATTGCATAGAACCTTTTCTTCTTAAAATATGATTGTACTTCATATATTTTTTAAGTGCCGCCCCCTCAAAGGGGGTGGCATTCTCCCCCTATAAATTAACAAGCCCCCCGCTCAATATAGAAACTTTTCTGCGAAACATTTACTATTATACTGCCAAAAATGAACGAAATCCGTTCAATATGACATTACTTCGAAGTTTTTTTTACCTCTAGGTACTGTACTACTACCACCTGTCTTTTTATTATTAAAAGGAGACTATTTAATATTTATTATACAATTTCTTAATATTAACAACATATGATCAATACTACTGTACAATATATGAAATATTGAACAATAATATTGATCCACTAGATGCTTTTGATCACTACTGGTTTTGTACCTATTGATATAAGTTAAACTATTATATACACCCCGGCCGGGATCGTCAGATCGTTGCAGTCGGCAGGCTTGCTACAGCCGAGCGCGCAAGAATATGACTTTGGCCCGTTAAAAAAAATCGCTGACTCAATACTATGAACGGGACATGAAAAATTTTTATCCTAAAAACTTTTTTCAACTATTGGCTTCAATTTGTACGCAGCATGTATATACAAATTTTCATAAATAAACTTTTTTCTCGATTGCCTAAAATTACGTTACTGAAAATAACAAGTTTGAGTTTCCTATTATTTTACCAACTTAAAAAAAAATAAATCGGGTTCACATGGGACGTTGTTCGAAGCGCTATTGTGTCTACTTTAATCTAAAAAAAAAAAATAGCTTGATAGTACAAATATTTTCAGAGATATAGCGGTGGAGACGTTAAAAAACATATTTCATTAAAAATCTATTTTTTTGAGTTTTTCCGAAATAAAAAAGTTCTCGACCACCGAAAAATGTCGTAAAAAACGATTTCGTGTACACGATTATCTTACTAAGAATCCCACTAAGTCTGGTTTGGTTCTACGCCGGTTTTTTTTTTCTCGAAAACTAAGCGGCTTTACTTCCAGATTTTACTCTACTATAGTTTAAGGGTAAGATCGAGAAAATCGCAATTTGTTATCATGATCTAATTGATCATATTTTCGAAAAAATGCATACAAGTAAACGATTTTGTGTTTGAACATTAGAAAAGTATACATTTTTTCTGAAATAGTGATATTTTATGTTTTCCAATGGGTCCAATTTCTGGACAAGTTACAGCCTTCAATATATATATTTATCCAAAAAATCATTAAGCAAGGAAATTAAAATGATTTGAGATGTACTTTTTTTTTTAATCCTCGTTACTACAACTTAATAAACCATAATAATTATGAAGCGTACACACTTTTTAACAGTTCTCAATGAAGAAAGAATTTTTTTGAAGGGCTTTTATTTTTTTCTATATTCTTTATTGCGACGATTGAGTTCGGGCGTGATAATATATATATAAGTATATTTTTCCCATCCATCCTTTGCTTGTATTGTTTAAAACAAAAAAGCATCAGAAAGCTACAATTTCCATATTTTAGATGAACCAACACTCATATTCAAATTCTGACAATTTAGTGACATGTAATTCAGTGCGTCGGTGTCACAGTCATGCGTATTCAAGCGCGCGCGCGTATGGATCTCGCTCCGAATTATAAATTTACACTTGACCATTTTTTTCCGGGAAAACCGTGGCATGAACGATAGATTTTGTTATTTTTTATTCACAAATACGTGATCTATCTATCTGTATTTTTTATTTTTTTCTAACTTGGTTTAATTTCAAAATTTTGAAAAAATGAACGAAAAAAATTTTTTTTTCACTTTTTTTATGTTCTGCATCCGAGCGAAATGTAAACTTTTCACAAACTCATTATAAACAAATTATTCAGTTTGCAACTTTTTGTGGGTAAATACCTTCATCGACTGGGCTACACAGGAAAGGACACTAGCGAAAAATGTTTCAGACAAAAGTTGTTCCGTTCAGAGGGCAGAACAATTTTCCATCCTGATGAGCGGGGGGTGGGAGTAACTTGAATTTTCAATGGCACTCTCCATTTTTTATCGCGTATTCCGATTCTACGAAAGAAATTGCATAACTTTTGTACCAAACATTTTTTTCTCTCCCCACCCCGATCAGATGGGAATGGCAGGGGATGGAATGGATGGGAACCTGCAGGCGAACATCTCTGAACTAGGGCATTTTTAGGAAAAATGTTTCAAACAAAAGATGTCCCTCTGTGAAGTAAACAACTTTTGTTTGAAACATTTTTGCTAAAAATGCCCTAGTTAGGAATGTTCCTCTGCAGGTTCTTGAAAATTCAAAAGTCACTCCGCTCATCAGGGTAGGGGGGAGAAAAAAACGTTCGGTTCAAAAGTTATTTAATTTCTTGCGTAGAATCAGAATACGCGATCAAAAATGGAGAGTACCATTAAAAATTCAAAAGTTAGCCCCACCCCCCCCGCTCATTAGGGTGAGCCCTCTGAACGGAACAACTTTTGTCTGAAACATTTTTCGCTAGTGTCCTTTTCTGAGGAGATATTACTGTGGATTAATTAAAATGGCTTAACCATATTGTCTAAGCTAATAAAATCAATATTTCTTTAAGCAAAAAAAAATAATTGAAAGCCAAGCTAAAAGTAGTAGTATATTTATTCGATGATTAGCTTCCATACGAGTAGGAATTAAGTGGTCTAGGTCTTCGCACTTAATTTTTTTTTTTTTATTACCTAGATTTATATTTTTAAGCATGTTCCACCATTCTGACCTTGAAGTAATTTTTACACACGATAATTATGTTAGTGTTAAATAATATAGATTTATTTGGTAGGTGTCGCTCAAGGGGTTGATATAAAAACAGCACCCTAAAAAATTATTTTTTTTATATATATTAAATGACGTAAAAGGAATCTAAAAAAAATTAAAATATAAAGCTATTTTATATCAACATATCCTATTAATATTATATATTTTATTGAGCATTCTTAGTCATAAGCAACATTTCTGTGAATGAATAGCTTAACAAGCCGCTGGGCCTCTTAGGCCTCTTGCATGTGTCGTATATTTTAAATTAATTTATATATATATATATATATATATATATATATATATATATATATATATATATATATATATATATATATATATATATATGGCTAGATGGCGCCTTCGATTTATTTTGCATGTTGCCAGTCTTAAGACTACGAACATGTACCTATACATCGGAAATCTCGTTGCCAGTCACTGCATGCCTACCTTGCATTGATGAGAGCCAACAGCTCGAAACTGCAGTCTGCAAGTGGTGTGTATTGGCTGACACAAGAGTTCCTTTAATTAGGAATAAATCTTTCGGTCGGTGTTCTCTAAAATCGAATTACAGCGTTTCGTAGTAATATGTGATTATTACACTTAACGTGCCAGACTTGCAATTTGTTGTAGTCTGGTCAATTTCCTTATTTTTGAAATAAGGATGTATAGAGGGTTGCTTCAGAGAGAAATTACGTTTAGTAAATACTCTGCCCTCTAGAAGCATACTTTGAACATTTGCTGCCCATCTCAGGCTAACCAATTCGATTGTAGTGAACAGCGACCGCTAGATGGCGCCTTCGATTTATTTTGCATGTTGCCAGTCTTAAGACTACGAACATGTACCTATACATCGGAAATCTCGTTGCCAGTCACTGCATGCCTACCTTGCATTGATGAGAGCCAACAGCTCGAAACTGCAGTCTGCAAGTGGTGTGTAGTGGCTGACACGAGAGTTCCTTTAATTAGGAATAAATCTTTCGGTCGGTGTTCTCTAAAATCGAATTACAGCGTTTCGTAGTAATATGTGATTATTACACTTAACGTGCCAGACTTGCAATTTGTTGTAGTCTGGTCAATTTCCTTATTTTTGAAATAAGGATGTATAGAGGGTTGCTTCAGAGAGAAATTACGTTTAGTAAATACTCTGCCCTCTAGAAGCATACTTTGAACATATATATATATATATATATATATATATATATATATATATATATATATATATATATATATATATATATATATATATATATATATATATATATATATATATATATATATATATATATATATATATATATATATATATATATATATATATATATATATATATATATATATATATATATATATATATATATATATATATATATATATATATATATATATATAATATATATATATATATATATATATATATATATATATATATATATATATATATATATATATATATATATATATATATATATATATATATATATATATATATATATATATATATATATATATATATATATATATATATATATATATATATATATATATATATATATATATATATATATATATATATATATATATATATATATATTTGTCCTGCAAATAATGCTGCGTCCGTACATGTGCACGATACCATACACTACTGCGTCCTGTACAATACTGCGTCTGTATACCGGACGCAGTATTGTTTTCCCGTGTTATCTTCAACAAATCTCTGAAATGGTCGATTTTCAGCACCTCAAAATGTTCTTCATCTCCTGGGTTATATGTAAACATAGAAATGAGTTCTGTTTCGTTTCAATTGAGCAAAATATCGACCCAAGTTTTTTTTGGATTCGGACGCAGTATCATATGTTCCGTAAAACTAAAAGTATATTTTTAGTTCCATCGAATTATGTTTGGGGGCGCATAGATTTGTGAACATAAATATACTTCAAATATTCTCTATTCAAAAATCGTATAATGCTGCGTCCGAGATTTGACAACACCGGCACTATTAAATATCCAGTTATTCTTTCATGCTTACTTGGAAAGCCGGAGTTCAGACGAGTGTAAAATTTTCGTGAACATTTATATAAGTTTACAAGTAATTATGTTTCATATTTAAACAGTTATCTTCTCACTTATAATCTGAATGTTTTTATCACAGAAATTTATTTTCAGGAAGTGAAATTAATTTCAACGGAAAATAATTTACAAATATTTAGTTATATATAATCATAAAAACAATACCTCCTCCAAAATTAAACTGGTAAGCCGTTACTTTGTGGTAATTAATTATGATGATATAATAATGAAACACCAACATTAACATTTACTTTATTTTTTACCGCCAAATTATTGTAACTTGCACCTTACTGCAGTTCGGCACTCATCGTGACATTTTCAGATGATTAAAGTGAATGAACATACAAAGGCAGTCAGTCTACAGGACATTATGCTAATTTTATGATTACTGTTTTGAATAAGGAAATAGGAGAATTACAGACAATATTGTGAATGTAAATAGGATTAGAAATATTAATAAGATATTGTAGGTAATATTCTAGGTATGCTAAGTTAGGAGCAACAAAAATCTATGACTAATATAAACTACTTTTGGTTATTTTATTTACTCTTATTAGGTTATATACTAATTAATAAACTGCTTTTGAACAATTTATAGTATCCATAAACAAATAGCGTGAGTTATATTGAGTGAGTTATTATAAATGATAGTGCCAATCATCTGTATCTTCATGCCTAGCCTATCGACGTAACGCGCTTCACGAAGGTGTGGCTCTGTCCGAGAGAAATCCTTAAATTAAGTTAAGTTAAATTTTACAGTTAATTTTATTAATAAACAAACTGAGTACCTAATTAAAATAAAATTTTCTCAATCTAATATTTATTGTTATAATCGTAGATAAAGTATAGTATTCAACTTGCGGTAATGGTAATAACCCACTTGATGAATTACAGCACTTGCCTGCGGCTCATGCTGTAAACTTCATTTGCGTGAGTTATTATCTACAGTACCGCTCGTTGAATAATATACTACAAGTTCATCAAATAGTGTGGTTTATTATAAGTCTAATAACTATAAATAGAACCATTATTATACCTTTTTGTTTGATAAAAAGGAAGGTTGAAATTTTAGGTTTTTCCAGAAACGGTTAGATGCATGATGCATGAAATTTGGCTGACATATTTTTTGTTGCAATCTATTAGATCGTGTTAAGACGAAATTTCGATTTTCACTTTTTGAAGAGGTCAAAACGGGGTAGTAGATGGTTTAAAGCGCACCTGTATTTTTGAAATCGCGTAAGTCAGAAACGTGATTATTCGAGCGATGGACACTTCTGAGAAAATAAGAAGACACGCACGTATTTGACGGTTTTCAAAAAGGGACCTCCGAACGGGTGAACGGGGAGGGGGAGGTTTTTTAAGCCTTCCGGAAATGGTTAAACCCAGAATCATGAAATTTGGCATAAATACTTTTTATTAGAATCTGTTAGACACGAGTAGGACAAAATTTCGATTTTCACTTTTTAAAGTGGTGAAAACGGGGGTGGTAGATGGTCTAAAGAGTACACGTATCTCTGAAATCGCGTAAGTCAGAAACGCGATATTCCAGCGATAGGCTTTCCTGAGGAAATAAGGAGACACGTATTCGAAGGTTTTTAAAAAGAGACACCGCGAACGAGTGAACAGGGAGAGGGATGTTTTAAGCATGAAATTTGACACATACCCGCCCATGTGTTCTATTGTGAATTAAAATAATTATTTTTTCGTTTAACTCGCTCTAACACAAAAAAAGAATAATGGATTGTTATCAAATTGCGATGTGCAATGGGTTTCCCCGAGTACTATAGATGCGCAGTGGATTTCCTCGAGTACAATGGATGCGCAGTGGATTTCCTCGAGTGCAATGTATGCGCAGTAGGTTTCCCCGAGTACTATGGATGCGTAGAAGTTTCTTGAGTGCGCAATGAATGCGCAGTAGGTTTCTCCGGGTACCATGAATGCGCAGTGGGTTTCCACGAGTATTATAGATGTGCAGTGGGTTTCCTTGAGTACAATGGATGCGTAGTAGGTTTCCCCGAGTACCATGCGTACCATGATCCTCAATTTTAACCAAACTTTGATTTAAGAATGTTGGGTTATTCCTATTGTTGTGTTAAATTTGATTCGTTTAGAGTCGTTTGGTTAAGATTGTTGGGTTGTAGGGAACACGGTTTCAAATTCATGTCACCTTAAAATGGCTATAACTTTGCGAGGAAACATCATAGATGACCACTCGAAAGCTTATTTTAAAGAGGAAGGATGTTACTAAATGATATATTTATTAGAAATAAGCTGAAAATTTTTTTGGGTTCTAGACACAACTTCAAAACTTGCTAAAAAAGTCATTTTTTAAGTACTTAACCTCAAATATTTCAAAATCCTGACGTGATGCGCCAATTCTGAGGCCAGATTCGGATTCAGCGCGAAAAATTACTTCTGAAATGACCTTAGCTGCACAACAACATTCATGACCTGTGTTATTGAACTGTCAAACTGGATAATATAAGTGAAAACATCCCTAAGGGATCTTATCAGTGTAATTTTGTTCTGATTGGTTGTTTCAGCACACGTGATTAGAAATTAGCGAATTAAATTGCTATTTGAGCTAAAAATTTTCAACAAGTTTTTATTTCCCAGTCAGTACCACTAAAAAGTGTTAAGCTCTCGGAATTATTATTCAATGAAAATTGTATTGAAACTGTCTTTGTTTTATTTAGAATTAGGTTATTATTTTGAGACCAATGTATGATTTCTTGATAAAATCTTTCAGTGTTTTTTTTTCTTCAATTAGGTTGTTGCCGGTAACTAGAATGTTTGTATCATCAGCATAACAGATCACATGAACATTTGGTATCTTTTGTTGATGGCTGACCACATAGTTAGTAAATATTATATATAAAAGTGATCCCAAAATTGACCCCTGTGGAACTCCTTGTGTAATATCACAAATATTACTTTCAACTCCACCGACCATTTTTACAATTTGTGTCCTGTTGTCTAAATAGGAGGAAAATATTTGTAAATCAGTTAGTCGAATACCGTATAGTGCTAGTTTGGTCTTAAGCAGCTGATGGTCTACCAAATCAAAAACTTGTGAGAAATCTTCGAAAAGACCCACAACTGATTTCTTGTTGTCTAAGCTTTAATGATTTTGTGATGAAAATAACACAACGCAGACTTGTTGCTTTTGTTTGTAGTGAAACCATGTTCAGCAGGAGACAGTAACATATTCCGATGTAAAAAATCTGATAATTGCTCCTTGAGATGGAGTTCTAAAATTTTAGAAATTCTACATAGTAGACTAATGGCTTCATAATTATTATTATAGTCATTTGGATCTCCCTGCTGGTATAATGAAGATACTATGGCTCTTTTAAATTTACTGGAAAATATGCCTTTCTCTATAGAAATGGACCGCTTATCGCATATTTGCATTTTTTATCCAAATTATTAGAAATATCATGACCATTAGAGTTTGGAGACTTTAATTTATTTACAAGAAGTTCAACATCCTTAGTTGAAACTGTAGATATATAGAAAATAAATCTCCTCTTTTCCCAATAATATTTGGTTTCTGGTTTAGAAAAGAATTAAATTAAATAAATTAATTAAATTGATATTAAATATGAGTACAAAAACTTTTATCTTCATAAAAACAGTTTTTAAAAATTCTAACGCGGTAAAGTGTTGAAGCCATCTTTTTTTACTAATTTTGTTGTGTTGAAAACGAATCCGTTGCCAATTTTGCCAGTCTAGGGAGCACATTAAAAGACGACCCTTATTTGGGCGCCATAAAGTGAAGGTTCTCATGTTCCCAACCCAAAGTCATTTAAATAATTAAAGAATTTTTTAATTTAAAAACAAGTAATATTTTCTGAATAGTGATACGTACACCTTACACCCCAACCCCAAAAATATGAGAAATATTCAGAGGTGAGAAATATTCATCTGAATTGACTAAATCACCTCATTATGATAGAAAAACATCAAATTGGGTGATTAGGGATTTCTTTTGCAGTTAAAACCAATAAAAACTCTTAAAAGATAAAATCCACCACCTTGATTGGTGGGGATGGGTGTAAGAGTATTCAGAAGTAATAATAACCTGATAATAGCCATTTAACAAGGAGTAATATTGTAAATATACACCGTTCTTAGGGTGGTGAAGGGTGAGGGAAAAGAGGGTGAATTTAGAATTTTTGCTTCTTTCATCACTTACCTAATGAAACTGAGTATCTTAAAAGAATTTCCTGCACTAAAGAATAACTTTTGTTGCAAGCTATAATATCAATTTCAATGCCACCCCCCAAATAAGAGTTATTTTTTACTGTCTTCCCGATGTTTTTAGCCAAATCGGATGACAGATTCGTATTCAGCACCCCAAAACTAGTAAAAGATGGTTTCCACACTTTACCGTGAATGGGCCAAAAAAGGGCTCTCCCTCGCGTTCCCCTCACCTTTATAATATACGATTATTTATTAATTAAAAAAAAAAACAAAATTCCTTATTAAAAGGCTATTATAATGTGATTACTTCTGAATACTCTTACACCCATCCCCACCAATTAAGGTGGTGGATTTTGTCTTTTTATCATACTAAGGTGATTTAATCAATTCGGATGAATATTTTTCATCCCTCAATATATCTTACACTCTTGTGGTTGGGGTGTACGGTGTGCATATCACTATCCAGGAAATATTGTTTTTTATATTAAAAATTCTTTAATTATTTAAATGACTTTTGGTTTGGAAAATGAGAATCTTCACTTTATGGCACCCAAATAGGGGTTGTTTTTTAATGTGTTCTCGAGACTTTTCGTTAAAACGGGTGAGAATTCGTTTTCAGCAGCCCAAAATTAGTAAAAAAAGATATTCCACACTTTACCACGGATGGGCCAAAAAAGCCCTTTTTTAACATTGTTCTTTACAAAATAGTAAATCCGAAGGCATTTATTATCAAACACATGTGTACTTCAAGAAATGTGTTTTTCATCTTTCAAGACTAAAACACTTCATTCGATGTGCAAAAAGCAAAAGCAAGAAGCATATGCTCTCCCTTCTATTCTAAGGTGAACTCATCGCTTAGTGAAGGAGTAAATAAAAATGAACATCTATCCAAAATTCCATTGATCTCCTAAATTCAGCATTTTATATTGCAAATTTGAGGCTACTTTTAGTGCACAATTGAAAAACTGATCCTAAAATAATAATCGACAGAAAAATCATATTTCGAATTTTACTGACGTTTAGAAATAACTGACGGCTATCGATTTGTTCTACTACAAGTGCAATAAAATTATTAGGGTAAATATGACAAGCGCGCCGGACGCAGTAATATGCTAAGTTTCACAAAAAGTAGTCATCTCGGACGCAGCATTGTATTGAAGAAGAATGAAATTATTCTCGGATGCAATAACGTGCTGTTTTTGAAAGGACGCAGTATTGTCCTGTATATTAAACTTTTTTGTTTCTTGAGTTATTATAATTCTAGAACCAGATATTAACTGAATTTGGTTAGTAGATCCAATATACTTCATTTGATTTGAGGTAACTAGCGTATTTCTGGGAGACGCAGTAAGGTTGGCTTATGAAAGGACGCAGCATTGATAGCGGGATGTATATATATATATATATATATATATATACATATATATATATATATATATATATATATATATATATACATATATATATATATATGAAAATTTTCAAAAATAAAAAAAATTGTCGCTTAGTCAAAATTACGAGTACATTTTTAGCGAAGTAATAGTCGAGTAATAAGTTCATTGTTGTTTAAAGAAAATAATAAACAATAATCGATAGAAACAAAAATACCATTTTAAGCTTTTATTTGTGTACCTGAATTAAAAAAAAAAAAATTAGATCGATAGCTCAATTAGATTTGAAGATGGAAGTGTAAACGTTAAAAAACACGATTTTTATAATCAATCAATTTCTCAAGTTTTTTCGATTAGACAATATCTGTACCACAAAAAAAATGTAAATAGCCATTTCTTATGTAGAATTTTTTTACTTTAGAAAAACTACACTCTCTGGTGCTACGCTGATTTTTTTTCTCGAGAACGGAGAGTTTTTTATGGTCTATTTCGCTCCACTATCAAGCTATTAGTTCTATTACAAGGGCAACGTCCATGAATGGAATTAATTTAAAATGTACGCTAGCGCTGTGTCTCCTGACACATGACGTTGTTAGCGCGCCTAACGAATTTATTCAAACTACCATGATACAAAGAATACAAGGTATGACATTGCGCATGTGGGCGGAGCCAAATCAACAGTTGCATCACAGTATAGAGTTGGGCGATTCGACTCTTTTTAAAGATTTGTACCAAATGAATCCGTATCAAGAAAGGATTCGTATCGAGAGATTCGTACGATTCGTACCACTTCGTATCACTGATTCCATGATACTAAATAGTATCATGTATTGATTCGTACCATTCGTACTATTCGTATGTTTCGTACCACTGATTCCATGATACGAAACAGTATCATGTACTGATTCGTACCATTCGTACCATTCGTACTATTCGTACCCACAGTTCCACTCCATAGTGTTCAGCATAGATTATAGAATATTATATGTGATGTTAGTTAGGGCCAGAGTATTATAATGTTATATTAACCATATAGTTTAAACTTTTAGGACTTCGAGCATCTTCTATTACATTAATAATTTCGTCGTCGTCATTAAACATCAGTAAAAAGATAGATTGATGGGGTTTATTTAACCATATTATATACATATTTGTACATTTGTAGCAAGTCAACTAAACAAAAAACAATAACAAAAAAGTAAAAAAATGGTAATATACCACAGATTTTGTAATTAGTACGTTGCGTGTATAAAATGAATGCTATCTTGCAGTAGTACAGTACATTGATAATAATCATATAGTAATAATCAAATATTCCGAATATATCCATCATATTACACATACAAACAGGGAATTTTTTCAATTATGAGATTATGAGTATTTTAAAATCTGAAATGTCCAGTTTAAACGCGCGGTCCCCATCCACCGTTTGAAGTTTAACCTTATACAGCTGGCCCAGTATCGCATCGCAATACCGGTACCAAAATTCCATATTCGTACCAATCATATCGGCGATACGAAATGTACGAATCTTTTATTTTTGTGGGATTAGTACCATTCGTACCACTGCAAGGATTCGTACCAATGATGCGAATCATACGAGTACTACCCACCTCTATCACAGTAGAGAAAAGACCAGTAGTCCAACTCAACAGTTGTACAAGATTTTCAGTGCGCATGCGATGCGGTTGCATCGTCACGCGGTGATAATTTTCTACCCGCTTCCTTCGGAAAAGTGAGTTTGCCGACGTCTGTGGAAGTTGTTTTTTGGATTATTTTACTTATTTTAGTATTCTTGCAATACTCTTTAGTTATAAAAATGCGTTGTGCATTGGCATCATGTAAAAGTGACAATATGTTTAAAACGTATTTATGCGGAGATAAAGCTCATTTATAAAGAACGATGGTTACTAAGAACACTAAGAATCCCTATTTATTCAAAATTCCAATGATTTCAGGAAAATTCATGATACAAATTCTTTGTATCATAAGGAAAATCCTATGTAATTTAAAATCCCGCTATCACCGCGTGACGTCTTGCACCAACCGGACCGTATTTGGCGAACTGACTATCATACTTTGTATTCTTTGTATCATGGTTGAATACCAAGATTTGTAAAAGAGACAGGTTGCCTGGTAACTCAGGAGCCAATAACATTTTTGCGCCGGGTGTGACGTGTCCAGAGGAGCATTTAAAATTAACATGCACAACAAATGACCTACTTAAAATATGAATATCCAAAATAATATTTTCAATAACTGTGTAAGCAGAAATAAAAGATATTTAACAAAGTACGACGAGATCAACGAGGTTAGGGATACACTGGTCAACTGGTGTATCTTTTACCTCTGTAAAGTGAATTGTAGAAGCGGGTCCTCTGGATGACGAGCAATATGGCGCTCCCTAGTTACCAGGCCAACCTGTCCTCTTTACAAACCTTGGTTGAATACCGCCTGTAAAAGAAAAAATAAGAAAAATCCTTTACACACTGTGTTTTGTATTAAGTAAAGATTCTAAAAATGCTAAAATTATATTTTGTGCAAGAAGCCTATTCCAAATACTTAATATATTTTAGCATATATAAATGAAGACCCGTCCTGATTTTTTGAAATCAAATCAGCCCGTTAGAGAGGCTACCAAATAATTAAAATCGATGCCTAAGGGATCACTACTTCCACATCCATATTTGCTATCTAGGTCTCTTACAAAAAAAATGATACTATGTTTGTACTCCACTATGTGGAAATAATTGTTTACTTAATAACTTTAATAATGGAATATTTGAAATCGTCTACCTCAAAATCTCACAAAACGATACATCACATCGACAGTGGGGAGGTGGGGGGTAGTGGGAGTAGCTGATGTAAAAAAAAAATTGAGGCATTTGGTTTCTGTACACACAAAATCACAATTTTATTTTTTACCTTCTTTAATAAACGGATGGTGGTAGTAATGGGGGTCACAGTGATGCCAAAATTATTTTTGAGACCTTAGCTTATCATGTATATACTAGATCCCAATTTTATGAACTCTTACTTGCTTGCTTTACCTATTTACCCCCTTCAACGGAATAAAATCAAAATATAATTTGGTTCCAGTTTTCGTTATAATATATACGTGTACCAAATTTCAAGTTAATGTCGTAAACCAGAGTTATCGTGCGCATAAAAAAAAAGTTACAGACAGACAGAATTTTTCTTTTCTCAAACTTAAAATCTCGATAATAGGTAATGGTTTGAAATTATAGGCTATACGTTAAAATAAATTAATTTTTAGAATTGGGTAGATATTCCCACATAAATATAGGCCTCTTGTGTAGTTTAAGTAATACAGCCCTTGCGTCGAGCGTTCGCAACACTCGACTTATTTCCTTCAATCGTACTGTCATACTGAGAGTTGATCGCTGCTTTTAAACGATTAAATTTGACAATGACAGGAAATTGCTGTTGCTGTGGTGGGATGCCGAAATAGCAAACGAGGGAATTCTGGGCTCATGTTTTATAATTTCCCGAACACACCTTATACAAAACCGCTGCCCAAGGAATAACTACTTCCACATCCAGATTTTCTGTCCAAGTCTCTCCCAACGAAAAAAATTTATTACTTATATTTACACTTCACTTTGTGGAAATAATTGTTTATGAAACTTTAATAAAATATTATTTGAAATCGTCGGCTCCAAAAATCCATAAAATGATATGCCACATCGGTTGTGGCAGTGGGGAAGAAGTAAAAAAAATGTTGAGGCCTTTGGTTCTTGTACACACATTAAATCACAATTTTATTTTCTTTACCCCCTTTAATAAATTATGGTAGGGGTGGTAATGGGGGTGGCTAATGCCAAAAAATTTTTTGAGACCTTAGCCTCTCTTATATATACTGAAAACCAATTTTATGGACTCTTACTTGCTTGATTTACCCATTTACGCCCATTTACTTCCCAACCCTTTATCGGAATAAGATCAAAATATAATTTAGTTCCAGATCTCATTAAAATACATACGTGTACCACAAGTAAATATCTTAAACGGTTCCAGAGTAAACGTGGGCACAAAAAAGTTACAGACACACCGACAGACAAATTTTGCTCAGACTTAAAAACTCGACATTTCATGACATTCTAAGATTTGAATAAAAATTTTCAATTTTGGTTTCATTGGTATTTTACAAGCAAAACTTAATAATACATTTGCAAGTAAGTTTTCTTTTTACACCTTTTAACTTCTACTTCTAGTATTAAAAGCCGCCAGTTGGATACCGCCAAAAGTGGCGCAATTTAAAAAAAAATCATTTTACGTGTCCGAGCCTTTTTTTTGTTTAAAGAATCATTATATTCATATGTAGTGTATCGTTAATACCGTATTCGGCAACAATTGAAGTTAGGCTATCGTAACATTAGTGTTCATATTTCAACGAGTAATTATCATGACGAGCAAGTATAGTTGGCATAATAGATATAAGATATTTCCTCTTAGTAAATATCAAAAGCTCCGCGTATGCCAACAAAGGCATTAGCCGGCGCGTATACAAAGGGTTCTGCGTCTTGCGTCTCACCCGTCGATCTACCAATGCGACTTCGACTACTATACTATATTGGTTAGATTAAATTATTTGAAATTATTGTTAATTGGAAAATATATCAATTTAAGTTAATACTAATCTCGACATTTAAATATCACCACGTTACCATTAATTTTACTTCCACATCCAGTGGAAGTAAACACAATTTTTTTTTAATTTCATTGTTCAGATAGGCTTAGAATGTCATAAAACGTCGAGATTTTAAGTTAGAGCAAAATAAATTCTTCCTGTCTGTCCTTTTGCTTCGCACAGTGGGGCAAATAGCTCATTTTTTGGACAAGCGATAATTCCCAAGCCTGGAATTAATGAAATTTAAAATTTTTTTTTTTAAACTGTTCGTTATAAAATTGCCTTTCATTCTATCGAGCCCGAATTTTGAAATTTCAAAATTAAAGGACTTAAGTTTTGAAAGTAAATTAAAATTTTATCAAAAAATTGTTTAAAATTGTAAAAAATTGGGTTTTTTTTTGGTTTCTAATCTCATTTCTGATCCCCGAATTTTGCGATTCAAAAAAACCAAGATAGCGGATCCAATATGGCGGCCATAATATTTTTTTAAATGAAATGTACATGCACAAACTGTTAAAAATTGTTACTTAGGACTTTCAAGGGTTTCTGATCGAGAATCTGAAATCTAAATTACGTAACATCGTAATCCAAAATGGCGAATCCAATATGGCGGCCATAATATTTTTTTAATTGACATGTAAATGCGCAAATTGTTAAAAATTGTTACTTGGGGGTTTTAGAGATTGCTGATCATGAATCTGAAGTCCAAATTATGTAATATCGAAATCCAAGATGGCGGATCCAATATGGCGTCCGTAAGTTAAAAAAGAATGACAAATCAAGAAGGAAACTGTTAAAATTTGTTTTTCGTTTTGAAGTTACACTGAGAGTAACTTTACAAATGTGAGCAATGTGATATATTTTTAGTGCATATCCAGATTTAAATATCTCATAAGAAAAGAGGAAATATTAATTATTTCATTTTAGCACATACTGGAAATGCAACCCTAGAATTCAAAATTACGAAATTTTAACTGTGGAATCAGAAACCTCTAGGAACTAATTTTTAATGATTTTTGCATCTACGTCTTATTTTTTTTTAAATTTATAACAGCTATATTGAATCCGATATTATGGTTTCCAAAGTGACGAAACTAAAATATCCGAAACAAGATTAGCGAATTAAGCCCCTGAGTAAAAAATTTTAGCAATTTCTTTCTTGATTTATCATTCTATTTTAACTTACGGACACCATATTGGATCCGCCATCTTGAATTTCGATATTACTTAGACTTCAGATTCATGTTCAGCAGACCCTAAAACTCCTAAATAACAATTTTTAATAATTGCGTATGTACATTTCATTTAGAAAAATATTGTGGCCGCCATATTGGATCCGCCATATTGAATTCGCCATCTTGGGTTACGATATTACATAATTTAGACTTCATATTCATGGTCAGAAACCCTTAAAAACCCTGAGTAACATTTTTTATCAATTTGCGCATGTACATCTCATTTAAAAAAATATTATGGCCGTCATATTGGATCCGACATCTTGGATTTCGATATTACGTAATTTGGACTTCAGATTCATGGTCAGCAATCTCTAAAACCAAGTAACAATTTGCGCATTTACATGTCAATTAAAAAAATATTATGGCCTCCATATTGGATTCGCCATTTTGGATTACGATATTACGTAATTTAGATTTCAGATTCTCGATTAGAAACCCTTAAAAGTCCTAAGTAACAATTTTTAACAGTTTGTGCATGTACATTTCATTTAAAAAAATATTATGGCCGCCATGTTGGATCCGCTATCTTGGTTTTTTGAATCGTAAAATTCTGGGATCAGAAATGAGATTAGAAACCAAAAAACCCCCCCAAGTAACAATTTTTTATAATTTTAAACAATCTTTTGATAAAATTTTAATTTACTTTCAAAATTTAAGTCCTTTACTTTTGAAATTTCAAAATTCGGGCTCGATAGAATTAAAGGCAATTTTATAATGAAGAGTTTAAAAAAAAAATTTTTAATTTCATTAATTCCAGGCTTGGGAATTATCGCTTGTCCAAAAAATGATCTATTTGCCCCACTGTGCGGCGGTGGGAGGGGGAAATCCATCATGGACACCTGGGTAGTGCCGGACTCTAACCAAGCTAAAACCCCTCCGGAACAGTGATCCCCTCCCTGGTCCTCAGTTTTCCTCATATCCTGGAACCACTCTCGCTTCCCCTCAGAATATCAAGTCAGTCATAGAATTCTTGCCTCCGCAGAGATGCCCTCGCCTTACTTCCCTACTTCGTTGAAATGATTAGGGGTTCAAGTTTCCTTCGTCTACCACCATGTCATCGGGTGTAACTGGGCCGCCTAGCCTATCTATGAGTCGCAGCTTTTCTTCTCGCCACCTGCTACACCTGAACACGGTACATGCCTACAGTACATGCATTCTCGATCTTCGATTTTCCCGATGTCGTAGACGTACTCTGCAAAGCATCCATACTCAACCTCCTCGTCTCCTCTTCCCTTATTCAAGTTATTCCACTCTCTTGCCACTTCTGATGGAGTCTATCGTTGGCCTCATGTCGATTCCCTCGTATACCTCCCACCTTTCTTTTGCTAGAAAGTCAACAGGAGGGGACCCTGCCACTATTAGCACTGCCTCGTAGGAGGTCGTCCTTTAGGCACTGCAGACTCTCAGTGCCGTTCTCCGGTTGGGGTAGACGTAATGCATCATCGAACATTATATTCCACAGGGTTGGGCCCAGGACCGATCTCTGAGGAACACCACAAGTCATCTTTCTCCACTGGATAGGACGCTCTACCTCTAATCCTGTCCATCTGTTCTCGAGGCAGCTAGGAAAGCTCTTTACTATCCTGAGCAGGTGCTGGATTATTCTCAACTTTCGGACCCCATCCGTTGGGAATAGAGCATTCACGATCTCCACCATATTTTCGGCTGGTATAGTTGGAGGGAGAGGGGGCTTTCATCTGCCACGTCGCAATCTTGAACTCCAGTCTGTCTGTCAGTCGCTCTGTCTGTAATTTTTTTTGCAAACTAGATGATATTTTCATCTTATTTCGTTGGGTTGGGGGGTAAATTAAGGTAAATGGGGGTAAATAGGTAAATCAAGCAGGTAAGAGTTCATAAAATTGGTATTTAGTATATACAAGAGAAGCTAGTGTCCCAAAAATATTTTTGGTATTAGCCATCCCATTGTAAAAGGAGTGAAGAAAAATAATTGTGATTTAGTGTGTGTACAAGAACCAAAGGCCTCAAAATATTTTTTTACTTCATCTATCCCCACTACTACCCCCACTCCACTACCGATGTGGGATATCGTTTTAAGGGTTTTTGGGGTAGATGATTTCAAATATTATATTATTTAAGTTCCGTAAACAATTATTTCCACATACAAAATGTTTTCGTTGTGAGAGACTTGGGTAGCAAATCTGGTTGTGGAAGTAGTGATTCCTTGGGCAGTGGTTTTTAAACCTGTTACTCTACAAAATTCATAATAAATACTTTTTCCGTGGGATCTACAAGAAACGAGTTATTTCGAAAAAAGTGTTTTTGAGGGAACCATCTTCGGATTTACCAGTTCAAATTATAACTTTTGAGCGGAATTATATTTATATTAATTTAGTAACAAACTAATGTAGTCTACATTATGAATATGAGGTATTAAAAGAATAAAATCATTAGCTAAATCGTTTAATTGCGACACTACACCATTCATGAGCTGGAGCCAGTCCTGCCCAATCTTGTTTATATTTGTGTAAAATATTTAATAATTATTAACTTTTAATCTCCTCCAGTAGGAAAGTAACCTTAGCCTGCGGAGTATTAGCCGAATTATGCGTGAGTGTTGACGTTTCTGTTTTCCGTAACACTTTTTGATGGAATAACTCTTGTTTGTGAATTATTTCAGAAATATGTGCATGTCTTTATATGACGTGTGGAATTTTGAGGCAGGTAAATGACAAATGACAAATAAATAAACGTCCAAACCAATTATATTTTAGTCGATCTCGTGGACTATATAGAACAAAAGATTTGAAACGCAAATAATGTAACATTTCAAATTAAAAAAGTTGCGTAGGTTCATATGAGTATATATATTTGAAAACACGAATTATTTTTTAGATAAAATCATGTTTAAACATTAATTATTTAGGTTATTAATCAGTTTAAGACAGTGATAGACACTAACTATGCTAATCAAGTGTCTAAATAAATATTTTCGTGAAATAATTTTACCGATAACAATATTTATATAAAGCGAATTACGCAACCTCGACAATTTTGATATTCGTTTTTAGAATTTTAGTGTAGTACTGTTTCGAATTGTAGTCGGTTCAAGGTAAAGAGTACGCCTACCAGACTGGTTGCCGATTGAGACAATAGTGTGCCAGGTGTTTTGGATAGTTGCTAATGTAAAACAAGTTTATAAAACATGTTAGTTTGTTTAAGTATTATTTGACATAGAATAAACAACATAGGTAATTGCTCTTACAGTGTATCAGATGATTAATCAAACTTTCTTATGATGAACAACGATACATCCTCAAAATTGTAAATTGGTGCTTCATGCAATTATAGACACTTTTCATTCTACATCTCCGCGAGGCACTTGTAAAAAACGGCTGGCTAAATAAATTATCGTGATTTGAGGGGTCTACACACGATCCAGCGGCTGGGTGCCAGCCTTGTCGGCATGCTTTGAACTCATTCGTAAAAGTGAACTGGTCCGCTGGAATTCCAATTATCTTCAAAGCGTACCGACAATGTTGGGTCCCGGCAGCTGGATCGTCTGTAGACCCCTTTAAAGAAATATTTTAGGGCAACTAGGGCATTTAAATTCTCCAATGACGATCGTATTTTCGTAGCAAAAGAGCCACTGAGAAGGCCCCCCTCTGACTCCACGCTAGTTGGAGGAATCGTCAACAAGTATTCGTAGGTTAATTGCAAAAAATTGCCACGAATATCACCATTTTCAAATAGAGCCATTTCTTTCTCCACAATTTTCCTCGAGCTTTCCGTTGGATTACTTACAGGTTTCGATTGCAATTTAACGTTTTTTAATGCCATGTCTAAATTTTTCTTTCAAAGGCAGTGTAGGTAGGGGACTAGAGTAGAGACTCGAGGAATTGTTATGCGCATTGCGAGCTCAGCTGTGACTGCTGTGCCGTATCGCTGTGTGATTACCACGCCATCATGCACGCGACTCGCGAAACTTTAAAAATTTCGGGACCTCAGCAATGGTCCCGGGACCAAAAAATTTATAGCAAAATCCCGAGAGTCCTGGACCCGGGGCTGGAAGTCCTACATACGTGTGTCAAATTTTAAGTCAATATCTTAAACGGTTCCAGAGTAATCGTTAGCTCCAAAAAGTTTATAACATCGGCAGACAGACCGACTCGACTAACAGAAATTATTTTGTTCAAACTTAAAATCTTGACGTTTCATGACATTCTAAGCCTGAACAATGAAAATTTTCAAAAACATTTTTTGCGTTAGTATACTTCCACTGGATGTGGAAATAATACGCAGAAAATGTCATGACAAAGATATAAAAAACCATTGTGTGTCGTGGACTACACGATAGAAGTAAAGCTTCTACTTTAAGCATATTCTAAGAGGAAACCTACTACGCATCCATACTACTCGAGGTAACCCACTCCAGTTTACTCGAGGAAAGCCACTGCGCATTCGTACTACTTGAAGTAACTCACTCCGCATCCATTTTGCTTGAGGAAACCCACTGCATATCCAAAATACTCGAGGAAACCTACTGCGCATTATTGGTACGGGAGATGTGGGAGAGTTGGGACAATTTTCAAAAATTAATTTTAAAAATTTTTATTTTTGAAAATTTAAAAAAATTAAAAACAGTAATATACCTTCACATATTGGGCCACTTTTTGCAAATATTAGTTAAATTTACATGGTAAATAGCGGCATGGAAAAATATTTTCTAGTGTCATGTATTTGTTCCGAATCTCCCACTTACGAGGGAGAGTTGGGACAGGTAATTGAATCTTCACAAAGATATGGAAAAATATTTTATTATTGCAAAAAATAACAAACAACGAGAAAGAATAAAATTAATTCAAAAATCCGACAAATGCTCAGAAGAAAAACAAAAATATATTGCAACAAACGATAAAAAAAATTTTGCTGACGCATATCGCTAATGCAAAAATATTTACGTGGAAATTCGACCACATTTTTTGGAACGATAGGATTGTTCTTTTTTTCTTGTAGCGTAACGGCATGCCTAAAAACGATCCAAATAATATAAGAAAATTAATGCATACATGGAATGGGGGAGATATAGGATGGGCCAACTCTCCCTCTCTGTTCGGTGTCATTAAAAGTGACCAGATTTAATTTTAGGTGAAAGTGAATCATGAAATGGCCCCAACATTTAATACCTAAAATGTCGGTCGTTACATGTAAAATAACTCTCCAGCAACAGTTGCACCCACAAACCAATGAATTGGATAATTTGAACAAAAAAAAAAGTTACTTTTCAGTACATAAAACAATTAAAATTACCTGAGATTTGAAGTACACCACACACGGGCGAAATAAGGCAGTTTATTTACTTCTCTCACAAATATATATAACCCGTATGACACACAATATCAAACTACCAACCAATCGGTATAAAAAGTCACTGTCCCAACTCTCCCACGGTACCAACTCTCCCATATATCCCCCACACGAGGAAAACCACTGTGCATCCATATTACTTGAGGTATATAACCCACTGCGCATCTATAGTACTCGAGAAAAGCCACTGCGCATCCAAAATACTCGAGGAAACTTACTGCGCATCCATACCACTCGAGGTAACCTATTGCGCATCGATGGTACTCGAGGTAACCCACTTATTATAGAATCAAGAAAATAATAGAAGATCTATAAACACAGGTTGCATGGTATTTTAATTGAAAATCATAGAAGCTAAACACACACGCGATGACGCGTCTCTGATGCTATCTCCTCATCTGTCCTTGAAACATTGGTGTCAATTTAGCAACCTGCTAAAATAATCTTGAATGGATGAAGTAAAAAAATATATTGAGGCCTTAGGTTCTTGTATACACGCTAAATTACAATTTTATTTTTTTCATCCCCTTTAATAATGGGGTGGGGGTAGTAATGGGGGTGGCTAATGCCAAAAATTTTTTGAGACCTTAACTTCTTTTATATATACTAAATACCAATTTTACGGACTCTTATTGCTTGATTTACCTATTTACCCTCATTTACTCCAATTTATCCCCCAACCCTTCAACGGGATAAGATGAAAATATAATCTAGTTCCAGATCTCGTTAAAATCCATACGAGTACCAAATTTCAAGTCAATATCTTAAACGGTTCCAGAGTAAACGTGCACACAAAAATGACACAGACAGACCGACAGACAGAATTTTTTTTTGCTCAAACTTAAAATCTCGACGTTTAATGACATTCTAAGCCTATTTGAACAATACAAAATTTCAATTTTTTTTGCGTTACTATGGAAGTAATTAAGTGGATATCTGTCCGTATAACGTATATTCAATTTGTAATGGATTAAGTGATATTGGACATGAAACAACACAACGCTCACATCAGCGTCTCATAAGCACTTCCTGGGTTAACAGTGGTATAAGTTCTAGGATTATCCAGCTAGAAAATAGTGTTTTCCACTTTCCCAACTGGTTACAAGACCCTGTGAATAATGTGAATTAAAGTAAATGCTGTCTGAAAGCATATAAATTCTTGCCCCTCGCGCCTTTTATAATGTATTCTCGAGCGCAGATATCTATCAAGATTAGTAGATTATGAGGTGGCCTAATAACTCACGATCCCCACCAAAGCTATTAGCCAATGAGCAGCTGGTGTGAGATCACACCAGATGCAGGGCCTTATTCAAAATATTGTAAGAATTTGTGTACTGTTAATTAAGCAAAGAACTCGTAACTGGGACGGGCTCACAATTACCCGCTTTTGAGGTCGGGTGTAATTATTCCGCATTTTGAGTCACTGTTCTGCATGGTGGTAATCAGGATAAGTTGTAGAATGTAACACTACAGGTCATAGTACACTTCAGACCATATTTCGGGCCAGTACGGACAGTTCTTCTAGAGTGAGATAACTGCGCTGCTACTGCACGTTCGAACAACAAGGACAGTCTGACGTTTCATCTCCGCACTCCACGTCTCGCCTAAAGGCTGTATATTATGGAACCTCATACTCTACAAATCTATAACGGGAATTTCTGCCTGGAAGGTGGTGGGATTATGACCTTGACAGCCTACATGTTGGGCCTTATACGCCGACATTTACACCATCATCTATCTTAGATTCTTAGATCCATCTGTATACTAAATAACTGATTCCCTTTCCAGGTGTGATCATCAAAGCTTCAAACCTGTGGCCTTATTCTTGTAGAATTAGAGATAGATTGGAAAGAGAAAGAAATAGGAAACGTAATGACATAAAGAGATAAAGTACCTCGATTCTTTACTCCCCGATGCAAGAATAAGGGCCCTGTTGGGTAACGATTACCACCTCAAAGGCCCGCTCAAGTCCAAACCTAACTGGTGTGGTCTCAGGGAATTTGATCATTGATTGTAACTGAAATTCATTTGGAATAGTCGGATGACCAACCAGATCTCTTGGTTTGAATACTAGAATGCTATCTGTAAACGCTGAGAGCTGCGTCCTTCTTTACGTAAATATGTAAAGGAACCGCTTCCTTTGTCGCTGTTGAAAACGTGCGCGAATCGCAGGCTAATTCCAAGGCACACTAACCGTTCCAATTCTAGAAACAGCACAAAACAAGTGCCGTTTTCTCTTTTGTTTTTCTCTACCACATTAACGATGCATATGTGACAATGAGTCTAACAGCCAGTAAATACTCATCAAGATGGTTTAAGTCGCTAAGTTTTAGCAAAAAGTCTGCGGCATGTTTAAGGAGCTGCTATTGCTCTTTTGATGACTGTCAGCTGTATATATCAAGTGAATTTTTAATCTAGGGTTATCTAAATATTTTATCTCGCTGGAGAAGTTAATTTGCATTCCATTCAGAACTCCATAGGAATTAATAATGAAAACTTCCTTCTGTTAGTGAATGGTACTATAACTGCTTTGCTTGAATATACTTTACCTTGTTCCAAGCACAAGTTTTTAACTTGACATGATCATAATTTTTGCCATTGTAACTACTGGGTCATCAGCATAACCTTGGACATCACAACCGTAGTTGATTAGTTTCGAGAGAATGTTATTGACAACTAGAGACCATAGTAAGGGGGATAAAACCCCCTCCTTGGGCCACTATCATCGGGTCACTTCCCATTTCAGTCATTATTCTTCGACTATTTAGCACGAAATAATTGTCAGGGGCTCCCTCTGAAAAACGAGCCAATCTGACAATTTTGACTTCGGATTCGGTTTCAGAGAGTCCAAATACATGAGGATACACTGATCTGGCCCGCAGGCCAGACCACTTTTTTTTGTGTGGTTGTGTAATGAATGAATGGTTCTATATTCTACTGATGAGAACTAACCAGTTCAAAAAAACTTGTAAGACTTTTCTGAAATAAAATGTAAGGTTCAATAATTATTGTGAATGACTGAATTTCAATAATTGATTCAAGTATTTTCAATTTTTTTTTTCTTTAAAATACCAAGAATCCTATTATGTAATTTAATACTTTGTCATAGAAGAGTAATTGTTTTGATTGGTTTTCCAATAACGAGTGTTTTAAAGTGTTTACGTAAGTAGTATATTAGCGTGACCAGATTAAGGTACCATAAACAAAAAAAAAACACATCACAAATAGTAGACAATCCCCAAATCCAAAGCCAAGGCTGTCCGGAAAGGGGTTACACATTTGGAAAAACGAAGACATACATCCATACCCACCGGTGTTGTCAATACCGGGGCTGGGGCTCGAACCCAGAGAGCGCTAGACAGTCGGGCAGCATATGCGCCACTCAATACGCCTTAACCGACTGAGCGACCAAAATACAGAAAGTAGATAATTTCATATTAAATAAAAAAGTGTGGATATAAATAAAGATTTAAGTATTTTCAATAATTTTTTGGCCTTAAAATGCTAGGGAACCTATCATGTAAGTGAATACTTCGTCAGTATTAGCTAGAAGAGTAGTTGTTTTGATTGGTTCTGAATAATGAGTGTTTTAAAGTGTTTACCTAACTAGTAGGTAGTAGTTGTGATTTGCTTAATACCTATATAATATTTTCTAATCATGATGAAAGCAAATAAATAAGAAATAATTAATTTTAATAAAAGTGAAACATTTATTTCAAAACATAAAATAACTTTTTTTTTTAAATAAAACAAAGCTATTTGGAAATTGAAGATTTTGGCATTTCTGTTTATTGTGTATTTCTGTGTCATGTCGTTATGTGTTCGACTGAATTTTATACTGTAAATTGCAAGGGCGTAGATAAGGGGGGGGGGGGGGGCAATTACGCCCCCAAGAAGGGCTAGAACATAAAAGTCGGGCGGGAGTAGGATGGCTTATCCTCAGATATAAAATTGTTTGTAGCGTGCTTTCTCAAGTTATTGCCACTTGACCCCTCATAAATTGTCCTGACCCACTGAAGTCAAATATTTTGTATAATGGTTTTAATGTTAATAAGTTTATCAAAAACCCCCGCCATGATTAACACATTTTGTAAACACCACTTTTATTTTTTCCATTTTTCATATTATCCCCCTTACAAAAAAAATATATTTACGCCCTTGGTAAATTATAGACATATTATGGTTACATTTAAAGAAAAAATGCGATTTTTATTACTTGAAAAATTACATTGAAAAAAAGGATTTTTCGAAAATCGTTTGTATTATAAAAGTTGCTTAGAATATAATTCCCGCCAACTCAAGCAGCTTATTTCAACGTTCCTGGGATCGAATAATTTCTTTGCATCGCAACGCCATGTATACTTGTATACCTCAATGTATAAAATAACCATTTTACAGACTTCAAATATCTCTTTTGGTTATCGAGAAAGCCGGTAGTTTTAAGTGGGACAACCTGTATATTGATCAAATTAGTAATAATTGGAAAACAAAATATAGAGAAGGATGTTAGAGTGAAATTACTTAGAGAAGATAACATCAGCACAAACCGATATCGCTAGCACGTGCCGATTGTCTAAGTCGTGTTCGGTATTTATTGTATATTTATAGTGAATATTTAACCGTTTTTATGTATAAAACAGATGAAATGAAATTTATTTTAATTGCGACTGTCCAATATTATTAATAAACGAAAATAGTAAACGTAGTAGTTTTAGTATGTTATCTTCTCTAAGTAATTTCACTCTACCATGAATATTCGGCAGTGTTCGAGTGAGAGCAATAACTGCCGCGCCGGTTTGTTTATTGTGTAGGATGAAATAGATTAAGATAAGAAGACTATAAAATTATGTTTATAGAATATAAACAAATTTCAGCAATGTCGAGTATCGACAGGATGGAGCATTTCCGTTAAAACATCTATCTTTTATATTATATTTTACATCCAAGTTGCAGTGCTGGATTGCCATATACGCTAATTACGCACGTGCGTAAAGCGGCAGATTTTTAGGGGCGGCCAGGCAAAATTAGAATAATAAAAATTCGCTCGACTGCACATCTTGCACTTATAACTTTGTAACTTGTACACTGTAAAAAATGTATGTAAAGTTACATTGATTGATGTAAAAATACTTTGAAAGTTAGTTCGATTTTCTATGAAATTATACATAATTAATTTATTTTTACCAGGACTTTCAGGGCAAAGTTACACATATTTATGGTTTATTACACAAAGTAAATTAAAACTACACACATTCATGTATCTTTACTTCAATTAATGTAATTTTTCATATAATTATGATAATTATGTATGAATTACATAATAAAATGATGTATAAATACACAGGGGCGGACTGGCCCACCGGGTCGAATCCCGGTGGCCCGCTCCAATAGTGCGCCGCTGGCGCCGGCTGCTCGGCAAGATGACCGGCTAATAAAGTAACAAGTGGCCTGCAAGTTCTAAGATCCAGCGCCGCTAAACTGTTGGCAGTCCGCCCCTGTAAATACATAGTTAATCCGCTGAATTACATCAGTAATTACACAATTATATGGAATTTTCACAGGAAAACACGAAGCATTTCTTACATTCGTATAAGGGTACGTCTACATTAGTAAATAAATGCGTTGTGTGTTGAATGTAGGATTCAGCAGAAATATTTGCGACGCAAATTCAGCAACCTGTCCGCATAAATATTTACGTTGTGCGCCGTGCGTCTGTGATCAACACGTGTGTGTCTGAACAGAACGATGTAGCGGCACAAATCCCTTTGATGTCTTGAAAAAAAACCGACAAGCCACGGATCGCGTGGGTTGAATGTGGCGAAAATTTTTGCATGTGCTCGTATGCGGCGAACACGTCCACACTCGCATAAATTTGAAACGTACACACAAATTTGTGCCGAATGCCGTACCCTTAGGGTACGTCCACATTACTAAATGTTTACGTTGTGCGTGGCATTCGGCACAAATTTGTGTGTGCGTTTCAAATTTATGCGAGTGTGGACGTGTTCGCCACATACGAACACACGCAAAAATTTCGCCACAGTTAACACACTCGATTCGTGGCTTGTCGGTTTTTCAAGACATCAAAGGGATTTGTGCCGCAACATCGTTCAGTTCAGACACACACGTGTTGATCACAGACGCACGGCGCACAACGTAAATATTTATGCGGACAGGTTACTGAATTTGCGTCGCAAATATTTGTGCCGAATCCTACATTCAACACACAACGCATTTATTTACTAATGTAGACGTATCCTTAGGGTACGTCCACATTAGTAAAAATTTACGTTGTGCGTGGCATTCAGCACAAATTTGTGTGTGCGTTTCAAATTTATGCGAGTGTGGACATGTTCGCCGCATACGAGCAAATGCAAACATTTTCGCCACATTCAACACACTCGATTCGTGGCTTGTCGTTTTTTTTCAAGACATCAAAGGGATTTGTGCCGCAACATCGTTCAGTTCAGACACACACGTGTTGATCACAGACGCACGGCGCACAACGTAAATATTTATGCGGACAGGTTGCTGAATTTGCGTCGCAAATATTTGTGCCGAATCCTACACTCAACACACAACGCATTTATTTACTAATGTTAACATCACCAGAATAATCGTTGGCAACAAATGGACCATTGATTATCCATGTAATCGCGATTACAAAATTGGTATTCAGTATATACCGAGAGATCGAGAAAGACTGAACGTGACGTCACACGGAAAAAGTCACTAAAATTATCAAAATTGATTTCTATTCTACATACATTATTAAAACTAATTTCCGATGTTGCTAGGAGTAATGACTGGTTCTCTAGTCACTGTTACCAATCTGATGTCTGTCATTTTCGTGAATGTTATTATTATTGGCTTGTGTTTGATTTATTATTTATCTCCCTTTCTGACTAATAAATCAGTGTTTTTCAACGCAATCAGTTGACACTTGTGTGGCAAGTTAATAAAGAAACTCGCATTTTGTGTAAATACTGTAATTGACTATATTTAAGGTTACTGTCGCCAATGTGAAAATGTTGAAAGTACCAGAAAATAGTACATATGTATGCAGTATGTTGGCGGCACAAAAACAATCTTTAGGGAGCGGCACGTTCAGTCTTCCTCGAACTCCCTGTATAAGAGAAGCTAAAGTCTCAGAAATTTTTTTGGAATTAGCCACCCCCCCCATTAACAACCCCCACCTCATTATTAAAGGGGGTGAAAAAGTAAAATTGTCATTTAGTGTGTGTACAAGAACCAAAGGCCTCAATTTTTTTTTTACTTTATCCACCCCCACTGCCACCCTCACCCCCCACTACCGATGTGGCACATCGTTTTATGGGCTTTTGGTGTAGACGATTTCAAATATTATATTATTAAATAATATAAACAATTGTTTCCACATAACAAAAATTTCTTTCGTTGTGACAGACTTGGTTAGAAAATCTGGATGTGGAAGTATAGTGATTCCTTGGGCAGCGGTTTTTTAAATTATAATTTATACATATATATGTAATAATAATATTATGATGTACTTGAATGTCAATAATTATATTACAATTATAATTAAATATAACTAAGATTAGAGATAATATAAAATAATTATTGTTGGTATCATTAGTACAGATTAGTTACATAAACGTAATCTTGTTTCTCTATATTTTCTTTTTCGTCGTTTCATGTTTCTCTCTTTTGTATCTCTTTTTCTCTCTTTTTTTAAAAATTTTTTCGTTTTTTTTATTTGTAATCCGCTTTGGTGTTTATATTCTGGACACGTTAGTTGTTATACTATATCGTTTTAGTTAAGTCAAAGTAGTATATAGTAAGTGGATATGAGTTCCTAGAATTTAAATAACTTTTAAAAATTGAAATAAATAAATTGTCGGCACCGCTTGAATGTAACTTAAATCAGATTTAAATATATGTTTTATTGTTTAAAACATATTTAAAAATATAAGTAGGTATTATTATTATTAACACAATCAGATTTTTTATCAGTCACATATCGTTATCATTATTTATCTGGTACATCATTGGTTTTCAGAAATTTACGACCTATCATTAAATTATGTATTTTCAAGCAAATACTTGGTTAGGTATGTTTAATATTAACTTAAAACAAGTGCGAATATAGGGAATATGTAGTGCGCCTAGTTTTATTTTGTGTATGTATTTGTTCGATTTAAGTGTGGTAACTAGTGTTGGAACGTGAAATTATGCAATCTGAGGGTAATAAAATTATTATTTTCTATAAGTCTGTGCTCCAAGGTTAAGTTAGTTGGTTATAAAAAATATATTTTGAATTTGTTAATATTAGTAAAAGATGTATTGCTACACACAAAAAAAAGTATATTTGATTTGAATAAATATGCTTCAATCTAAATAAACGTTAAGTTTGTATATAATCAATGAGACTAATATTTCAAATGAGGAGTACAATTTAAGATTATCCTTAATTAGATAATTACGTAGTATTAAATTGAACATTTAATTTATTTAAAAAGAAAAATCCTAGTTTTGTTGTTTCAATACTATTCCTTATTTTAAAATGAAACCTCAATATATTTCCTTCAAAATTGTGTTTAAGTCTTTGTAAATAAATTGTATGTTACCTTTAAAATTACCTCTTATTTAAAACATTAATATTGAATTTTTTAGATCAAACTAAAAATCAAATTAAACTCAGAATACCAGCGTTGCTACATTTTTTTCGTGCCAATCTACTAATTTTCTTGTTTGAATCTACTAAAAAAAAATTTGTCTATCTACTAAAAAATTTTTTGAAATAGATTTCTAGTAGATTCAAACAAGAAAACAGTAGATTGGCATGAAAAAAAATTTTTTTTAGGCCGAATAATTTTTTTGAGGGAGGGAGAAATCCGAAAAAAAAAATTTTTTAGGGCAATTTTTTGATGACCAGGGGATCCAAAAAACATTTTTCTTTGTCCGGAAAATGTTTTGATAAGCAGGGGGGAAGAAATTCGAAAAAAAATTTAACCATAATAATAATACCAAAAATCTACCACCAAATTTTACCTACCAAACTTCACAAAAAAATCCTTAAAATTCTACTAAAAAATTGGCAGCTACTGGAAGCGGCTGGAACCTCCCCACCCGGTGAATCTTTGAAGCCGAAAAGAGCACTAAACAATATGAACGATCTCATTTAATTATATTTATTAAGTTGAAATATTTTTTTCGTATTAAATCAGAAAAAAAGTCTTGCGTTCGGTGGGATTTGGACCTAAGAACTTGAGTGTTAAATTTATAGTCTGCACAATATTAATGTTTTATTCAATGTTTTTAATACAAATATATGCTTCATCGGATCCTAGCCCGGGGCCAGCCAGACAACCACAGTGAACACCGCTATGGCGAGTGTGAGGCTGGACGGGGTAGGTTCGGTTTGGCTTGGAGAAAAATAGAAAAGTAGCTCCTGTCTTCTGTAGGCAGGCTTAAAGACTAGGTTAAAATTATAATGTGTCCACATGGACCTAAAATTAATATAAAAATAAACACAATTTTATAAAAACGTTCGTAGGCAAGAGCACTTAATAATTTTGATTATTGATACGGGAAACATCTAAACGAAAAAACCTGTTCGTTGGTAATGGGATGGATGGCAGGGATGGCCATATTTGGAAAAAAACATATACTCTTGGTGGACAGCTTCCCTGCCAGATGTAGCCAGGGTAGTGTTCATGGTGGATCGTTTAAGTTTGAGTTGGTATATTTTGTTTTATCTTTTGGCTTCGACCAATTTTTCACTAAATTGGTCGGGGAAGTGATAGCTGTCAAATTTTTGGTTCCAATATTTCTCTGGGGAATTTGGTTTTTGAAAAATGTTTAAGTTGGTACCAATGTCTTAAATTGTTTTTAGGTTATGTACTACTATTTTTAGGTTATGTTTCCGGAAGTAGCGGAAATAGTTTTTAAAATATAATGTCACTGTCACTTTTAAAGTTTTATTGGAAAAAACCTCACCGAAAGCGTTCCGGTGGAGTTGCTTACACTTGAAGGGCTTGTAAGCGTTTCAGGATGGCCTCTCACACCATCCGTGGGCTTTATAAACGTCGAAAAAACTTGTAATCTCTCGATGCACTTGACACGTCAAAAATACTCAGCATACAGTCTGCACGCTTTAACACACTAGCAGAGAACTTATACCACAAATGGACCCGTAGTATTTTTTGGGAATTTTCCTTTGAGTCCATTTAATAAAATTTGACATTTTTCTGAAAATTTGACGTTTTTCTGAAAGTGATATTTTTCCGAAAATTTGACATTTTTCTGAAGTGACATTTCTCCGAAACTTTGACATTTTTTCGAAAATTTGACATTTTTCTGAAGTGACATTACTCCGAAAATTTGACAATTTTCAAACATTTGACATTTTTCTAAAAGATGACATTTTTCTGAAAGGTGACATTTCTTCGAAAATTTGACGTTTTTTCGAAAATTTGACATTTTTCTGAAAAGTGACATTTTTCCGAAAATTTGACATTTTCCTGAATTTTTGACATTTTTCTGAAAAGTGACATTTCTATGAAAATTTGACATTTTTTCGAAAATTTGACATTTTTCTGAAGTGACATTACTCCGAAAATTTGACAATTTTCAAACATTTGGCATTTTTCTGAAAGGTGACATTTTTCTGAAAATTTGACATATTTCTGAAAAGTGACATTTCCCTGAAAATTTAACATTTTTTCGAAAATTTGACATTTTTTTGAAAAGTGACATTTCTCCGAAAATTTGACGTTTTCCTGAAAATTTTACATTTTTTAAAAATCTGACATTTTTTCTGAAAAGTGACATTTCTCCGAAAATTTGATATTTCTTGGAAATTAAAAAAAAAAATTTCATGACTCGTCTTGTAGAAATATTTTTTTGATATCATCATCAGTTCGCCTGTTATAAAAATTTTATGCTTTTACGACGTCATCAGAACGTAGGTGTATTTTTAATTCACTCGTATTCCATCCATCTACAATATTTCCACCTACGTTTCAAACTTTAATTGGATGTTTCCAATAGTGCACCAGTTTCTAAGAATTTTTCTTATTTGTGACGTCATGAGGCGTCATATGACGTAGGTGTATTATTAATTCACTCGTAATCCGTCCGTCTACAATATTATTTATACCTACGTTTCAAATTTCAGTTCGATATCTTCAACCGTTCCCGAGTTATCAGCCGAAATCACTGAACACCTCTGTCATTATTAGAATATCACCCTGTACATTGCACTGCTTTGAGGACAAAACAAGTGAAATTTTTGTTTTTTAATTTTTTTCACGGAAACCAAATCGAAAAAGTGCAAGTGTGATATATCGTTGAAATCGGAATTTTTACTGCTTTTCAATGGTTCAATTACAAATTGCGAATAATCATAAAATAAACAACTTGTTGTGCCAAAACGGCACTAAACGTAATCCGATCTCAACCAAAACCTTTTCAGATCTTCTGGAGCACTAAAGAAACCCTCATGCAAAGTTTCATCCAAATCCGTTTAGTAGCTTCGCCGCTATCACACACACACACACACAGACATTTTTCAAAAACAACTTTTTTGGGTTCCTGGGACCTCAAAACGTAAAGATTTGATGTTATCTCAATTTTCGATTTTGGACTAATTGTAGTAACCTCCCACAATTTTATTGTGGGGAGGTTAAAAAGTAGAAATCTACCAAATGCGGCAACGCTGAAGAATACACATAATTTTAAATTAAATACAATATATTTAATCCAAAAAATAGCTGATCTGACTTTAAATTTAACACAAGATTATTTTTAAATCAATATTTTAATTAATTAGTGTATAATCTCTTGTAGTTCAAATAAAAATTAATATTTATTTAAATTGAAAATCAGGATTGTTTCCTTTTGAAATGAATTTTTCAAGTCAAATTCTTGTCGACAGCAAGAATTAACTTATTTTTTAATTTATTCGTCCATCATTTGACCAGTCTGATGATATTGTGACGGAGCATTTATATTTTGATTGCTTATACGGATTTCCGAGCGAATAATCTCATAAACCTGTGGTAAGACTAAGTTAGCGAATTGTAAGCAGATCCATCTGCCAACATCTACCGTGAACTTGGAGAGGGCTTCACTATACTCTGTATAAGTTAAATATACCTATGATACTCTCAAATTTAAAAAATGCGTTATATTTAAAGATTGTCTCAAATCTATATTACATTTGATTCGACATTTTTAGTTGCATAATTCTATATTTGGAGTATGGATCCCCCAACTTTAATAGATTTATCTCAAGTTTAGTAGTTATTTTAAATTTTTTTAATAAATATATTTAATGAAACAAGGAATTCTACTATTTATTTAAAACTTATATATATTAATTCATTTTTAACTTGAAAACATAAATATAGTACTCAATGTAGAATATCAATGTCTTAACTTGACTATACTCTATTTAAGTTAAATATATGATATTCTCAAATTTCTAAACATATGCATACATTCAAAGGAAGAATTTTAGCTTGTTTTAAATTAATATTATATTTGTTCCAAAAGTAAAGTATTTGTTAGTTGAAATTATGCATAGTTTTATACTGAGAATATAAATGTCTCGATTTGAATATACCTCTCTCAAGTTAAGTAGTTACTTTCTTAAATTTTTCAATAAATACGTATAAAGAAACAAAGAATTCTACTATTTATTTCAAATATATGTAATGTTTATTCTAAAACTAATACATGTTTAACTTGAAACTATGTATAGCTTTCAATGAAGAATTTGGATGTCTCAACTTGATTGTATTCTATTTAAAATAAATACATGATATTCTCAATTACTCATCCAGTGGAAGTATAGTAACGACAAAAAAATTTTGAAAAATTTTTATTGTTAAAATAGGCTTAAAATATGAAACGTCGAGATTTTAAGTTTGAGCGAAAACAAATTTCTGTCTGTCGGTCTGTCGTCTGTAACTTTTTTTGTGTGCACGTTTACTCTGGAACCATTTGAGATATTGAGATATAACTAGATCTAGAACTAGATTATATTTTCATCTTGTTCCGTCGGTTGGGGGGTAAATTGGGTTAAATTTGGGGAAAATAGGTAAATCAAGCAGGCAAGAGTCCATAAAATTGGTATTTAGTATATACAAGAGAAGCTAAGGTCTCAAAAAAAATTTGGCATTAGCCACCCCCATTACCACCCCCACCCCATTATTAAAGGTGATGAAAAAAAAATGTGATTTAGTGTGTGTACAAGAACCAGAAACCACAAAATATTTTTTTACTTCAGCCTCCCCACTACCACCCCCTATCACCACCCCCACCCCACTACCGATGTGGGGTTTCGTTTTATAGGTTTTTGGGGTAGAGGATTTCAAAAATTGTATTATTAAAGTTCCATAAACAATTATTTCCACATACAAAATTTTTTCGTTGTGAGTGACTTGGATAGAAAATCTGGATGTGGAAGTAGTGATTCCTTGGCAGCGGTTTTTTTTGATCATATGCATATATTCAAAAGAAGAATTATATTCTTGTTTCTAATATATATAATATTTGCTCCAAGAGTAATGCATTTTTAAGTTGAAATTATGCATAGTTTATATTTACAAAGCGAATGTTTTGATTTGATTATCCTCATCTCAAATTAAAGAAATTTATCAAGATTTTGCTTTAGTTTTCACAAAGAAATATATTGTTTCAAACCAAAAAAATTCTCTTCTTTTCAGCAAATAGTACATTCAAATTCCTGAACAAATAAGTACATTCAAAATAAGAATACTTTTTTCTCAAATTAAAGAAATTTATCAAGATTTTGCTTTAATTTTCACAAAGAAATATATTGTTTCAAACCAAGAAAATTCTCTTTTGAGCAAATAATACATTCAAATTCCTGAACAAATAGGTACATTCAAAATAAGAGTACTTTTTTTTTGTGTGTAGCTATCGTATTGCTGCTCGAAAGTGACCACTTACATTTGCCTATACTACAGGGTGATTTACCACAACATGCGGACAATTTATAAGTAGGTTGTCCCCACCGAAAGGAGTTAAAAAAATGAAAAAATAAAAAATATAACACAAAAAAGTTACCTTATTTTTTTGTAGGAATGCGTCGCCTATGACTTTAACCAATGTGACGTAACGTGGTGCAATCATATCACTTCCCCTCCCCCTTTATCAGACTCGGGACTGACAGCAAAGTTGGAGAGGGTAGAAGTGACTTTTTGGTTCTAATCACACTACAAAAATAGCAAAATAAGTTTGAAAGACATTGACCCTAGGCCAGTGAACTCTACTACTTTTAGTTGGACAAGTAGATATAAGAGATATTTACTTGAACCCGTGGATATCACAAAAACACCAAACTTCGGCGGTAAAGTTGACTACACACTTGTTAAGCGTGTAAAAAATGTTGGCGTCCTTTGCGGTGCGGCGTGTTTGATGGTCAAAGGCGCCGACATTTTTTGAAGTTTTTTTTTGCTCAAACTTAAAATCTCGACGTTTCATGACATTCTAAGCCTATTTGAACAATAAAAATTGAAAAAAAAAATTTGTCGTTACTACCACTGGATGTGGAAGTAATAATTAAGAAAAAAAATGTTACAGAAAACAATAATATTTGACATGTAGTTAACACAATTGCTAAGGAAGAAACCTATTGTTATGTGTTTCAACCCTCTAGAGACATAGAAAAATCAAGAACATTACAGACATCTTCAGGAGCATTGTGGAATGTGCTGGAATGTAGTAAAAAGATCCAGAACTAATAACCTGGGTATATAAAGGAATGACAAGCTGTGTGTGGAGTCTAGTTGAGTTGATGTACAGTTCAGATGGTCAGAGACTGAGACCAAGTGATCAAGTGACTGGATAATTGAAGTATAGTACTGTCGTGAGCAAAATTAAATAGGACAAGTTTTATAACGTATATTCGTGTACATTGTGTACATCTAACTTTAATTTTTGTGACATTGTCAGTTAGTTGTCATAATTCATTGGAAGTGTGCAAATAGAGAGAGATTTACATTAGAAAAAAATAGTTGTCTTATTTAATTTTGCTCATGACAGTACACAGTGTAAAATTAGTAATTAATTGTAGTAAAATAGTACGTAAGTTAATAAATTGTGTTTAGTGTTACCCTGGTGTTATAATTCTTGGATCCACTATACAGGGTGTTTACAAGAGGGTGTAAACACGTAACAATTGGTGTCAGGAATTATTACATTATTATTTATTATTACAGAAGATTTCTGGATTGTTCGAGAAGGTTTCTACAGTGTTCTTCTCGGCAGTTCGTGGTGACACGCAGGATTAACTTACGGGACATTGTGTAAGGACTATTTTTGAACTGAAAACTATTCGGAAACTAGCAGAGATAATCGAATTCTTTCAACTGGAAAATGATATAGACATAAGACTTGTTTGTGTTAGTTTAAGAAAATTTCTAGAACATTCTATTTGGAAATTACTGGATATAGAGGAATTCCAACAACCGGATAGTGACTCTAAATAAGACTCTTTCGTGCTATTTCGAGATTTTTCTAGAAAGCTCTATTAGAAATATTGACGAGATATCTGGATTTTCTTAACTTTATTGTGCAATAAACTTAGTTAACGTCATCATATGTTCATAACAACAAGATGTATGGCAGGAGAGAAACAAATACAGGACCTACTTGAGGAGTTTACGAGAATGATGGCGCAGCAACGCCAGAAAGATAAAGAAGAGCAGGAGAAAAGACGTCAAGAGGAAAAAGAGGAACAAGAGAGACGACGTCAAGAAGAAAAAACCGAAGTGAGAAAAATTATGGAAGACTAAGAAAAAGGACGTCAAGAGGAAGAAAAGCGGCGTCAAGAAGAAAAAAAAAAGCAAGAAACGAGACGTCAAGAAGAAAGAGATGAATTAAAGAAAAAGATGGAAAATTTGGAAGATGCCAAGAAGAAAAAGAAGAACAAGAAAGACGATATGAAAAGGAGAAAGAGGAATAAGAAAGACACGATGAAGAATTGAGGAAAATTCTGAGCGATCAAATAAAAATACAACAGGACACAATCATTTCCATTAAGGAAGAACTAAAGAGTCAAGTCAAAGAAGAGATAAACAAGGTCGAAGATAAAGTAGGCGTAGTTGAGAAGAAGTCAGCCAAATCAAAGGAAAGAGAAAGGAGGCCAGCTAGTAGCACCGTCAGGTCCTCCATTAAAACCACCCTCCTTTGACGGCCAAAGCTCATGGACAACCTACAAGAGACAATTCGAAGCAGCTGCATCTGCGAATATCTGGGATAACGAGGCAAAGGCTATGGTCTTAGTTCTAGCGCTCAGAGTTACTTTAGACAATCCCAGTGGAGAAACAAAGAGACTTCAAAGTTTTAGAAGCTGCATTGGACTTAAGATATGGTGACCAACATCTCGCCCAAGTATACCAGGCTCAGCTGAAATCCCGGATGCAAAAAGCTGGGGAAAGCTTACAAGAATTCGAAGCTGCAATAAAGAGACTGGCACACCTGGCATATCAGAGTGCACTTAGAGAATTTCAGGAACTATTGGCCGTGGGAGCCTTTTTAGATGGCTTAAGGGACGAAGAGGTCAGGCGAGTTCTTAGACTAACGCGGCATCAAAGTATTAGCGAGGTTTTGGTGCGTGCCCTCAAAGTAGAAGCTGTCTTTAAAGACACCCCGCGGTCAGAAGTGCGTTCTGTGACAGTTGAAAAGGCACATTCGTGCCAATAGAACAATGGGCACTATACTGAGGGACATGCAGAAAATGATGAGTCAATTACTGGCCAAGTCGGATTTTCCAACGAGACAGGACAAACAACAAGGTGGAGCAAAACCAAACAGAGGTATCCAGTGCTATCAGTGCGGAAAGTTAGGGCGTATCAAGAGAGATTGTCGATAGCAAAACCCTGAGAAGGTAAATGCCGCAGTTGTTGAAGAATCGTATTGGGACAAGAAGAATCTGGAGACTATACTGAGAGACTTGCACAAAATGGTAAAGCAATGTTATAGCTGCGGAAAACTAGGGCATATAAGACGAGATTGTCGAGGTTGTACATGCCATTGGAACGGTACCGGTTAGAGAAAGCGATGCCGCAGAGAAATAAAGATTTGTCAGCTTCGAATAATCCTGAGTAGTCTACCATCACAAAGTTGTGTAAACGAAATTAAAGAAATTCCATATGATTGGACAAAGGAAGTTTTAAGGCAAGAGCAACTGAATGACGCAGAAATTGGACCTATATTGCGAGCAAAGGAAAAAGGAACTCAACCAGAATGGAAGGATGTTTCAAACAAAGGAGTAGGATTGAAGGTTTTGTGGTCGCAATGGGATGCACTGAGAGTCTTAGATGGGCTGTTGAACAGAGCATGGGAAAGCCCGGATGGAAAGCAAGTTGACATGCGTCTAGTGATTCCCAGGTGTCGTGTACCAGAAGTACTCCAGGAAGGGCATAATGGAATGTCCGGCGGACACCTTGGTGTAAATAAGACACGTTGAGTAAAGTACGGGAACAATTCTATTGGGTTAATAGTCGCCAGGAGGCTTGGTATCGCAAATGTAAGAATTGTGTTGCCAATAAGGACTTTCTAAGCTAATAAGCTAATAAGCACTTTCCGCAATCAACTATGTGAATGAAAGTCGAGAACAACCGAGGAATAACCGGGAGCAGATTACCAAATCTAGTGACCGAATGAAGGCTCGTTATGATCGAAATGCCAGTGCAGGAGGATTCAAGGTGGGAGATCGGGTTTGGCTGTAAAACCCACAGCGGAAGGAATGTAGATCCCCGAAGCTTCAGCCACCTTGAGAAGGACCATATTCCATCATCACCCGAATCAATGGCGTTGTTTATCAAATACAAAGAAGTAAAAAGTCAAAGATGAAAATTGTACACTTGAATAGACTGGCGAAGCATGTGAAAGACACTGAATGCAGTGTTATGTTATGAGACATAGAAAAATCTAGATCATTACAGACATATTTAGGAGCATTGTGGAATGTGCTGGAATGTAGTAGAAAGATCCAGAACCAATAACCTGGGTATATAAAGGAATGACAAGCTGTGTGTGGAGACAGTCTAGTTGAGTTGATGTACAGTTCAGATGGTCAGAGAGTGAGACCAAGTGATCAAGTGACTGGATAATTGAAGTATAATACACAATGTAAAATTAGTAAAGTAATTAATTGTAGTAAATTAATACGTAAGTTAATAAATTGTGTTTAGTGTTACCCTGGTGTTATAATTTTCGGATCCACTATACAGGATGTTTACAGGAGGGTGTAAACACGTAACACTATTTTAGTTTTAGTCAAAAAAATCTGCGGATCGTCACTAAAAGAAAAAAATAATTAACTGGACTAAACACATCAATGTTTGACGAAGGATGAATAGAGTTGGACTCTTTTGTTTTTATGAACTATTCTAGGAAAAAGTGAGATCATTACGTTGAAACAGGGCCGCGAATTTCTCGAAAATGTGAGTACTGGTAGTAAGTTCAAAGGTGTGCTTCCAAAGAATAATTTCTAGGACATATTAAACATCCCTATTACGTCGAATTTCGACGGCTCAGCTAGTAATTTATTGGGTCGCATGGGTGACAGCCAAAAATAGCTAAAATGCCCCCACCATATTTTTTTCTGAAGAGCTTTACATAAGAAAAAATAGAACAAAAAATATTAAATAATTTTTAAAGGGTAGTATAATATAAATTTTCATCATTTGAAAACCGGTCTCCCTCAAACAAGCCCGGACGCGGTTCCCTTTTACACCGCGCCCCCCCTCGGCGGGCCTGCCTTACGTCAACTTACTGACTTATTGGGCTGCTGCTGCGCTGCATATCTGCATTTGGCTGTGCGGAAACGGCCAAATGCAAAAAGCTTCTTTTTCAAGAAGTCAAGAATTGTTCTAGTTACCAATGAAAAAGCCGCTGATTTTCTCTCATAACGAAGAAAAATTGTATATGGAAATAATTGTTTATGGAACTTTAATAATATAATATTTGAAATCGTTTACCCCAAAAACTTATAAAACGATATGCCACATCGGTAGTGGGGGGTGGGGGTGGTAGTGGGGGTGGATAAAGTAAAAAAAAATTGAGGCCTTTGGTTCTTGTATACACGCTAAATGACAATTTTATTTTGCTCATACCCTTTAATAATGGGGGTTGGTAATGGGGGTGGCTAATGCCGAAGAAATTTTTGAGACCTTTGCTTCTCTTATGTATACCAAATTTTGATCAAAATCGGTTGAGTATAACTAGTCAAGAAGGTGGTAATAATCTAGTGCAGTTCGTTAAACATCGATGGTTTATTGATAGTATTGATCATGAATACTAGAGACAAGGATAATGCACGCCGTGCTTTCAACATGTGCATGAAACTGGAAGAAAGAAGCGCACGTTATAGGTGGTTATAGGTGGCGCAGTTCTCATTAGCACACTGGAACGCGAGCTGCTCATTGGCTAATGACATTTTTGCTAGTGTTACTGGTGCCACCTGGATTCTTCACATTTTGCGGATCGGTTTTCATCGGAATTCCCATAAATGTCCGTAATCTTTGTCTTTATTATTCATGGTATTGATGGTCATTTACTATGAGAAGCTATCGATAGCATTTGATGATACATCAATAGTTTACACCTTAAGCATTTCAGACTATCAATGTTTAACGTACACTAATACAAATATTAAGTATGTTTTGGTTCAAAATTTTTAGAGTTCTAGAACCGTCCCTGTCTTGTGCAGTTTAACAAATTCACTATTTCAATACACTCTGCATGACTGTTTCTTTGTTGTGCATAATGGGAACTGTCCGAAAACCGTTCTTGCCGGAACCAAAACAAACGTATTATATTCAACTACATTATTCTCATTCCATGGGGGGGCACAGGGGCACGTATCCCCCCCGTCGTTTATTTTGGTATTCGTTTTTTATTAAATAATAGTGATTTATAAACAACAATATTAATTATTAGTGACTATATATATACATACATATGTACTGCATGTGCCCCCCCGGTTTCGAGTGGATTTTTTTTTGTGAAAACAAATAAGATTTCAACTTGAATATTAATTTTTATTGTGAATAGGTAGTCTTGAGTATGAATATAAATAAGTATGTATAAGTATAAATAAATCGGAATGTTAACTAAAAAAATAATTGTTTAATTCGATATACTTGGACAGTTTTTGTTAGCTCAACTTCATATTTAACTTTCATTTCATTTTTATTCAGGGCCATATACCCCATTGCTCAGGGGGGCCAGAGTGTCACCAAAATATTATAATACAAGGTAAATAATTTGTTAGAACAGGTATGTAACCAAAGATAATTGGATTCACAAAAAATTACACAAGAAATTACCAATTTCAATGAATTGTGCCGAAAGTAGAGGCCACTTTATTGTGGACAATTTATAACTGGCGCCTGCTGTAGGAAAACAACGGTATAATTGGGAATCGGGCATTTCAATATCACGAAATAAATATTTTATCTTGATGTATAGCATCGCCAAGTTTTGTTAATTCTTTTTTATATTAATAATTTATTTAACACTAATTGTCTATATTAATACAGTCAAAATAATTATTGATTGATTTTGATAAAGAACTGTAGTTTTAGATTTATTTATTGACAAATAATATACAGAAAAGAGCTATTAAAAATTTTAAAAGTACATTTTTTTAAAAAGGTGCGTGATTGGCCATACAACCTAAAAATTAAAACGTGATTTAAGGTTACCCATCTATTATTTAATATTTAACCCACTAGAGCTGCGTTAAGGGGCATCTAAAGAGAGTAAGGTGAAATGCCACCTTTCCTAAATTTAATAATAAAGTGGTTGAACTCTTAAAACTAGAAATTCATCATATTACGACTAAGGAGCGGCAAAGACAATTCAGCCTGTTATTAAAATAGAGAATAAATGGAATTGGAATTGTATCGTATTTACAAGGACAAATAACAAATTTATAATAGATCGAGGGGCAAACCACGAAGGAAATCTGATGTACACTCAAAAGGAAATCCAAGGAGATATGAAGCAAATCCGAGGAAATCTTAGGCAATCCGAGGAAATCTTAGGAAATCTCATGAAATCTTGGGAAATCTTTTGCTTTCCGGATTTCTCCCTCTCCCTCTCCCTCTCCCTCTCCCTCTCCCTCTCCCTCTCCCTCTCCCTTTTTTGAACAAATTTCGAGGAATCTTAAAGAAATCCGAGGAAATCTTAAGGAAAT